>OU744453.1:18790300-19390300 GCA_916610825.1 Haliclystus octoradiatus | reverse complement strand
CTATGATGATCTAATTGAAACGTACTTCCTTCCTGTTGTACATTGTAGGCCTATACACATTTGTTTTAATTTAACTGCAAAGAGTGGGATATATTATTTGATAGATAACTTACTTTGCACATCGAACCCAATTTGAATGGCCAGTTAATGATGTAAGAAAACGCTGACGATGAACAGTCCAAATCTTAGAAAAGAAAATGGATTAATTTATAAATACATGCATTTACATTGTTCTATTTTATATGCTCAGAATTGTAGCTGGGACATTTTGTTGAAATAAATGTTCAATTTTTCACGTTTTTAAAATCATTAAAATTACTCAAACACATATCTCTAGAAATCGAGATTTGTACTATGTAAAAACTTTAGTCAGATGTCGGACCATGATCCCTGTTAATATTTAGCGATATTAAAGTGCAAGATGGTGGAATCAACATTCGCCATTTACGAATAGGCTACCTTTGTGTTTTTACATTGTGGCTGGGTAGGCCTACAGAGAAATTGTAGATAACAGCCAGCTGTGAGAGATAAATAAATTGGCCATTATATACTGGGTACCAGGTGACTTTTATTTATACAGGGTTGAATCAGCAGATTATACTATTTCAGAAGACATTCTGAGAGTAGGCACTGTAGATAAGTGGCTGCTGTACATAAGTGACTCATCATGTTTGACTGTACATTTAGATTGTCCTTCAACTAGTTTCAACTGAAGTTGCTAGCGAATTGCTTCTAATGAATTCTAGTTAACTAATTTACAGAAGTGTATATTTGCAGCATCTTATCGTTATGAGAAACCAATACAGAACTTGAGACCTACCTTGACAGTTTTGTCATCTGATGATGTAACCATGGATTGACTGTCTTTCGAGAAATCAACACTTCTGACAGTGGCAGTATGTGCCTTGAAAACAGTACTTTCTCCCTTCCTAAAAAACAATCCAACAAAATCAGAGTTTGAAAAAGCGTCCATCCTTTTTATTTAGAATTCTAGAACATGTTCTTCTGAATTTGAAGACAAATTTGAATAAAGTAAGAAATATGGTTTAATTCAGTGTTTTTCTTTTCTGCATAATTTCAATTGAATGATGATAGAAAATAAAATGAGGATATAATTAGCATTAGTTGGCATAATTAGTTAATTTCCAGCTGGACAGCTAACACCAAATAATCAGAGTCTGATCTAATTTACTATATAAACGTCGATGTATGTCTGTCTGTATCTACTGTATACGAGATTCACGCTTCTCATGGTAAACGTAGCAAATCCATACTTTCCGTGGGGTATCTTATAATTTTTTGCGGCAACATAGACCATGTTTCATGTTCATATGTTTATATTCCTTCAATTGACGGTCCGAAGTGTATTTTTTCGTAGGATTTCTCTTGCGGCTCCATAGAGAAAACGAATTACATTCTCATGTTCGTTACGCAATATCTTTCACACCCGACTGACCTTCAGCTTTATTTTTTATTTATCACTTGAGCTAACTTCTAGCAATTAAATTTTCTATATTTTTATTTTCAAATTTCACCCAGAAGACAGGGTCCGACAAAATGTTTTACCTTCCGCAAACCTTATATTGTTAGATAAACGTTAGAAAAATGTTTCAGTAATTTTACTGACATAAAAGCGTAAAATCAAAGCTTTATTTTAGCTTTTTACATTTTGGCTAACCTTCTGGATTGTTCTAGCCTTCCGCAAACTAGGTTTCCAAGTTTCCGGACTTTGTTGGACCCTGCCAGCGGAGCGGGTTCATTTCACTAGTATCCTATATACGTGGAATAACACTATCTGACATGTTCAAGACTCAAAGACGTAGAATCAAAAGTAGATCCAAGTAATTAACTTTATTTTATAAGAAGTCGGAAAAAAATCACTGTTGCCAAAGACATTCATGTCCAATTGCTTTACAATAATGTGTGTAGGCCTATGGTCTCAGTTAATCCATTTTGACATTTCTGAAATTTACCTGGAGAAGGCGTCATACACATATGCCTACACAGAGTCTGACAAAGTAGGAATCCTGGAATCCTAGATTGCAGAAGGTTAGAGCAAATTCAGAAGAAAATTGTTATTCTTAAAGATTTATTGGACAAACATCAACAAAAAAAAACTGAAGAAATTGCTTAAATGCTTCTAGGATTCCAGGAGGCCGAACCTTTTGTCGGACCCTGTACATACACATACATTGTGCGTCACTACCCTGCGTCATATACCTTCGACCTACACATATTATGTATGATTTCAATAAAGTATTACATGGCGCAATATGAATTAGGCCCAATGGAAACAAACCCGTTTTAGATGTGATACAGTCGAACTTGCTTAATATCCCCCCTCTGGTACAGATGAAAAGCGGGACATTAAGCGAGGTGGGATATTAAGCAAGGTAGGATTATGAGAGTTTGTATGGAGAATGGAAAATAGAAATCAGTTTCATGTGGGGATATTAAGCAAGATGGGATATTAAAAGAGGGGATATTAACCGAGTTCGACTGTATTTAATAAATGTTTTAAAATTAATACATACACACTTGGTACCCATAGTCGTACTGTTTTATCACGTGATGCCGAAGCTATCAGATGACCAGATGGTGAAAATTTAACTGATAAAACAGCATCCTGCAAATGAAAAGAAATTACTTTAAACCAACCCTGTATATAAAGGTCACCTGTCTGTAATGGTCATTTATCTAGATTCATGTGACTGTTTTCTTCACGGATTTCACAGTAGGCCTATAAAATAGACATACGTACCTTGTGTCCTACAAATTTATATGCTCTCATGTGAGGTTTGAAATGCCACACCATAAGACTGGAGTCCATCGATCCACTCACTAGTAAAATAATAATAAACTACTTAAACATCAAGTTCGATCAAGGTATCAATATTGCAGGGTTCAGACATAGATGAAACTACATAGTTATTATGTGTGATGTATTAGGGTGTTGACCCTATAACAGTTACAAGGAACGTAGAATGTAGAGAACGATGCGATAAACGGAAGTTACAATATATATGACAATCAACAAACCACTACAATATTACCCTGATGTCAAACTTCAACAAAAATTTCAGAAGAAAAAGTTGAAAATACCTAGGATTCTAGGAGGAAAACCTTTTGCCAGAAATTGAGTACAAATCCTGCATATCGCATGCTCAGTTCAGTAGGTAATGCATTGCTGCATGGGACAAGACGGATATTTACTAGCCTGCGTTACAGACCGCGATTCATTCACGAAAGAATAAGGTCTGTGTGAATTACTCCGTTTCTCTGTCTGGGCCTCGTATCAGGATAAGATTGATGTTACATAATTATGCAAGATTAAGGTGATTCTCACCGGGATTCTCAAATTACTTTTTCTACTTTAGTTGACATGATTGCAATAAGTTATATTTTAGGCTTCGTAGCTATGACAATTAATTGATCAAACAGACGTGATAAATTTATTCACTAAGAACAATAGATTTACCATGCTTCGATCAGAAACTTCCGCCCTAGGTTTTTGAAAAGTGGTTGGACAGAAAACTGCGCAAATCACACAGACCCTATTCTTTTGTGAATGAATCGCGGTCTGTAACGCAGACTAGCTATTTACAGGCTATTGAGAACATTCCCAAATACGCTTACAAAAAGTCCCAATGTTTGAGGTGTAAAATTATATAGATACAAACAACATGTTAGCCTACATATGCTCTGCAATAATTAAAATTTACATTTCGTACAGAATTACGATAGTAGCAGTTGAGTTCAACAAAGAAAAGAAATTGTCTACGCAAAGTAGGAAGTTAATAGAAAGTATGAACAATATTTAACAATCAATTTAATCATTACGGACTCTTACCTAGTTGTTTCATGTTTGGGTTGAAATCAACACTTGTGACAGTATCTCTATGTCCTTTGAAGTTTCTTTCATAGCTCGGATCCTCCTATTCAAATGTACACACATATGTTACTACATAATTATCTGTCTCGATTGGATTATAACATTCATCAAATTCTTACCAAACTAGACACCATTTTGCTTCTCAAAAACGCGATGAAATGGTGTACTATGGTATTCAATATATTCTTCGATTATTCCATGATCTTTTTATGATGATTTTATAACTGCTGCTATTGGTAATTGGACAGCAAAATCAATGATAACAAAACGATATAAATTTCATAAATTGTCCACTTGTCCTCCATTTGTATTTTGTTTTTAAAGTTTGGCGGCTCATGCTTAAACGCATGCTCAAACATAATCTCCGCTGCTAGGCTGAATTTTGATTGCATCTTGTCACCATGGAGATGTAAGGGAGAAAACAACATTTTTATATTTTAGTGCAGTAATTTTGTGAGGCATATTCTCACTTTGTTGGAAATTAAGTCAGACGATATCTTTTTAAACAGGTCAGCTGAAATGGAAATAAGAGGAAAAATGAACTTTAAACTGAGTTTAGATATTGGTATCTCTATTTTAATTTTAGTCCAAATCTCAAACAATGATAATGTAACTTGTTCTCAAGTTCATTCATCTGAAATTTGATGATGTATTTGATTTGGACAGGGGAGGCACCAGAATTTCTCCAATAAGGGGGCTACTTGAAAAGTACCACAAATTTCCCTGGCAGCTAAAGCTATTCTCTCCAAAAAGAAAGTATCCCAGGATTAGGGGGCTGTAGCCACATCTAGATATGAATTTTGATTATACACTAATTTTGACAAAAAGTGATTCTTCGTCATCGATAGGATTGTAACTCACAAAGTCTTTGAGTTTAAACATATGCATAAGCTATTTGCCAATAAGCCTTCTGACATAACGCAGTAACGCACAGGCTAGGCTACATTACCATTTGCAGAAATTGACGCTATGACCCTATATGTCTATAGTCCCATTTTACAATACCCACACATTAAAACGATTTGCGTAAAAACACATAAAATCATCTAGCTATCAATTCTTCTGAATATATTACTGAATCAACATCCTTGTTACATAATTTAACATAATGACTAGATCTGTAGTCATTTGACATGTACATAATTATATATAATTATTTATATAAGTTAAGAATAATTACATTTAGAGATCACAAATTAATTGTTATTATCATTATTTTAATACCTTATAATGCCTATAATAATTAATTATCATCTCAACTCAACTATTTTTTTTGTTTTAATAAACATTTTTAAAAAATACCGAAATAAATGAACGGAACAAATTTTTGTAGATTCTAGACGATGATGATTTGGCTTATAGCCTATTTACAAGATGTAACATATAAATCAATTTATGGATTTGTAATAAATCTCTCTATTATTTTCTGATAAATCATATTAAATCAAATTGTATTGTTTTAAAATAACGTATACCAGACTCTTGTCCATGCATTTGCACTGAACAGAGGCGAGTTGCCAGGGACAACGCGGATCATATCCATAACAATCAATGTCATAAATAGAATAGCCAATAAGAACAAAACTAAAAAAACATTGGTCTGAAAATAAATAAAAAATAAAATGATAGATTGTGATTGTGAATTCTATTAACATCCCCTATTCAATGTCCCAGCTTGCTTAATATCCCCACATAAAACTGATTTCTATGTTCAATTCTCCATACAAATTCTCATATTCCTATCTCTATTAATACCCAGCAGGTAAGCAAGTTTGACTGCATAGGAACCTGGGACTAACTGTCAGTCTCTCCCGCCAAGCAGAATTCAGAAGGAATACTATACTACTATAGATCAATGTGGTTTGTTGCATTTGAACTCTAGGTTGTTAAAATCTAGGAAATTGTTGTGAAGCAGAAAGGCAGGTTCATGCGTGGGAGTAAAACCCACGATCTCTAAATGTCCGGTCTTTGTGTTCTAGCCTTTGAGCTACACAGCCATCTGATCTATCCTCACAACAATTGCAAGTCACTATTGCTACAACACTGTGAACCTGTACAGTTATACAGACCACCGTTGGTTTTGCTGTGCCACATGAGTTGATTTGCCAAATGTCCAGTGGCAACTTTCACTTTCCAACATATCTGTGTATGTCACCGATTGTGGGATATATTTAGAAGTGCTTCAGGAAGAAACCTAATTTGCGTAAATACAGTACAGTCAAACCTGTATATAACAGCCAGCTATAAGATACATACGTTGATCACTATATGTAGGTGACCTTTATATACAGGGTTGATTCAATGGAGAATACTATTTTAGACATTGCAAGAGTGACCACTATAGACAAGTGGTCGCTGTATAGAGGTGACCGTTAGAACAGGTTTGAGTGTACAGTCCTGTGAATGATACAGTGGATCAAGGCATTATACAGTGTATATCATAGCCACCCATCAGATCTAAATGACACCGTTTTAAAAATCAACTCATAATTTCTTTAAACAATGGAGTTTACTATACCATAATACGATTTAATCCAGGTATGATTTCAGTTGAACTTGTATCCGCTGTTTCTATTTCAACATTAGCTAATGATGGCGACTTCTCAGTCATAGTGCTGGAGCTTTGGCTTGATACCTACAGACAATAACAACACACAGTCAAACAAATTGGAGTGATATGACATTACACTGGGGTTAAACACTCATCCTTGAATCCGGCTGCAAGCTGTTTCTCCTGTTTAATGGTACACATTCTTCTTATAGACAATCTATCTGCCTTGGTGCTGAATTAAGTACATGTCAAAAGCTTTACCTTCGCAGTTCCTACCTCCTAGGGCCCAGGAAAATAGCTAGTTATCAATTCAGCTAAGGACTATAACATTCTATCTTTGCTTCAACATGCCGCTGGTTGGTTTATGAAATTCAATGAGGGTTTTGCGCTTTAATGGCCTAATTAAGTTGCTTATTTGAACTGTGATTGTATATTTGTATGTATACCTAACATCTATGATTCATCATGTCAAAGCCATTCATCTCAGCAAATTGATGCCAAGTTTAAATATGAACACAATTGTAATGTTTTTGCTATTTTTACTATTATTATTATTTGTTTGTGTGGTTTAAAAATGTGACTGGAGCTGGTTGGTGGTGTCAGATCTTCCATTGTTAAACTTGATCTTGCATTTTGCTGTCAAAAATGATTTAACAAAGACCACAAAATAGTTTATTGGATTTAAAACCACTCTTCAGCAGGAGTTTCATTTATACAAATTGTGGTTAGCAGATTACACTGTAGGTCTGTAGTAGATCATTTTAATGTTGTGTATAAAATTAATAGCTGAATAGTGACAAACCTCGTTCTGCTTTTGCTTTCGTTGTCGAAGGTTATCAGTTTCGATACATTTAACAATATCAATTTGCTGAAAAATTTAAACAAAATAATAATAAATTACATAACATTTTGAAACTGAGAGCTATTGATCCCTTGCGCAGGCAACCTTTGTTGAGAGGGAAATTCACTTTAACAGAACCATTCACTTTAACCGAACCAAGTACTTTTAAACACTGGTTGCCTGACAAATAAGGTGTGTACTGTCTTCAGACAAGAGGCAATCAATATACCTGATTTGGATTCACTAAGAAGACTCAACCTTATTCGATAATTAACACCCACAATTTATATAAATAGTTGCTCACTCCACCTTGCATTAGGATCCATTGGTCATATACCCCATAGGGAACACATTAAGCAAGTTAAAAGGTACTGGAACATGCGCATAACAATTCAAAAATTGTCAGTCTGAATATCTACCTTGGCTTGGTAACCAACGCAATGAGCTCCACGTAAAACCCATTCAAATTAATTATTAAATGATCTCAATAAAACAGCAAACAAATAATAACAATTCAGAAAATCGTCAATTAATTCATTTTTACTTTATCTACTTCGTTTTGGAGGTCTTTGCACTTCTTTTCCAGTTCAGTTTTTTGATTATCCCCTGTTTTTCTTTCATGTTGAAGCCTAGAAGAAAAGGCATACAATGTATTAAGTGAGCAGGTGCAAATTGAATCTAATAACTTATCAAACACTAGCAATGAGTTACTCGCAATGCTGGATTAATTTAAATAACAAACAGTAGGTAAACAATGATAAATATGTGATGACTATACATATAATCCTCTTATTTAATACTAATGTCTGTTTGTATATAATACTAGCCATGAGTCACCAGCGAAAGTTGCTAAAATAAATTAAATATCATAGGTAAACAATGATAAATGTTTCAACTAACTAAGTTGATGGGTTCTCGGAATTCATCAACCGTTGATATATGACATCAAAAATGAAAACCAAAAAGTATATTTCTTTTGATATGCGAAACAGGATGCAAAATGAAAATTGAAGCCCATCAGAACCAGAAATGAAAAACAGCTTACATAGTGATATATAACTCAAATATCTTGCTAGAGAAACGACTGAGAAATGGACCACAGACACGCACACACACTTTCGCATTTATAGGTACATATATAATTACTTTGAAATTTCTAGTTCGAGTTGTTTTGATTTCTTTGCTGTGGCATCTGATTCGTTGCGTACTTCAGATAACTCAGCTAAAGTAAATAAAGAATTCACATCAACAGCTATACAACAACAACAATAAATGACATTTTTGAAACAGTATATACAGCATAACAAGCAAAGAACAGCAAGAACATTTGAGGTGGATATCGGCGGATAATGACTGAGGTCTGCCAAGGTTTTGAATGCTAACGTATGAAGAACGCATTTACCTGCAGCGTCTTTCTGCCACAACGGCTAGAACACAGGGAGCGGTTGACATAGTTTAGAATCGACCGCCGCTTGATCATATTTCAGAAGTCAAATTGCTTAATTTCATTTGATTTCCATATTGATTATTTATTCAATGACTAATTTTAAATATTGTATTCAAAAATATCAACAAGAAAAGTTGAATATTGTGATACAATTGAACTCGCTTAATTGATACTTTTATCACAATTTTTACCTGCACCATGATGCCACTGATATTAACGAGGGTTAAGATGCTTGAATGTACCAAAACATCATTTTATAATCACAATAATCAGATACATTGTTGAAGCACAAAGTAAGTAAATATTTTCTAAACAAGACAATGTCACATACCTGACATTTCAGATTCTATCTTTAATCTATCTTGGATGTCCTTTTCATAGCGTTGTTTCAATTCTTCTAAATCACTATTTACAATTTGCTGGTCTTCTTTCTCATTCTTGGACATACTTAACTCAACTACAATGAACAAAAAAATACTATTTTAAGAAAAAAAGGCCTGTACAATATTTAGTTCATGCATAACTATTTATTATCGATATCGATATGCTGTACATACGGTAGGTGGTATAATTAATTATAAAAGTTTTACCCTCTATCTGCCTTACATAGCAGCAACTCTATTGTTATGCAAATATATATATCCTATCCTATCCTATCCTATCCTATCCTATCTTATCTTATCTTATCTTATTAATTTTAAATATATAAATTGTTAAAAATGTCACCTTTTAATATATTGACTTCATTCTGAAGTGACTCAATCTTCATTCCTTCACCGCCTAAAAGTGCTTTACAAATTAAAATTAAAAACATTGATTATTGAAATGAACATGAATATTTAATTTTAAATCAGTTTAAACAATTATGACAAATTAATATCAATAATATCAACAATGATTTTTCAATGTGGGTTTGAATAAATTTGGAAAATTTATTGTGAAAGAAAGCATATCAAATGTTCCAGAACTCCATGAGCAATGGAAGGTTCCAATTTATAACTTGGAGCAGAATAATCTAAGCGTGTAGGCATTTATGTGGATACAACACCAATAATCTAAACAGCTCTCGATCCCTCAATCATCAGTTGCAACATACTATATTTATAACTTGGTTTTAAAACTCCCCCATACACATTTGACACACTATAAATATTTCTTTTCTATACAGTAAAGCAAAAATAACATGAATCATCAATCAAAATGCCAGTATGAAAATCGAGCAATTCGATTGATCTAACAGCGATCAATTCTAAAGCTACATTGACCGCTCCATGTTTTCTTACTGTTATAACATAAAGATGCAACAGATAATTGTTAGGGTAAATGTTATGATTATATATTACAGAATTGAGTATTTAGTCATTGACTAAAAAAGTTATTGATCTCAGGCTCAATGGACATCCGCATAATGACCCCAGAAGACCTTGGTCATTATCGGCCGATATTCTCCTCGGCATCAATCAATAACTGTATCTAATTACTCTAAAACTTTTCCTTTTTTCTTTAACACTTACCCTGCAATGCATCTGCTTTACTTTCAAGCTGTTGATTAGTTTCATTGGCTGCTTCAAGTTCATCTGAAGGAATATAAAATTTGATTTCAAAATTAGATATAAACTGTATAACACAGGCAGAGTGCCCACATTGACAATCTGAGAAAATATAAAGACAGAGGTGCATCTTATAAATTACTTAACCAAACTTAATAACTATTACTGTAAATTAAAAGAAAAATGAAAGTTTATCACACTATACTGAAACAAGTACAGTGTATTTAACAGCCAATTAAGAGTGGTAGATGAATTGACCACTATATGCAGCTGGCCTTATATACAGAGTTGATTCAACAGAAAACATTATTTTTGACATTGGAAAAGTGATCACTAGGGTCAGAATTTAGTTGTAAGCAGAATAAGCCAATGTTTTAGGTCCAAAGAAAAATAGGTCTTTTCAAAATTTAACTACAGTATATTATTTATAAAAAAGCATGGATTGGATAATTGATTTTTTTTAATTTCATAAATTTTCATTCAACTGTATTAGGATATTGTTAACTAAAAGATAAATAATAGCTGTTATATTAGGCTTTGAAAACGAAAAGCCTCTTTCAGACAGCAGCTCTATCTATTAGGAATACAGTTGAATCCGGCAATGATGGTATACTAGGGAGGCAAACTATTTAACCGGTTTTGGTGGAATCTGTTATTAGCGGTTAATATTTAGCAAAGTTTGATCGTAAATTACTTGGTATCGAACAATTTTGGCTTACTGTTATTGACAGATTACCGTTAAAGCCAGAACTGTTATTGCCTGGTTTTATAGTATAATAGATAGCTCTGTTTCAGAGAGGGGCTTTAGACCACAAAACATAGATCAGCACTAGTGACCATTATAGACAGGTGACCACTGTAAATAGATGACTGTTATAACATGTTTCACTGTATATAAGACATATAGTATATTACCTTTCAGTTTTACTGCATCCACTGATATCGAAGAGTCTTGTTGTACCTCTTCGTCCACTTGAGAAATTTGATCTGATAATTGATAAAGTTATAATATTATCCAACAATACACCTTTGTTCACGTTCGGGAGAGTAAAATATACACAATATGTAAACTCTGAGGCCGACCTGTCTAAATTGAAAAGTCAAAAAGCGCGAGGTGTTTGACTAATTGTTTAAAAAAAATTTTTGAAGTCAACTTCTGAACTCTTTTAAATATGGCTTTCCTCAGTGGCGGAAACCCTGTATACCACGGATGATTAAATAATAAAGTACTGTATTGTCTTTTTAATAGATTATAACAAACTTAAACTCAACAAACTCAAAAATTCAAAATTCAAACAAACCTTTTAAGGCCTCTACGCGGCCGTAGCAGCTTTCAAGGAGATTGTCTAGCACTGTTGTTTTATCTAAAGAACAGAAGGATATATTAACCATGGTGAATTGGTGATTAGAATATTGTATAATAATCATCATATTCTAATATATATATATTAGATACTAAATTAAATATTAGTATATATATATTAAATATATATATACCTACAGTAGTTGAACATAGAAATTATGATCGATAAAATAGAGAGTTGAAATACGCTTAAAACAATGAATAGTCGATCGTGGGACCGAAAAGGGTGGTCGTTGGTCGCGTTTGAAGAGTAGTCGCTGAATACAACACTTTTCTATTGTTTCATTCAACGGCGGCCCGAAGTGTGGTCACTTACAAAGAGTGTCCGCTTAATAGGAGTGGTCGCTATGACGAGTTTGACTGTATATACAATCGAACAAAAGTTACAAAATTTTCTGAATTTTTTTAATTAGTGATCTTTTAATTAAAATTTTTTTAAATCAACAGCGAAGTAAAAGTTTTTAGAAAATAAAATACACCTGCTCAAAAACACATACATCCAGCAATCTTATTGGTGGATAGAAATTTGGTTGAGGAGATATCTTATATTCAGACACAAAAACAAACATATTAAAAAGTTTCAAACATAGGTCTAATAATTGCATAACTTTTTACTGAACTTCAAAGGGAAAACGACAAATAGTCTTCTATTAAAAGTCTGCCTGTATGATTGCAAGTATTGATAGTCAAGTATAATATTAATATTGTACTTCGTTCTTAACTGGCTCCAAGTCCCGCTTACTTTGATGTGCCGATATTTGATGGTTGGCAAGCGGGACTTGTGTCCTTTGTCAAGTGTTGGACAGGATTCTGCCCAACGCCGGCTTGTTTGATCTTATTGTTTTCATAAATTTTTACGTCTTTGAAAGATGAAATAAACGGGGGTTCACATGGCGTCACGTTATGGATCTAAACATCTACCTGTCATCTACCCATCAGTCCTGTGAAAAAAAGTTATTGTAAAACTTATCAGGTTCTGAATAAATGATGATGATGATGATGATGATACCTTCAAAAAGTTTATACAATTTCTTTTTAATAATTGCTTGATTTTTGATCAAACTTACTAATACACTGACTACAGGAATAAATCTATGGCTTTCCTCGCCACCACAACCATCATTCAAAACTGAAAAAGTTTGCAGCATTTTAAAGAGCAACAACTTGCCAGAATCAGTTTGTTGAAGCAAGAACAACAGCATATTTTGTAGTTATAATATTTTCGACAGCTCTAAAGATTTAACTGATGATCATGAAGCCAAATTTAAATTGTTTAAATCATGTTTAAATTGCACGTCATGTTTGCAAAAAAGAATTTGGAATGAAGACAACCCCCTGGACAACTTCAACATATTTTACGTCATCTCGCACGTTTTGATGCATTTCTTTTGTCTTGGCAAACAATAGAATGTGCAAATGACACAAGTCTCATTTACCAACATATCAAAATCGTCATAAAAATAAGTGAGACTTGGAGCAAGTCAAACTTCGTTCTAACCTTCATTCTCTTTTACTCCATTAACTTTGCATTCTGTTGATATTTTGGTTTTGTCATCTTCTACAATATAATAACATTAAATGTTCTATGAAATAGTAACCAGCCATATTGAAATTCAGATATGTGAAATTCCCACATAGCTATAACATGACTTTGAATCATTATAAACTGTTTTTTGGCCTTTTCTAAATTATTTTTGATAAGTGCAAATTCAATAAACTGCAATGAAAATCATTGGCAGTTCTGACTTGAACCAAAGAGAACTTACTTGCCGGCATCTACACGAACGCGTAAAAGAGCATGCAAGACAATCTTCTGCTGTTGGTAAACATCTAAAAACTGCACACAGTCTCGCCCCTAAGGATATCGGTAATCAATTCTCAATTCTACGTCGCTGCAAAGACAAATTCGATTGTTTGCTCATTGAAATGATTTTCATTAGAGAACTGAATTCTTGCCTGAATGGACAATCTGATTCAATAAGATCAAAAATATTTTCATAAATTTCATCCCCAAGGATGCATTTTTATTATAGCTATTTATTATGTAAAAACTATAAATTAGATTACTTTTTTACCTTGTATTTAACTTGAAAATGGGCTCAGTTGAGAACCCGAAATGTTGTTCTTCATTAATAAATATATTTGCTGTCAGCTATTGCGTCAAAACATCTTAATTAGTTCGATAAAAGTGACACTACAGAGAAACCTACATATAACTTCCAGCAATAAGATACCGAGAAATTAGCCATTTTATGCAGGTGGGATTCATTAACAGGAAATCAGATTCAACAGAGAATATTCTGGAGGCGGATTATTTAGACATTGAAAGAGTGACCATTATAGACAGGTGGCCACTGTATAGAGTTGACTGGTATGACGAATTTGGCTGTAGTAGGCTTCTTACCATGTTCATCAAGATCATCAAATAGAGAAAACATTTTGCATCATACCTTACAACAAGTTCAAGCTAAAGAAAACATACCTGTTATGGACAATGCCTCTTTCTGGTGTTTTTGTTTTGGAAATTGTATACTGAGCAAGAGGTCTAGAAAAAACAAACGAAACAATCCAATTTTACAACTCAAACATATCTTATTGTTGATTCCTTAGTATGAGCCAAGAAATAAACAGCAAATTATCATGCAGACGGGGTCCAACCCAACTAAAGTGGTGATCGTGCCAAGGGTTGCCATGTTAGTTCACAGAAGGTAAATTCAGAAGAAAATTGATATATATTTTTTGATTTATAGGCCAAACCTCAACATCAAATCCAGGAGAAAAAATTTAAAATGTTCTAGAATGTTCTAAACTTTTCGTCAGACACTGCTTTGCAGCTGAATTAGAAATTAACAAATATTATACAATTATTAAACACTTTCTGTGTAATATGGGTTTTATAAGCAAGAGTGTTGCATCATGATGCACAAGGAAGATGTAAGAAAATCAAGAGCCGCCACGTTCAATATTTTGAAAAAAGCTTGAATTGTTGAACCATGCCTCGAAGCAATGCTGTTGTTTACCCCGGTTACCGTTTGTCATGACATCATGACACCTAAATTCATTTTGAATTACAAATTGTAAATTGAAGAGGGCTTGTGGGACGTTTTATTGACAGTGTTTCGATATCAGGGTTTTAATTAAGGTTTCACTTGTATTATTTTATAATAAACAGTATAAACAGAACTTGAAATTATACAAACCTTGTAATTTGTGCAATTTAGAGATTCGTTCAGTTAACACTTCGACATTTGAATCATCATCTTAAAGATAACAAGATATTCTTAAAATTTATGAAATTTGTAAAAAAAAAACAGTATAAACAGAACTTGAAATTATACAGACCTTGTAATTTGTGCAATTTAGATATTCCTTCAGTTAACATTTCGACATTTGAATCATCATCTTGAAGATAACAAGATATTCTTAAAATATATTAAATTTGTTTGCGTATACATTTCAGAAGGCATAGGAATACATATTAATAATAAGATATCATGATTCTGTTGATGTTGTTTACGCTTGATATATTTTATGAGCACATATTACAGTCAAACCTGTTATAGCGGTCACCTCTATACAGCGGCCACCTGTCTATAGTGGTCACTCTTTCAGTTTCTAAAATAGTATTTTCTATTGAATCAAACCTGTATATAAAGGCCACCTGTTTATAATGGTCAATTTATCGACCTCTCTTAGCTGGCTGTTATATACAGGTTTCACTGTATTATTACCATCTATAGCATTATATGCTATGGTGAAATCCACATTGACTTTATAACAGAGCAAATTCTAGTCATAATACAAACAATGAGGCAAGGGACCATCCACAAAGTATGTAAACATAATGAGCAGTACTAAGTAATTATTCCAACACTTGACACCCCTGCCCCCTGTACACAACTGTACGCTTTTTGATGACTGCCAACAGCCCTCCCTGTTCATATACTTTGTTTATGATTTTGTGACAAAAGATAAATCAAATAATTCAATATTTTTAACGTTTTGGATTGGCACTTAATCCATACTCAAGCTAAAATTATTTTATACGTTTTACCTGTTTTTACCTTATAAGGTCCACTGGGGATTGAAGTAGATACTGTATTCAATAGTGTACTGAAAATTAAAGTATCTTTCAGAAAGAGACAGTGAAGCCAGTGAATACATGTACCGGTACATTCTTTTGATGATTGACACCCCTCCCTTGTACGCAGTTGCATGATTCTGGTATGACTCCCTCCCCCATAACTGAATAGATACTTTATTAATGTTCCCAATGTAAATCAGAGTTTCATGTGTATTTGCTATAATCTCTAGAACTGTGGAATATTATTGCATATATTCTAAGGTATTTCAAGCAGCGGTTCGGAAAAGCAGGAGTATTATTCTGAGAGAAAAATAATGATGTCCTCAGGTCAGTCCTCATATGGATGCAATAGATGTTTCCTGTTGTCCATGTTTTTGTCTCTGTAACCGTAAATGATGATAGATGATAGATGATTGTTATTTGCTTTACCTGATAATTCTGAAATTGATTGTTGTTGTAGCATACTAGTTTCTTCAACCAATTCAGTTTTGATATTTTTATTATCTAGAAAAAAATGCAGGACAAGGAGAAAAGTTAGGCCTGGATTATACAGCGCGCTTTCGAGCGTGCCATGCTTTCGAGCGCGCTTTCATTTGAAGGCGCGCGCTTTTGAAAATCGAGCCGTCCTCAAAAGTCGTGTAAAAACTTCCTTTGAATTACATGATGACGTGTAAGAAAATATCTCACAAGACTTTTGATTGACAAGTATACGCTTTTCGTGAAATAAATTTATTGCTTCAAAAAGTGATTTTTATCACAATTCGCCATCAAATAGTTGTGATTATCGTACAATGATAGTTTTTTAACCTACCATGGTCCTACAAATACAAGACAGTGGCTTATATCTAATCTGCAGAGCATATATATATAACCTTGTCTAATTAATACTATTTGAAAGTTTTCTCCTCTTCAATTGAGAAGTACAGATGCTCTGAGTAGTTTTCCTATTATTATTTTGTGGATTTCGATTATAATTCGAAAGAAAATCAATGTTTATTCATCTGTTTATTTGCAAAACGGAACTGTATCTAAGCAACGGCCGAGAAAAAGAGGCTAGACATTTCTTTCTCGACATCAACCCCCGGTTTTTACCAAATATGGTAAGAGGAATCCCTGGAATGTCGAAATGAAAGTTCGCCTTCAAGTGAAAGCACGCTCTTCCTATGCGAGCTTTCGATTTGGAGCGCGCCGTGCTAATGACAGCGAGCCGTGTCAAGTTAGACGGGCGCGCCGGCAGCGAGCCAATTTTCAATTTACTGTAAACGAAAGCACGGCACGCTCGAAAGCGCGCTGTATAATCCAGGCCTTAGGCTCCAGTTTCAAAAAGATTTTACGCATTGTCTGTGTGTAAGTGTGAGAATTCAAATTTCAAATGAAATCAAGAATATCATGATGGAATTCAATAGGATAAAGGCAATTGCCTATTAAATTCCCCTGCTGTAAATAGAAACTACTAAATAGGTGATGTTTTCTGTTCTGTACAAAAGAAATGTCTTAAAAGTACTTCCTACCATCTAAATCAGATAGCTTGAGAAGTAAGTCAGCATTTTGTTGTCGAAGCACTGTAATCTCGTCTGCGAAGAAAACAAAGCATATTGCGAATAAAAATATGGTTTGAATACAATAAAATGGCAACGAAATGACAAAAAAAAAATTAAAAATTAAAAGATGAAAAATATCAAATAATCAGTACTGTACAACTTCACAAAAATTGTTACAAGATGTATGGCTGACCAATCTCTATTTTGTTTATTCGTTAATCAAATTGCCTTTTATCAATATGTGATTCTGCTTTGAAATGATGATGTAATAATTCAAATGATTCTAATTACCTTCTGCTTCTAGGCTGTCTGGTTCTGTAGAATCATTTTGAGCTTCTATTTGCTGCTCAAGCCGTTCTGTAACATATCAGAAACAAAACACAGTGATATAATCCCAAAAAGGCAAAATTCAAATCAAAAATCAACAATCTGACCTAAGCTTCTCAATTTAGAAGAGGTGGGCTATTTCTAACCTTTCATCGCTGCAAGTTGATTTTGCATGAAATCACATTCTGCTTGGAGCGATTCAACCTACACATTATGACAAATGGCATTAATTATTAATAAAGAATATTTGAGAATTACTGTATTGTAGACGGGTATGAAGGTACGGATAAGCCTTTCTGGCAATAATGATTTAGGATTGAACTGAAACGGAATTTGGACAGGAGCCGACAAGGTTCGGCCTTCAGGAAACTTAGAAGCATGTCAACAGTTTCTTCTGAATATTTTTGTTGATGTTTGACTAGAAAGTCATAAAAATATCAATTCTAGCCTTCCGGAATCTAGGATTCCATGATTGCTATCTTTGTCACACCCTCAAGTTGAGTATCTTATTAGAAGAATCTTTGATAAACCTAAAAATTCACAATATTTGCTATATTTTCTTATTAAAGAAAGGATAATTGATGATGATGGTCTGACGCATGTTTCGTTCTGTCAAGGGATTTATCAGAGACCCTTCTGATGTCCTAGCTCAGCAGGCATCAGTCCTGAAGTCCCGCTAACGAATAACATAGATTGTGCATATCGCATGCGCAGTCCGAGTTGAATAACAACAAGGATAGGATATTTTTTTACCTTGCATGTTTACTTCAATATGAACAGGACAAATTTCAAATTATTTCTGTTACATGTGATTAGATATCATATAGTATCTATAAGTTGTCATCAGTCATAATTATACATTCCGAATGATGCTTGGTTGATATCAGCAAGGTATAGTAATCATTACATGTTGAAAAAATGTATACTGTAACCCACTCATGTGTTTTACTTGAGATAAACAAAGTTGTATTTATATACAACCTGGTTTTACTTTTGTAAATTAGATTTTGTGATAAATCTTGGATAAATGAAATGTAAAATAAGAAATGTAAAAAATATGTAAATTTCACATGATTCTAACTTTTATGTGCGTTAACCTTTAGTACAATTTTTTTTTTAGTTTTTTTTTAATGTAATTTAATGAACATATATATAGTTTTACCTCAACAGCCAGGGAGCTTCCTCTTTTTTCCGCCATATTCAATTCTGTTTTCATCACTTCATTGTCTTGTTTAGCCTATATTCATCATGGAGAAATATTTAAAATTTCCAAAATAAATATTTATCAGACATGCATAGTCAAACAAAAGAAGTTTCACAGAATAAAACATCAAAACTGACCTCAAGCAAAGTATCTGCGTAGTTCTTCTCAGCCGTTGATGCTTTATTTTGAACATTGCCTAATTCTTCCACTTTCTGTATATGAATGTATAAAATAAAAGATTTATTTTGATGTTGTTCAAATTATACAGCTCACCCTAACAAGTTCGATTTAAAGGGTAGATGAGTCAAATAATGGGAATTACACATCATCTTTATCAGAAGCAGAACTGGCATCTCCCAAATCATCATATCAAAAACATTTTATAAAATAGGGGAGCCAATATCTAATCAAAACCCTAATGGTGTGAAGACTCTTCAGCTGTTCAGATTCGAACTGATTGAATTAATCAGTGTAACACGTGTTGAAAAAGGGTTGAGTTATGTCTGAAAAATAGATAGCACCGAAATTGTGTAGATGAAACATACCTCTTCATATTTAGTTAACAAATCTTGAAATTCATCTCTCATTTTTTCGCATAACGTACGAACATCCGCACATTCATCTTCAGAATTGCTGAGTGCCCGCTACAAAAAATAATAATAATAACATGCATGTTTAGATTCATCTAGAATGAAGGTATCCACATTTTCCGAAAACCATATTCCGTTGATATTTATAAAAGATGAATTCAAACATTATACATGATCTGAGAATCTTGATGGATCAAAATGGGTTTTAAAATAAAACCAGGTTTTTTATCATGGACCCTTTCGATACACAAATTTCTCTTTCATAAATTGCTTTTTAAATTGCTAAACTATAAATTCATCAAACATAATACTTACTTCAGTGTCAGCTAGTTTCAATTTGACTTGCTCTTGTTCTTTAAAAGATTCTTCTAACATTTCCTGAAAATAAATATTCAATAACAATAGTAAAAAACTAACAATTGAGTCGAGAACTATATGTCTAATAACAGTGTTGAATCAACGAAAATTATTCTGAAGTAAAGGTTTACGAATCCCGGGCTGCGAATCCGATCTGAGTCAGAGATCCTGATCCGATCTGACTAAAATTTTCTCGGTTTCGAATCGGATATCTTATTCTTGGATTGGATTGGACTTTTCCAGGCTGTCTTTGCATCGAATCAAATTTTTATTATCCTTAATATTAATATATGCTGAGTTACTTGAGCTATTTTTTATGAAAACTTTATAAATATTCTATAGTTTTTGATATCATTATAATGATAAATAGAGTAGAAGATTATAAATTGCCTGGATCCGGATTCTTTTGGAACGAATTGGATTCTCAACACGGAATCCAAATATTTTGGATTTTTCCAGATCAAAAACGCATCCAAATCTGTCCCAAATCGGATCAGATTGAAAATGTTTGCGAATATTCCGAATACTAATGCCCAATCCCATCCAACTTAGACCTCTATTCATTCCATTCCAGAGTAGTAGAAGTTGATCTGTAGATCTTTGATTTTCAGATTTTTCAGCTCAAAGATTTTCAAATAATTTCAGCAAGTAGGCAGACTTCTATGACTATGTGATCTACTACAAACCATTTACCTTTGCTTTAATCTCATATTCCTCTTTTTCTTTGTGTAAATTTATAATTTTAAGACGGACATCTTCTTCCTGAAGATCCTGAAAATACAATCATACATATCTTATATATGAAAATTAAAAAAAGTAATTTAACGACATTTGTTTCTCAGTGGAAAAATAATATCAGTAGACCTACTCTCATAGTACAGCTCAGAAGCTCAATCAGAAGGATCCAAGATAAGATATTACTTTCTGGTTTTCACTGAGATCTCTTCAAATTTTGCCCCAAAACGTACCAAAAGAAGCAATAAATATCCTCATCAAAACAATCTTCAATTTCAAAGAACTCCAAAAGACATCAACTGGGATAGAAACTTTCATTTTCGATACCGGTACACAAACCATCCACAAAATAGATATAAGGTAATTACGGAATTACCATGGCATTGTTCATTCAGATTCTGAAGTCTTAAGAAATTGGGAACGCCAAAGACTATAACATCCAATTTACAAACAAAATATTGAGGTCTAGCTTCAGAAGAGTTTTTTTCACGAAATTCATTTCACGGAAATTACAAAGTTCTGATATTTGGTCACTTTAGCTCCTAGACTAACCTACACTGCACAAAGACCCAAATCTTTTTTATGATTAGTAGGGCCTGTGTAATATCAATAGAAAGCTTGCGCAGGGCTGACTTAGGGGGAGTGGCTCATCAGAGCAGAGCAAGCTTTCTGTGGATATTATGCAGACCCTACCTATCGTAAAATAAAGAATTGGGTCTGCACGCAGGCTAAGATTAACCCAACTTCTCTTGTATATTGTCAATAAGCAAAAATAATATTAGTGTCTCCTCTTCTCTAGAATGAGTATGAGACAGTTGGAAAGCAGGTTACTTTGACAGATAAACAATAAAAAACAGTTTTAACTATTTTAACTCAAACATTTACTATAGCTATTGCACCATGTAAACATACTTTTATCAATGGATTACTGACATAAAAACATGGTAAAAAATTCATCTTTCTATTAATATATTAATATTTTATAGAAAATGAAATAAATTATTTTACTTCCGTTTAAAGAAACTTGAAATGCAGCTATTTCTTTTCCTTCATTTTTAGAACTTTTGCTAGCCTTCCAGGAGACTCAGTCGCACAATTCCCCATTTTATCAAATCCAAAACTCCTCAAGACTTCATCAGTATGAAGTGATCAGGTACTATGAGACAAAACTCCATTTAATGAGCCAATCATCATTTGTAAAATTTGAACCCTATTCTTAAAGGGGCAAAATTGACCGGCGATCGCTGCGAGATCAATTTGAATTGATGATTAGCGTAATTCAACCGTCTCGCTTTGAAACTATTGTTATACGCAAGCCTAATTTGTAATAAATTCATGTCAACAATGAACATTGTGTTATAAACAATAAACATGCACGTGATCCTAAGTGCGTAGCGCCTGCCGGTCATTTTTGCTCCTTTAATAATTTATTTTTACTTACCTCAGTGGCAATTTTGAGTTGATTTTCTAGTGCATTAAGGCGAGTGAGTAACTTTTCTTCTGATATTAAACCCTAGAAGAAACAACAAACAAAGATTGTCTAACTTGGAAATGGAAACAGTTGAATAAATAATAGCCACGTCCTGTATCAATAAAGAAGGAGATATGTTTCTTTTAACAAGAATATGAATAGAGTAATGCATTCATCCAAAATAATACAGCAAAAGCATATTCTATAAATGAAATCTGCACTGCATTATCTGAAATACATGATGAGTGATACAGATTATAACAGGTGTAATAGGATTAGCAGGGAGAATTAGTACAGATGGCAGAGCAACTAGACTTCAGATCAGATAATATCTGGTAGACCGTGGTTCAAATCCCCTGAAGAACAACTCAGCCTTGTCTTTATCTCAAAAACATCAAATGAGAGTACCATCTAAGGATGGCGGATGGAATGGTCCAGAGGTAATTGCACTGTGAGTAGCTGCAACACATTGCTGCACATTCGACAATCAAAGCCTATCCACTATGAAATATGTTGGAATGGATCTGGAGTGTTGTGGTTGAGATCAGTAAAGAGCATTTACAATCACTGCTCTTCGCGAAAAGAGTTGTTTCTCTAGAAATAATAGGATGATGACAATAAAAAATTATGAACCTATAGAGTCAAACCTGCTCTATTTAGCAGCCACATGTCTATAGTGGTCACTCTTGCAATATCTCAAATATATCCAAGTTTCACTGTAGACGCTGATGTGCTCATCTAGTACAATTATTGTACATAGATATGATTTCAATTATTAGATTGGCCAGTGCTCACATACAACAACTGATTCATCATTACGTACCTGCCACGTTTCGTCCGTTGCATTGACAGAATTATCAATTAATCGTTGAAGAGTAGCAATTTTGTTTTCCAACATCTGTTCTCGTTGTAATGCATCCTTCAATGAAAGAAATTAAATTTTGAAATATGAAATATATGTATGACACTACTACTACTACTAAGAATAATAAATTATTTTAGATAGAGTCACATTAACTTTGCTCATGGCGCTTTGCAAAATGTTAAATTGAAACTAAATATGATTACCCTAGATTATATATCAATTTAAAAACTTCTCAAATAAATATGTTCTTGTATTTGTTTTAAACTGTTCAATTGTTTTAGCTTTAGGATATCCAAAGGGACAGCATTCCATAATTTTGGGCTGCATACTAAAAATGCCATTTCACCATAACATTTTGTTTGGGCTCTTGGCTGATTTACTACAGTCTGGGGGAGAGTGTCAAATGGAGCAAGAAATTTGTTCTCACCCTCAGATTTCACAGGGATTTAGTAGCACACCTCTAATACAACCACATAGTAGCAAAGTAAAATAGTGAGCTATTTGAGTATTTGTGACATCAGCCTGGCATTCTTCAACGGTTGTTAACAGTTCAAAAGTAGCAACAGTTTTGTAGCTTTAAGAGGTTAAACAATTGACTGATGTTGAGAAAAAGGCGGTTAATGTATTACCTGTAGTGATTGAGAAAGTTGCCAAATTTCTTGAGGTTTAATGGAAGACTGTTAACAAAATAAATCTAGTAAATAAGCAACAGAACATTTTTCAAATTAATAACAAAATACTTTTTATAAATGTAAGCTACTTCTTACACTGACTATTCCACTCCATTTATCTTCGGAATATCTGTTAAAAATAAATAAGACACAAAAGTGATTAATTTAGATCAGACTTTTGTTAATAGGCTCACTGTGGCATAACATCACATTATGAGCAATTTTAAAAGACTACAAGAGGACTACAAGAGGACTACAAGAGGACTACAAGAGGACTACAAGGGGACTACAAGAGGACTACAAGAGGACTACAAGAGGACTACAAGGGGACTACAAGAGGACTACAAGAGGACTACAAGAGGACTACAAGAGGACTACAAGAGGACTACAAGAGGACTACAAGAGGATTACCGTATGAATGAAGCTCAGGCTAGCCCCCTCAAAAGTAGATTTGAAAATGATTAGACTTGACCCTTTTGGCGATTATTCTCATAAATGTCAATAAATCATTCATTACAAAAAAGCTTTGCTAGACAGTTCAAACATTTTGAGTAGGCCCTAAACAACTAAAAAACATTGCATTATAACAGAATTGATTCGATCAATCTGATTGGTTTAGAGTTATGAGGTCAAATCACCATATCAACGCAGAACCACACTAGGTCCGAAATTGCAATCGATCTTCCAGGAGAAGTCACTTCAGGTGGCTCATGATTTTTTGATACCTTTCTGCTTTCCCCTTGCGTACCCACTCGTGCGCAAAATATAAATAGCTCATTGGAAACAGTACCTCAATTGCTTATCTATGAATTACTTTTACATAGCTCATTCAAATTATGGTAATGATTATAACTATTTACCCGTCAGCTTGTGTTCCGTCTGGATGGTAAAGCGTTACAGACGCAATAATACAACTATGGGACACTGAAAAGACAAGAAAGAATTTAATACTCTCATAGCATTTTCACAAAGTCATGAAAACCATGAAAACATCCATATTTATGATTGTTATAACGGTCACCTCTATACAGCGGCCACCTGTCTAGAGTGGTCACTCTTTCAAAGTCTAAAATAGTATTTTCTATTGAATCAAACCTGTATATAAAGGCCACCTGTCTATAGTGGTCAATATATCTACCTCTCTTAGCTGGCTGTTATATACAGGTTTCACTGTACTACATTCCTTTTATTTATTTTCTTATATTAAGTAAAGTTACATTTTTTATTAAATTTATTTTTCATTGATCGCTAGTGCAATATGTAGCAGAGCTTTAAAGGGGCATTATTGACCGGCGATAATTGTTTTGAAAAAAATACATTTTTGTTCAGAACCTCATTTTCAAACACCAGTTGTGACATCACCAACTCGATTTTGAGTTTTCATAGCGATGAAACTGGTAACCGGAATATATCAAGAGAAGTGTTTCGATGGCAGTAAAACTAAAAAGAAGTGTTTTGTGATTTGCTAAGACCGTTTACCAAATAAGTAGGCCTAATATGGAATAAAGCATTTTGTTGAAAGAAAGCATAATGTAGATAATTGTGCACATTTGATACTGTTTTTTGTTTACAAATCTATGATTGTGATATTTCTTGCAAAGAAGAAACATATCGAATCCAGTTTCATTTTGACAACATCAAATCAACGGCTTATTTTTCTGTATTTCACTTACACTGATTTTACATAACCTCGATCGAAACAAATAAACATCATATGTGATTTCTGGGTGTTTGGATATTATGGTTTGCTACAAAATTGATTCCAACTGAATTTAATTACTGATTGTTGCCCAGTCGTTTGTTTGGAATCGCAAAAATTTCAGACTTGTTCGCTTGGAATGATGATTTAAGGACATATACGGTATATATACGTTGTACTTGCAACCCTGATTGTCATCATCTTCATATTCAATTCGTATTGCTTTGCTTGTGTATTTCAAAAAATGTTACAATATTAGAAGTTGCGAATCAGAATTCAAGGCTCAAATATCATCAACTCACTGAAATAACATGACGTAAATAAAAAAGCTACAAGGTCAGATTTCAAAAAATTTCATATAAAGGCTGCTGGTCTTGTTTGACCCTTTAAATAATAATAAAAATCAGAGCAGCAGACAGTCAAGTTTACTACAATTCCTATAGACCTAATAATATTACCTTTTTCTCCATTTCCTGACTTTGAACTATCAGTTACGTTGACTCCAAATTGTATTATATCTCCAGATTTAATTTCCACAGGATCACTCTTTTCTGATCCACGACTCAAACAAATTGAATTCACAAACGTTCCATTGCTACTTTTTGTATCTTGAATGTAAAACTAAAATAAAAATAAAATTGAATTACCAATTTATGAAAATTCATAATATTACGGATTTAAATGCATACAAAATTTAATTTCCCTTTTTCACATAACATATTTTTAAACAAAGAACGCCGCAAATCACAATCAGATATAACTTAGACATTTGCAAAGATAGGTTTTAGTCTGCACGCAGGTTATATAAGATACATATACTACCTGTCCATATGAAACTGTATTCTATAATTATTTAAATACGAGCTATGTAGTCAAATGTAGATTGCACTCTACATACAGTATTAGCAACATTGTAGCATGAATCAATAATTGGCAAAATAGAGATAACATTCCGACATCCGGATAAACAAAAGGGGCATATTCCAAAACAACAACACACCATAGTAATAGCACAAGCCTAGTCTATTGTGTGGGAATCTACGGAGACACCGGTTTTTAATAGGCTCATCACCTAGAACACGACCATGAGGGTGATGGAAAAATCTTAGCTCCATCCATTTTATTCTATCAATATAGTAGGTTTGCATATAGTGACTGATTTGTTAGTACAATGTACTGAATGACCATTCATATGATTCATTAAAGTATTGGAATAACGAATAGTAGTTCCGTGGAAAACGTAAACAAACGCTAATAACAATCCAGATTCTCTCTTTAGACAAACACACGCACACCCATCCAAATGACGGTGGAGGATACTTTGACATACACAGTGTGGGTAATATGTGTAAGTCGTTTATGGTCTTACCAGAAGCAATTAAGGGTTAAAACATAATCGAAATTTAAAATTTATGTCGTCGTGCAGGGTCAACATACTTTTCAGATTACGACCAACACAGCTGTACAAAACGGCGAGTAACACGATTTAAACACAATCTAAATGTATATGACTTAAATTTATGATTATTCTCACCTTTTTATTTTCATACCAAATCAGAGCATGATTTCGTGACAGAACTTTACATTCAAAAAGGAGTTCATTTTTTGCATCTGGATTCGCTGTTTTCACAACACGACCAATCTTCACTTTGTCACTGAGTAATATAGTCCGTTTTTCGAATGGATGCGAATCCGACTGAGGTGCAAATATAGCAGAAGCCATAACCTTCTCTATAGCCATTAATTTATTACATTATGTCATTAATTTAAATACCAATCCAGGTCAAAATTGGTTACAAACATTTCTGAAAAACGGAAATTCAGAAGAAAATTGAGCTCACCATCTTGATCAGGGAGAGTAATGAATATAAACCAATCAAAGGCCAATTATAACAAAAGAAATATCACGTGACCAAGATCTTGACAACGATGTAACTCAGTTTGATTTTTTCCAGAAAACAGATGTAGAATTATCATATCTATTTATTATTTATTAACTTACCAATTGCACCTGAGAAAGTTTGAAAAGCCGAGTCGTTTTTATTCTTATTTAAACGTGGCAAATTATATACTGTTTACAAAGACCGCCGCTCGGATTATACTGTATTATAGACGTACGCTTCAATATATACCCTCTCCACAGAGACCAGCACACTCAAACATGCCTATTTGCATCTCTGAACTCAGTATGGGTTTGGCGCTTTGGCAAGGGGCATGGTAAAAACGCAAAGGATGTGACAATGACAATAGGAACATTTACACTGTTAATTAAATTAGTTGATGCGTACATGGCTATAAGTTAATGTTCAAATTCTGAGCTGCTACTAGTCGATGTAGTGTTGCTAAATTTAAAGGACATGTACTGTTGTTATTATTTCTGGTTACCATTTTTACCTATCTGATCTTCATAGATATACATGTATGATACATGAAACACAAAATATCAAAATAAGATATCATACATAATTCTTCAAGATGATTCATTTTCTCGATTTATTACTCATATATACCTTTTAAAGGAATTTATGTTTCCTATTCACAACTTTAGAATCGATTATTTTATATCCGTTAAAAATTTGATTTGACAAATAAAAATAACTGTAATGCTATTATGTATGCATAAAATTTTTGAGAGTTTAAATAAAATTTCTTTCAAATCAAGAATTAAGACGGTATTAAAAATTAATAAAATATTTACATGTGTGTTTTTAATTAAACTAAGCTAGGATTAAAAATAAGCAATACTACACACATTATAGTGTATGGTATTAATTTGTATAAAATAATATCTTTTTTAACTTCCATCAAGTACAGCATAGACAGGTTGTTCAATATTACTCCCTGGGACTGCATAATCAGGAGTATCTTCGTCTAACACAGCATAGTCCGGTTGATCTGCCTGTGAGGGATCATTATATTCGGCATAATCTGGTACATCATTTAATGCCGCATAATCAGGTACATCAACATCACTCAAAGCGGCATAATCAGGAATTTCATCTTGACAATTATCTTCCATTAGATCAGCATATTCATCATCTTCTGTTAACGACTGAAATGCAGCAGGAGAGAATGCAGCTGCAGACGAATGTTTTTTAATACCTAATGTCAAAGATGCTCTATCTAACGAGGTATACATTTGACCATTTGGTATATTAGGTAATGTTTGATATCGCTTTGCTGGGTCAGTACTCAAAGGTTCATAAATATCATTATTGCATTGTGGTGATTCATAAGAAGTCGCATCGTAGATCGGAGAATTAATTTGCTGCATCGGCAATTGATAATCAGGCTGCTCAGATTTATTGACGTGGTTGAGTGTAGAACGGTCTAAACCTTCGTAGGTTGGACTTGAAAGTGTATTACTTTGATAGGGAGTGTAAATTGAATCGTTAGACATGTGATCTTGATTAGTTTGCTTCTTATAACCATTAGCAACTTGTCCAGCTTTATCAGGATTGTAACCTTTTAGTAAATAATATTTGATGTTATTAACATAGAGATGAAAGTTTATCATTTTGAAATAAAAGATAAGTGAGGATCAGGGCCTAAAACACATTCATATAAATTGTGTGGCTATGTGTTATTGCGAGGTATTATTTGGCGAAAGCCATTTGAATGAGTACATTGTTACTTTGATCATATTAGGGTTCTCATAGTGTATGTTAAAGCTATCTTAAATTATGTTCATCAAACCAGAGGCAAAAAACACAAACATTTGACAATATTTCGGTTTTGTTGATGTTTGAATTACATGTTAAACTGCTTCCTGTTTTTTGGCTTTATCTTTCATTTTGAAATACATATCAGATTTGTCAAACTTATTTATGAACAGCAATGCAACTGAAGAACTAGACATGATACATTCAAATATAACAACCACCTCTGTATAGCAGCCACCTGTCTGTAGTGGCTATTTTATAAATATACAAAAAGCCTTATTCATATAGTTGACCCTATATAAAGGTCACCTGTCTAAAGTGACCAATTTATCTAGATCTTGTTGCCTAATAATAACTGAGTGTTGGCATCTTGTCCAGGTAACTGGGCATTGATTCCCTGTTGGTGCACCACATATGTAATTTGTATCATCGAGTCAGTAATTGCATTAACCATCTACTTAAATAAATAGCTTAGTATAACATCCCTTGAATAAACAATCATTTGTGATTATATAGAGTGTAGTCATCAGTCTGTATAAGTGTAATATTTTTATCATATGATTATTATTTAGTCAAATAGATTTTTGTTCATACCAGTGTTTGCCATTCCATTAACTTTTTTCTCTTTTAGATAAAGACTTGTTACTGGTTCTTTCTTTTCACCCTTTAATGACAAAAAAAAAACTAAAAAATTAGAATGATGCAATTAAAACGATGCCTCTTCTCTGTCATTGCATACTGTAGATTACTTGATAATAGTCAATTTACCAGATATCATCGATTATTTGATAGCGAGACAACAATTATTCTGTCTTGATGTCTAAAGGAGGTTTCCTACGATAGACCGTCTTCTAATCAATGATTGATTGTGAATTTGTAATGTAGAATAACTAAATTAAATGATTGTGAAAGTTTCAATCAAGTCAACCTGATAAAAAATGGTATAGAAATCAATTTGTTTTGATAAATTCATTTAGCTGCATGTTTATTTTTGTGATGATAGATAATTATTCAAGATGTTCAAAACATATATGGTCCAAATTAGATAATGATGTCATAAAAATAAATGCGGGTAGAACGAACTGAGTAAAACAACAATTTCTCTTATCAGATTTTCAGTAATTCCATTGTGAAATATTGATGTATCGATAAAATAACATTTTTGCATTTGCGGCTCTTTTGCAACTACAGTGGACATTGAGAATTGAAAATAGTTTGTTTCGAATTATGAACGCCAACAATGTTCACTTTTAATGTTCGCATCTTCTTCTTGGAGACGGAATTTCGGTTTTTAACATTTCCTCCATTTTTGGGCACATTATTAACAGTTGCCCTTAAAGGCTCACCACAAAACCACTTATGGCTTAATAAACCTAGTACCGAGAGCAAAATATCAATCTGTACGTAGGCCTACTGTTTACAATACCTTAGTTGGTCTTGTAAGGAATTTCAATGGCAGCCTGTAAAGAAATCATCCAATAAAAGTAAATTCAAAGTAGTGCAAACATTAAAAAACATGTCAACAATAATCAATTGTTATAATCAACTATAATATAAAATTACACAAAATAACACATCATATTCCTGCAATACCATTGGTTAGTTTATTGTGTCTTAAAATTCTAGGATAAACATTACAATTCAAAAATTCCTTATTCCAAATTTGACGCCTAACATTGTGAAATTTTAATTTAATCCGGGGAGGCAGGTATATTGTAAGTAAAACCGTTGAATTGGGATTGAAGCTTAAATCATTAATGCAAACTTCGAAGAAATTTGTTTAATTTTATAAAAAGGGTTCTTACACACTTGCTAAATGTATGTAGTCATATTTATTACATAAAGAAAAGCTTGAAGATACACAATTTATGATCAGCTCATCTCGTCACCCCTGTTAGATGGAGCTGAAGGATATCAGCAATTAAACCTGCTACAGCAGTCACCTGTTGATAGTGGCCGGTTCAGTATGATGGAAACCCATTCTAGTGATTCAACCCTGTAGATAAAAGTCACCTGTCCATAATGATCAATTTATCAAGATCACATTTATACGTAGCTGTTACATACAGGTTCAAATTGTGTAGCATGGTAAAATTGAGCTTGTAATTGAAAATGAAAATAAGAAAATGAAAATAAGAGTGAATAAGCATAATAAATACCTTCTTCGTTTGCAAATGCTAAGCAATAAGAACACAATAGCAGCCACAAACATTAATCCACCAATTGCACCCAACCATATCGTAACATCATTATCATCTGATTCTTTTAATTCGTTATTATCATCAGGTGTACTAACATTTACAAAATGAGACGATGATGCAATTGTAGTTGAGGAGACCATATGATTATCTGTAGAAGAATGTAAATCAGTTCTAGATGAAGATGATTTTGGGTGTGAAATTGAAGAAGATTTCGATGGTGGCCGAGTTGGTTTTGTTGCAGAAGATGATGGCGGTTGAGTTGGTTTTGTTACAGAAGATGATGGCGGTTGAGTTGGTTTTGTTACAGAAGATGATGGCGGTTGAGTTGGTTTTGTTACAGAAGAAGATGGTGTTGGTTTAGGTTTAGAAGATGATGGTGTTGGTTTTTTTGTGGAATAGGTAGATGAAGAATAAGATGGATAAATAATCGATGATGATTTAGTACCACTTGTTGATTTTGATGAACTTTGAATAGTTGTTGATGTTGAGTATATGGGTACAGGGGATGATGAAGACGGTTTCTAAACAAATAAAATTCAAGACAATCAGTAATGAAATAGAAAGCAGAATATTGTTGTGAAGAAACGAGAAAAAGCTTTTTCTATTTATAGTTAATTATTTCCCTTACAAAATTGGAAAGAGTTAATCGTAAAGCTGATCTGGTTTTTAAATGAATGATGATGAGGATTGAGTTGGTATCTTGATTGCTCACATATTTACTTTACAGTTCATTACTCTGATTTTTACACCATGGTAGTAGTGTAGGCAATCACATTAAAAGAATGTACCATATCTCTTTCACTTAACATATTTACTACACAAAGAACGTTGCATATCACATTCATACATAACTGACAATGAAACTTATAATCAGGCAATTCAAGATAAAAACATTACCGACAGATAATAAATATTGTATCTACACCATATAAAGTGATCATCTCAGCACTAGCGTTGATATCTTATATCTAAATTCTTATTCCAAAATAGAAAGTAGGGGAGAACAACAGGAACCATGGGATGTATCCTCAAAGGCTCATAAATTCTCTACACTGTAAGTTCTACACTCCTTTGTTGTTTAACACTATAAGGTGGTCATTTTTGATGACGCGATGTCAACGTTGGGCTTTGTTAAATTCCTTCCAGTTTATATATTTTCTTTAAAATCTTCTAAATAACGGTTCAAACATTTAAAATAGTGAAATGAATATTGATAGGTGATGCAAGTGAGTACTTACTGGAAGCATCACCAAAGGATTATCAAGTGGATCTAAACACAAAATGATACAAATAATCAGTTAGATATTGAGTCTGTATGGTTAGTATGATTAACATTAGACATTTAAAAAGTTTACTTTAAAATAACAAAATATGACAATTATCTTTTGTCAATGTTTTTGCCGTTTATCAACAATTGTGGATTTGTGTTTGACCTTGACATCAAGCTGACGACGCATCGATTCCTTTTAAATTTGAAACAAAAATAATTTCTGCACGATTATCACAGTATCGATACAGTCAAGAATTGTAACGTATGAATCCTCCTTGGTTTTACAAATTTGCTTCTTGTAGGGGGTCCGGGGTATGGGGCATGCCCCCTGTAAAAATTTTCAAAATTATAAATTTTCAAGAGCTCTGTCGCGCATTTCAAGAGACCAATTCAGTATAATCTATTGGGTCATTTAATTATATCCTTGTTACAATATGAAGTAATTATCTTGAAAATGTGTCAAACGACTAGAGATATTTAATAGCTGAAACGCAGTTCAGATGAACAATAAAATCAAGAAACTGTTGCCACAGACTTTTGCCTTAAAAATAATACTTCTATATTACTGATAATATTGATGATAATATTATTCGGAACAAGAATATTATGCACAAGCATGTATAAAACTCCACTTCAAATGAAACAAGTGGGGGGACGCTGTTCCCCCGGAGAAAGTAGTGGGAGGACGATGTTCCCCCGCGTTCCCCCACTATAACATCACTGCCTCTGACTAACGGCCATGGTAGACCTTATCATCTCTCCCTGTACCACCCACCACAACACAAAAAACAGTAAGAAATACTCACATTCTCTTTTTCCAGCAAACTTGAGAACGAGACATGAGTCAACAAACTTACTACCAGTGTAACAAGAGATAACTGCTTGCACATAAAGACCACGTAAAGTCCCTTTGATATCAATTGTAGGTCTCACAGGCAGCTAAAAAATAAAAATAATACAATATAGAGAAGAGTACAATTGTGGTCATCTAATTACGATTCAAACGTAGTAGACGTGAATTAACATCAATTACTTTATATAAGCAAACGATCATAAGTATTATATAATAATATTATTACAGTACTTTTAATATCACGATCCGCTTAATATCACTAAATTTTGAAAACCGGTTTAGATTATCAAACTCAACTAATTCACTCCGGTTAATAGCTCACGTCCCATTCATTATCACGATTTTGGGTTGTCCCCAGACAGTGATATTAGCGAGGTTACACTGTACAAACAAACCTGTTACAGCAGCCACCATCACACAGCGATCACCTGTCTATAGTGACCATTTCAGTGATGTAGGAAATGAATTAGTTCTATTAAAGTAACCCTGTATATAATGGCCACCTGTCTATAGTGGTCAATTTATCTAGATCTCATAATTAGGTGGTTGTTATGCACAGGTTTTACTATACTTGAATCTAGGTAAACCCTACATAATATGAAAAGCATTATTGAGTCAACCCTGATATATAAAGACGAACTGTCCATAATGGTCAACGTATCCTAATCATCCACAGGTCTGGTTTTATTGCATGTTCTTAGTAATTAATGCAGTTATGACAAACAAATCCATCTCCATAGTTGTCATTGTCTTTAAATTCGTGAATTGCAAAACAAAAGACCAGCCAAAAGCATATTAAAGTAAACAACAACACACCATTGAGTGAAATAAATGTAATTAACCAATGCTGGTAATTTTCCAATTAAAATCTGTAAAACTACAATGTCGATATTCGGGAAAGCCAAATAAAATTAAATCTAATCTTCCAAAATAATATTATCAATTAGATATATACAGCAGGTTGAAACCAATTTGATTTGTAAACATAATATTTAAAATATTGACAGATTAAGCCTTCGACTATTATGTGAGAAATTAAGCTGTCTTACAAAATGAATAAATTCTAGGGCGAAATACAGTGAAAATTGTAGCAACCAGCTTTGAGAGGTAGGCTAGATAATTGACCATTACATGCAGGTGACCCTTAAATACAGGGTGAATTCAATAGAAAATGTTAGATTAGGCATTGCTAGAGTGACCACTATGAACAGGTAGCTGGTAAATAGATGACCATTATAGCAGGTTTGACTGTATAAGACTATACGAAAGTAACATTCACAGTCCTACAGCCGCATTAACATTATGTTAACTCACCAGTAATTCATTGCCTTTTACTACAAAGGCAAACTTCAGGGTCGTTCTTTCAATTTTCTTGTTATCCAACCAATTATAATAATATGGATATGATTTTAATCTGCATTGTGCTACAGGTATATTAGAACCAGATACGGCTCCAACTAATCCAAGCAAGTTTGATGATTGAGAACTGGAATCAAGGTCGATAATTGGTACTCCACTTGTATTACGGCACTGAATACAAAATTTGCAACCTTTGGAAAAATAAGAATTGAATATGATTAGCAGATAGATAAGCTTATCAAAAATTTGGAATTATTCATAGGACACACAATAATAAGTTTTGAACACGGATGCACACCTGGCTCAACCTTCACATAGTAACTGTATTTTTCATACATTATGCAGGCATCGGCAGCTTCCCATTCTGGGGGGGACTGTTCAGATTTGAGTGGTACTAAATGGATGTCCATGCCTTTGGCAAAATATTTATATTATATCGTAAACCTACAACCAAATCGCAATACTTTACATAACTATAAATTGATTTTATGAAAGGGTTTGGTTAATTATACTATCAAGGGCAATGTTTGGCTTATTTGGAATTTGGAATCATATCTTTCATCAAAAATCGTACATTCAATAACTGGGTTGTCTATGTTGCATACTGTGGCAACTGTGCAGTGTCATGTGGTGTAAGTTTGATAATCTCAAATTTTGATTTAAAACGGAAGGAATACAGTATTTTTATCGCGTGATATAAACCTGATATAAAGTCATTCATAACATAAACAATTACGATACCTCTTTTTTTCCTACCCGTGATAGAATTTGAACAAGTCGGTTTTCCTTTTTTATCGCCAATAAAAGTATAACCCCAATTGCAAGAACATTTGGTTCGACTTGTCGTATAAGCATTCTTTACACTGGAACAACGATAATCAGTAAATGTGTCTCCGATACTTCTCCTTTCAATTTCCCTAACAGATTCTGTAAAACCAAGTAAGAATTGTATAACATGGTAAATCAAAAACCATGATTTATCGTGTAGATTCTTCATGTTTGCGAGGGAGAAAGAAAAAGATATTTTGCTATGTTAACCATTAATTTGTATTGATGCAGTTTCCAAATGTAAATAAATAATAACGTCGAAACTATGTGCTTGAATTGAGCTCAATAAAGCTTATCTTTCGTAGGATAGGGAAGTGCAACTTTGCAACATAACTTTTCATTTGACCGCACTCCGTGACGCATTTAAAAAGTGTGACTTGGTGATGACACTGTTCTATTTGTACATATCACAGCAAGAAGCAATTTTAATTTTGAACATTGAGCAGTGTTTACAGCAATGTAGTTTGAAAATTATCATTTTGATTGAATTCAAAATGATAGCTAATTAAATATTGCAAAACATCCAAACTTGATCGTCTAGTAAGAAATTGGAATGACTATAGTATACTGCTTTCGAATGTTTATTCTTGTTTATTTCTGAGAATAAATAAACCATTGTTTCAAGGTGAGAAATCTTTAATCCAAACTTATCGGGTTCTGAATAAATGATGATGATGATGATGATGATGGTTAAGTCATATCCATAACAGCGGAAATACGAAAGTAGACGGTAAAAAAGTCACGAACACACATCTATATTAACTAAAACCGAACATTGTTTTAATATAAATAACCTAGTTCATATAAAATATATTTACAATAACAAAAAGAAAGCGCATATAAAATTTAAAAAGTTTAAATTATCCATAATATCATTAATTTATATTCTGTGATAACTTTTCATAGGTAGATGTGAATTTCCTGGGTGGATGTCAGACTTCTCACTTGACAGAAGTGACATCATTGATGTGACTCCTGAAAAAAGAACAAAATTCAAACTTTCACAATCATTCATTAGTCATTTATAATCGAAAATTTGTGGATAGAACTTAGGGCATTATATCATTCTATTGATGAGACTAGTTAGACATGTGTTTTGTCCCTGTCAAGTGACTCATCAGAGCCCTTTCTGATGCCATTATTATTGTATTATTAGAAAATATTTTATATCTCTTCAGACATTTTTCAAAACTTGACAATGGGAAATTTTCCCACTTTTGATGGAAAACACCCCGATAAACCAACCAGCAATTTACTTTCTATAACCTTGGTTCTCAATAATATCAACAGCACCAACAATGTGGGGACATACATGCAGAAAATAAGGGATCATTGCCCATTTTTTGTTGAAGTGAGACCTCCTATTGTAAATACCTCTATATAGTGGCCACCTGTTATAATGGCCACAAGAGGAACACCAAGATAAGAAGACCTATACTCCACTTTAACAACAGCTGTTTTGCATAGGTGACATGGTTAGTATGTACTAGCCTGTGCACAGAATCAAATCTTTTCTGTGTGGTTCTGTGTGCAGGCTAAGTATGTAAATACCATCTTAGGTGCAGGTGATTGGTCAAGTTGCAAATTTATCGAATTAGTTGAGACGCCTTTCTGAATTGAAAAGAAGCTAAAGGTGATTTGCTCATTTTGTTACATGTTTATAGAATCTAGGTGACACAACATATAGCTATCACATTGCAAGGATATAGCTAGAATTTTACAAGGCCCAGATGTAGAGTAGCAGAACTAGTCTAGTATACAAGCGAATGCTACCTAACATCTTACGTATAGATCACATGTCAACATTAGTCCACTATTTTCAAATTCCATGTTCATGCAGTTGCAATATTAATATGCTGTACACAGGTGTGGTATACTCTTTATTAAGTAGTGTAGACGGTCTCGCCCCATCGAAGGCACCCGTATCACTCCTGTGTGTGTGTGGGCGTCACCTTTAAGGGGACTAATTACTCATTCTGGTGACACCCCTCTAGGTATATCGTACATGAACTAGAAAGCCTCAAAATCATATATTAATTTGAACTTGGAAACTAGATATTTAACTTGAAATCACTTTCAATTATATAAACAAATCAATCATTGCATCACCTCGAAATCATACTTCTTTGAAAGCCTTTCTTTCACTAACATGCTTTTGATGATGTGTCGCCAACGATCAAAAATCTTCTTTTCTCTTTTCTAAAGTTATAAATACAAAAAGGTAGAAAAACATCAAAATCATTGAGGATGAAATCTGAGCTATATTGCGATACAATGGAAGCTGGATGCATGCATAGGTTATCATTGTGAAGAATAGTCATTGCAACGAAACTCATTACGGAGAACAGTCATTGAGAAGAAACTCATTGTGAAGAATAGTCATTGCAACGAAACTCATTACGGAGAATGGTCATTGAGAAGAAAGTCATTGCGAAGAGAGTCATTGTGAAGAAATTCTTTGCAAAGAATAGCCATTGCAAAGAACAGTCATTGAGAAGAAACTCATTGTGAAGAATAGTCATTGCAACAAAACTCATTACGGAGAATGGTCGTTGAGAAGAAAATCATTGTGAAGAATAGTCATTGCAACGAAACTCATTACGGAGAATGGTCGTTGAGAAGAAAATCATTGTGAAGAATAGTCATTGCAACAAAACTCATTACGGAGAATGGTCGTTGAGAAGAAAATCATTGTGAAGAATAGTCATTGCAACGAAACTCATTACGGAGAATGGTCGTTGAGAAGAAAATCATTGTGAAGAATAGTCATTGCAACGAAACTCATTACGGAGAATGGTCGTTGAGAAGAAAATCATTGTGAAGAATAGTCATTGCAACGAAACTCATTACGGAGAATGGTCGTTGAGAAGAAAATCATTGCGAATAAATTTCTTTGCAACAACAATGAAGTGAAGTAACCCCAAAGTTTGTGAATGTTTGCAAAGTTCATGAATTGTTCATGAATGGTTGATGAACTGCACAATGTACATGTCATGGACTCAGTTAACCAATAAAAATATGTCAGTCGTAAGAGAGATTTTTAATGTGATTACAGTCAAACCATGTCTAAAATGGTAATTTCTTTTGAATCAACCCTGTATATAAAGACCACCTGCATATAGTGGTCAATGTATCTACCTCTCTTAGCTGGCTGTTATATACAGGTTCTGCTGCATCCACAAACATATTAAGTATATAGCAATCAGTTTACCTCTATAATTTTACGGCTGTTTTCATCTTCTTCTTTGTTCCATCCATCCATCAATTGCTGTTCAAATTCTTTACAGACAATAACTCCTTCAATTCTATTCAAAAATGGAAATTAATTAAATTGTGATGATTTTCAAATATAATCAGAAATCAGAAATCTATGACTATGTAGAGTTTAGTGTGAGATTATATTTAATAGATGTTGACTCTACAAAGGTTCACATAAAAAGAGAGCGATTACATATTAGAGTTGATTATTTGTGATTATTTACATGTAGAGATAAACGGAAGTTACAATATATATATGACAACAAACAAACCACTACAACTACATGACCTGTAAACTACCCTACCGATTTTCTCTACCCATCCGGGATATAGAATCCCATGATCTCCACTTTTGTTGGACCCTGGTTACATTGAATAGGCTACTTACATTGGATGGCAATGGCCAGCATGAAAATCCCAACCCATCATTGCAGGTGCAACATCAATCTTTAATTTTTTTGCAACTTTTTGGATTCCTTGAACTATAAAAATCATATTATTTATGCAAATGATAAAAGGCTTAAATACAAAACAGTGAATAATTATATAAGATTGTAAAGGGAGAATTCATTTTCAGTGTCATTTCACTTTTTACTGAGATAAGATGCCTAACCACATCCGTCTCTGACAAAAGGTTTCGCTTTCCGGAATCTTAGCATGTTTTTAACATTTTCTTTTGGATATTTTGTTGAATGTTGATTTATCTATAAATCATAAATGATATCCATTTTCTTCTGAATTTGCTATAGCTTTCAGATAGGCTATCTAGGATCACCGGATCCCCACTTTTGTCAGAACCACTGGCCCCATCTAGGATATGATAGAATATATCATATCTGGGGCTATAACATATAGTTCTTAATTTTTGTTACCATTACTTTAGATACTTACTTGGGACATGCACAGTTCCAGGAGGCAGCATACAAGGTTTGAACAATTCAACGTTTCCATATTCATTCTTAGGTACTATACCCTGAAACAAGACAAAATAATATTAATATTATTAAGTAAATGGTGAAACATTCATTTCATTCAGAGCCATTGATATAAAGAACTTAGAATTATAGCCAGATGTCAATTATATACAAAGTTGATTCAATCGCCTTGAGAGCGCATCAGGAATGACCATTATAGACAGGCGGTTGCTATATACAGGTATTCATTATAACATGTTTGCTGTATGTTAAAATATCTTCAATAAGCAATTGGTGGATAGTTAGCTATGAGCCATAATTGCACAAGGGAGGGCACATAAGTAGAACACGAGAAGGCATCAGAAAATCACAAATAGAAATGGCTCATATAGAAATTGTGTGCCAATAGCATTGTAAAATAATAGGAAACCTATTATGAAAGTTTACATGACTTTCTGCGCATGTCTTATGGTTATGAAAACTCCCAAGTGTTCTAATTGCAAGATCGAACCATCGAATCGCTATCGGACCTGTTTTTTTGTTGTTGCTACAGTGAATTGGCTCTGAATCTCTTCTCCAATTCGATTGATGGAATCAATTTTGTTATTTTACTATGATTGTTAGCTTGTGGTAATATATTACCCTGAAATCAGAAATAACATTACGCTGCTATTGTTTCAAAATCATAATGATCAGTAATCGTGTAGGAGCTATAGCAACAGTAATTATATTGATACACAAGACCGCACATAGTCATTTTCTATACATACATTTTTAGCTCGTGGCGGCTTATACACATCAGTCTGCCATTTTCCATAAAGTTCAAGTTTAACTTTATCTCGCTCATGTATTGGTGTATTCTGTAAATTGAAAATATGACATAAAGCAATAACACAGTGTAACCTGTATATAGCAGCCACCTATAAAGTAGATTAATTGACCATTACATGCAGGTGAATTTTATATACAGGGTTTATTCGATAGAAAATATCATTTTAAACATACCATGAGTGACCACTGTAGACATGTGATCGCTGTATAGAGGTGACCCTTATCACAGGCTTGAATATATATCAAAATTGTGAAAAAAGTTAAGTTGTTCTCTATTGTCTAAAACTAGTAGTATTTTAACAGCAAAAGGTTCAATAAACCAGTAGGTGAATTTCCCCAAATTATGAATAGGCCTACTTTATAAAAACTTCAATGAAAATTCATGAACTAATGGTTTTTTTCCAAAGGGGAAACTAGACCCTCCTGTCAAAATCATTCCAAACATGGCACACATACCTTCTTGGGACGCCCGCGAACAATTTTGTAAGGTTCTTCTCCATTACGAACAACAAGTGCTTCCATCATCCAATTTTCTCGAGAATGAAGCTAAAAATATATTCAAAAACCAAATAATATGTCATACAGGGCTCGATAGGCAATTGTAAAATAATTGAATGATTCATACCAAGTTGATTAGTAGATTGAGCTACCAAATAATGGGAGGGGTGGTTATTGGTTTTAACCCATATAAAAGTACTAACAACTAAAATGGTAAAATGGTGAACAAGCCAAATTCCATTTTCTGACATGATATCTAATACAGTGCAACCCACTTAAGTGCAAGCCAAGATTGCCAACGATTGTCATTATGTTTAATCGAATTTGCACTTATCCAAACTCTTTAGCATGGACTTGTACTACAAAATAGTTCAAAGAAAGGTAGGCTAACACAAAGCAGGAATTTCGCTTATGCGGATTGCACCAAGGCTACATGAATAGATTGGCTGTCTACTTCTTCTCTGCCTCTATTTTTGCTAACCAATGTCTTTTTCAAGTTCATGAACTGTTCACGAATGTTAAATGCCTCAAATTTCATAAACCATTAGATGAAGTTTTTATATTTCTCCATGTTCAAGTTCATGAACCATTCATTAATTGATAAACTATTTTTCGCAGGGGTATGTGCAATGAAAATGTGGACATGATCAACATCAGACAAAAGGTTCAGCCTCCTTCTGGAATCATCTCTAGAGGCATTTCAATATTTTATTCGGAATTTTTTGTTGTTGATGGTTGACCAACAAATCATTAAAAATATTAATTTTCTTCTGAATTTGCTCTAGCCTTCCGGCATTCCTACTTTTGTCGGACCATGGACAACTCAAGAGATCAAAGAAGTATGCTCCACAATCGCTGCATGACATCCTTCATTTGCAACCAGAGGAGATGCTATAACAAGTCATACCTGGTGGACGCAATCCCTGGAGTAAACAGCTTCTCCTCTAATGAAGCCAACCGTCAAAGCTGTGCGTGGATAGATTGCTTCATACTTTAATAAATGACGCTCTAGTGCAAACAAAGCATGTCCTTTGAATTCACCAATACTTTTTGGTAATGGCTGTTCAAGTAGCCGTGTATGAAGTTCAGTATCTTCTAGTCTATCAATTGTTTTATGTTTTGATGGATATAAATCGATAACATCTGCCCACCATTCACGATCTATCCTCTGTCGACGTGTCTGAGATAACCATTTTGAATCATAACGACAAGTTACATCTTTGATAGAAAGGTCTAGAATAAATAATCAGAAATAGCCAGATATAAGGTTAAATGCAAAATCAAAAAAATTGCAACTAATGCAGCAGTTAAATAAGTGTTCAACAACCACAACAACAAAATGATCCTTTTGTACAGTCAAACCTGCTATAGCGGTCACATCTATACAGCGGCCACCTGTATATAGTGGTCACTCTTGCAATGTCTTTAAATTGTACTTTCCATAAAATCAACCCTGTATATAAAGGCCACCTGCATATAAAAAACCAATTTATCTGCCTCTCGTAGCTGGTTGTTATTTACAGGTTTCACGGTTGCAAGAAAATCATAAGCAGCAAATTGTGATTTGGATCATCAAAAGTAGCTCATCGGTGCGTTCCCCTCTATTCATAATGAATGGGCATTATCCCTCTTTCTGGTTGATGATAGGTACTTTTGTACGTCTGTGTATATATTATGTGTTAACGTCAATATTGCTCACTTATATTATATATTATTTTAATTTCGTTTGTACTTTGATATTTTAAGTTAGCTTTATTTTTACTAATATTTCTAAATTGTATTTCATTTAATTCGAATTTTAATTGATTTAATAGAATGACGTAGTATAAATTTAATGTTACTTTTATGTTCGATTGACATGCCATGATTCATCGTATAGTACTGTATTAAAGTTCCGCGTTAAATAATGGTTTTACGTGAATATAAATAAATATAGATGATTCATGGCTTCGGACTTATTTTTTGGTAGAATTTAGGCACACCTTGTAATAGAATTTGTAAACTTTTCTTGTAAATTACGCGATCAGTAGTAGTTGTGTTTGAGAATTTGAAGAGATAAGTCGATTGAAGAATCGCTCATATTGTTATCCTTTCATACCGTGAGCGAAGATCTAAGGTATTTGCATTCACAACACTGTTTCGCACCGTGTATTTTATGTTTAGTATTAATTAGATTCGTAATATTTGTATTGATTATTATTTGTTATAGTAAAACCAATTTGGCAACATATTGAACTGATGTGTGTTCTATTGAGTTGTCATTTGTGTTTGACTGTTTGACGACTGGTGCGTGAAAGGAAAGGGTAGACAGCCTTTGTGTCTACCACATTATAAATTATAATAAAATATAAATTAATGTAATTAATTATAATTATAATAACAATAAATCAAAAAACCAAAAACTCAAGAGAATTTACAGCCACAATGAGAGTGAATAATACAATTTAAGAATAAAGTGATGGTTGAATGAATGACGCTTTTTCTGCTAGACAGCAATTTTGTTGTAAAGGCCCAAGCAAACGATTCAATTTTGTTGGCTCAACTTTGTCAGATGCAAAAGTCGGCTCAAACGTTGATATAAGTTAGGGCAAACAAAAATTTAGCTTTTCTGCCAACCGAATATAGCTGTTTTTTAAAACACATAAAGTCGACCTGACTTGAATATTAAAATTATTCACATCCTAAATATGTTATCAAAAGTTACAGTTAAAGGCAACAAACAAAATAAAATTGAGAATTTGCCAAAATTGTATAATTTCAGCACTTAGCTTTGGATTGAAGGTTTATAACATCCCTATAGTATAGTTTAGAGATTGTTAGTATTTTCAATCCAGAATAATTAACTAACTCTATATCAACCATAAGAAAATTTTAAAAATTGGAAAGCCTACTGAGTATTGCGCTTGTCACGCCGTATTGACGTTCCAGACTTATCCAGAAAAACATGAAAATCTAATCAAAATTCCTTAACATTCGTCAAACAATGAAAAAGTTTAATCAAAATCTTTTTCAGTACATTCAACAAATCAATATGGCAATTAAAGTCCATTATCGAAGCCATCTAACTATGTTTGCCTGCATGGTTCGCACAATCCAACTTATGCCGTTATTTGTTAAATGAAAGCTATGTTAATTCAAATTCTTTACCGTTATCAAATGCAACAATATATTGAATAGGTTTTGATGTGAGTTTTTCATGAACAGAAGCCTGATCCAAAGATGGAGTAGATAATTCAATACCTGAAGAGACAGATGAAACAATGTTATGATCAAAATAAATTCACAATATTGTTATGATAACAAATTATGGACATAGCTTCAATAAAACAATAACTTCCTATATATAAATTCTGTCTCACTTTAAATATTTCCCAGAAAAAAATAGATTTTTATTTCAAGTGGATTGATAAAATGTGTCGGAACTTGAGAGCCTTGCATATCAATTATTTTTTCAAAATTACAACTGTTGGATTTTACATTAGTTATTTTTCAATTCGTAAAAAACATGTCATGAGTTCATCACTTTTGATGAAAATGCTTCTAAATTTCAAACACAAATCTTTGAAATAAATATCAAAAGAAGTCGCCATCTTGATTCCTGAAAGGCTAGTCTACAATCATTGTGAAACCCTGATTTTGGATATAACATGTTGGATGTGAGAAGTACCGATTGAGATACACATCACATTATTATTAGTTATACTGTATTCAAATTGAATGTTGTTTATGGCAATTAAATGATAATCAAAGGCACTGATGCAAAATAGTTTGATGTCTATAATAATCACACTGGACTTGCATGATCGTCTTGTGACCAATGGTTCAATTGTCAGACACAGTTAAAAATGTTATGGCATCCACCTGTAAATAGTGGCCACCTGTCTATAGTGGCCACTTTGGCATACATAAGAAAACCAACATTCTATTACTGAATCAACCCTGTATATAAAGACCACCATACTATATCTGTCAATTTATCTACATCTTATAAGTGGCTTTTATATACTTGTTTTAGTGAAACAGAAATTTTTTAAAGCAAACTTGTTCATAAGGCCCTGCCTTCTAATACCAGCTCATAATTAACATCAATTAAATGAGATTAACTGCATGGAGTCACAAATCATCAAAAATGAAAAACAGCTTGTAGCTTATCAGTTCCCTGAGAAGATAGCAATAATGAGCGGATGTACATACAAATCCATTTCTTTTCAGCTGGTAAATATGTTTCAACCCAAAGATTCAGACCATCTGCAAGGCAATTGACAATAATATACTGTATATTTAAAAACGCTTTTAACAGCTAACAATTTTTAACCTGCTGTTCACATATCTGCACTAGAACAGGATTGTAACCCCTTTGAAAAAAGGTCAGGAGTTCATGAACGTAAATTTGCCCAGATTTTCATAAATTTTTCACGAACAGTCACAAACAGTAGGCCTACATGAAGAGTTCATGAAATGTTCATGAAGAGTTCGCGAACACAGAAGGCAATGTCCATGAATACATGAACGTTTTCACAGATGAAACAAATGTAATTATTCATTGATAGGCTTACTATATCAATTAAGCATTCTTATAATATAACCCAAGTGTTTATATACTATTTTATAATAGTAAATAAAAATTAATTATATTGAGTGTAGACTTAGATACACATATGTATATGAAAGTGTTCAATGTTGGGTAAAACAGAGCATTAAGAATAAGAGACAAAGATGAGGCAAAGCCTTATTCTGTGAAAACAACGGGAAAAGGCTTTTGCCTCATCTCATGTCTCTTATTCTATACTATTTTATATAATTTTACCAATTGAAGAATGTTTGATGCAAGTTTTATTGACAGAGTTTCGATCTTAAGGTTATAATGAAGTTTCACTCATTCTATTTTCTAAAATACAATATTACCTGATAAATCAACACCATCGATTGAAGATTCACTTGAACTAGATGATAACATTGAAATTTGAACTTTGGAACCAGTTTTTTTACTCTTCGTAGAAAGTGGTTTACTACATTCCTCAAATTCATCATCGTTATCAATTGCAGCGACAAGTTTTTTATTGATTCTGTATTTATACTCTCTTTCACTAGCATCTGCAACACTTCGATATTCGGTTGTTTCCTCCTCTGATTTCTTTTTGGCTGATCTTTTTGTTTTCATATTTTTTTCATCGTCAGTAGCATCTGATGGTTCTTCGTCAGATAATGGTTTTTCTTTATAACTTAAAATTTTTCGTATTCGTTTGAGTTTAGATAGGGGAGTTGTATTTTCTGGAGTGTTAGTTTTTGATTCTCTTTTAGGTGAAACTTTTTTTCTTAAAATTTCGCTTGCAAAATAAGGAGATTTTGATATACTTTGTTCAGCAGTGCTCTTTGTAGATGTTACAGGTCTTTTTCCTGATGTAGCTACTTTCTTTTTTGGAGGTTTTTGATCTGACGAAGTTGATAATTTCCTTTTTGTAGATTTGTTTTGTTTCTATGATTCAAAATAATACATAATTAACAAATAGATAGAAAGTCAAACTTATAGGCATGAGAGTAAAGCTCAGTCAGAAAAGAGGAATATCTTTTGAAAAATGCTAACACAATAGAAAAACTAATGTTTTAGGTGATTTTTCTTTGTTCCAGAGCTGATAGAAAACGAGGAAATCAGCTTTTCCGAGGAACTCTCTCATGCCTGAACTTAACAAAAAGGGGTGAAGTGTTATGTAGATGTCTGATGTAGAAAACCACTAAGCCTGTTTCAATTGTAGCTCAATTGTATCCCTTTAAAGGGTTGTTAGGTTATACACGCTTAGAGTTATGTATGTGTCTTCATTGAGGATGTTGTTCGTATTGTTTCTGTGCCTGAAACCATGCTGAAACTTGAAATTCAAAGCAATGAGGAGGCCATGACTGACATTAATCGTTGAATTACACTAAGTTTAATTCAAAATTAAGCTTGTAGTGATCGCCGGTCAATGTTGCCCCTTTAAAGCTTCATCGTTAAATCAATTATTAGAAAAAAGTAGGAGCATATAATCCATAGATATTACATCAAAACCGCATGTCTTACCGGCGAAACTTTCTTTGATTTTGGAAGGACTTTCCATGTCACTGGCTACAAAACAATTAAATATTATGATAAACTCAAAGATAATCATAAATAAATAAATGAAGAGTAAAGAATGTGTATTCTTTGACTCTTTCGCCATATATTATTATTATTATTATTATTATTATTATTATTATTATTATTATTATTATTATTATTATTATTATTATTATTATTATTATTATTATTATTATTATTATTATTATTATTATTATTATTATTATTATTATTATTATTATTATTATTATTATTATTATTATTATTATTATTATTATTATTATTTACCGCTATGTTAAATAAAGACATAGAGCCCTATATTATCTGCTATAAGATAAACGTAAATTTTATTATTTTATTATTAAATGAAAGATTATAATAATAAAGATAGATTTATCTATCGTCAGATGTGATAGTGCTCAATACCGATTAAACATTGGCAGAGCTGTAATACATAAGGATGGTGATTGAGTCAAAGAAAACACATTCTTAATTTCTGTTACTATAGTTTCACGCAATGTGCGATCATCAGACAGTATTGAGTATCAACTGTCTGATGATCGCACACTGCGTGAAACTATAGTAACAGAAATTAAGAATGCGTTTTCTTTAAATCAGTCACCATCCTTATGTAAATGAAAGATTATAAACTATAGTCATCGGAATGATGCAAATAATTTTTACCTGTAATGAATAAGTCAACCTTGCCATCAGTCCCAAAGAACGAAGTAAAATAACCAATAACTAAATAAGGCATCAAATAGAACTGGTATTAGACATCTTAGTTCATCATAGACAAAACGATATAATTTATGCTTGAAATTGATTATCATAATTTCTATTAATTTTTTATATAACAAAAAGGGTCTTTTCCTTGTTAAGTATAAAATTAATAATAATAATAATTGAGCTGAGTTATGAGGAGATTGTGGATACATATTCATAATTTATGCAAAGAATACATATTTTCACGAATTAGCAAAAAACACAATTGCTGTAACTTTAGCCTGTGGCGGTAAAAAGACATACATCGATCAGCATGATATATTTAACTAGGGGGATATAGATACTGTAGTAATCTGTGTGTGACTTTATAATAAAGAAACTTTAAGAATAAATATATTAGGTAAAGACAAAGATAATCACAGAAAGATTTGAAACTTAATTAAGAATTTAGAAGTTAGAACAAGGTACACAGAACCCGCCCATGCCGAATACTTAAAAGGAAAATAAAGCTGTTTCTGTGATTTGGGTAGAGTAAATTAGAAGAATGAGTAACCGTGGCTGTAAAATGTAAATTCCTGTTTACTTCTGGAATATAAAATTCAAAAACATTGTAGAGAAATAGATGCCTTTAAATTCTTTTACTTCCATTTGAATCATCGAGCCGTACACTGTTTGAATTAAGGAACAACATCAATATATTTCAACATCAAATTGTTTATTTGATAATGAAAAAACTACGGCTATCTTACAATATATCGATTACAATTTTTGAAGCAGCCATTTTGTAAAAGTTTGCAGCAAACAAATACATTGACTTGCATGTGCACAATTGATGTACATGGTTTTTAAGCCCCACAGACTAAAGGTACAGCAACCCTAGTTTTACAAGGGTCATATTTTTAAAGAATAAAGCAAAGTTGAACGGTTGGTTAGTTAATCCCATAAACCAATGTACAAACACAGTGATATAGCAATTTGTCAAATTGTAAATTATGAGTTAGATAATGTTTTCAATTGGATAACTTCCCTTCTAAGAAACAGTCATTATTTAGAAATATACAATATGATCACACAGCATTCAAACACATAATATATTATCCTTACATGTGTTTCAGTAATATAATCCATGCCAATTGATTCCTAAAATTAGAATAAATAATATACTTAATAATTTAAATAAATATGCAATGAATAATTAATGTGTGATACATTTTGTATCATAGTAAAAGTGATTCCATCTAAGGCGCAGAATCACTAATTATCAACAGAAGGCAAAAAAAACATTCTATGTGACGACTCCTGAGTCCTGATGTTCTAATTGCTTTTGAGATCTATAATTATTCCATAAACTAGGTGAGCCCTTTTTATTGGATTTTATCTTTATACATCCTTTGGGGGGATTTATCAAATCAGATGAGCTAGTAGCTTTTTGTCCCCGGGATGGTTTGTTAGTTTGGTTAGTGGATTTGGAGCAGGTGTGAGTTTGATGGCTCAATGCACTTCCTGGCATCAACCAATAGTAAAAGTAAAAGTAATGTAGACGGTGTTGCCCTACCGAAGGTACCTGTACAACTCCTCTATTTCTAGATAAGTGGCTTTTCGCTGAGAGCAATGATTTTAAACGCTTTGTTAATCTCAGCAGCGACACTGCAGATCAATTTCAACAGATTTCATGGCAGATAGGTCTTGATCGTGAATGGGCAACAATGCGCCGCAGCTACTCACAATGAAATTCCGTCTGGACCATTCCATCCGCCATCAGAAGATGGTACTCATTTGATGTTTCAGCTAAAGTCAAGGCTGAGTTGACCTTCAGGGGATTTGAACCACAGTCGATCAGATATGATTTTATCTGAAGTCCGGTTGCTCTGCTATCTGAGCTAATCCTCCTTAAATAGTTCTTCTACCAGGGATTGAACCCAAGACCCTTCTGTAATTAAACGTCCATTAAAGCCATAACAACAGTATTACCTTGCTAGATAGCAGCCCTAACACCACTACACTAGTTTTCTTCTTACGTTCCTTCTCATGCGCCATTAAGCTTTGGCTCATAGAAATTCAATAACAGGTATAAATCACATTATTTTACCTCTCGTTGCAGCAACTGTATCAATTGTGATGGAGCAGGCATGCTTTCTTTAAACCATTCAACAACGCGTTTGGTATGAGCAACATTCCATTTATTAATTGGCACCCTTGTTAGCATTGTTGGAATAAGAGATAAACATAATGCCTGCAAATATAAAAAAAATTTTTTTTTGCTTGTTTTGAAGAATAATCTTGAACCTAATCTAATAGAACAAAGACTTTTCAAAAGACCTAACAGCATTTCAACATTTTCTACAGAATCTTTTTTTGAAGTTTGACCTATAAATCATAAAAATATTGATTTTCCATTCCGTGGTACAGTCGAACTTGCTTAATATCCCCCCTCTGGTACGGATGAAAAGCGGGACATTAAGCGAGGTGGGATATTAAGCGAGGTAGGAATATGAGAGTTTGTATGGAGAAAGGAAAATAGAAATCAGTTTTATGCAGGGATATTAAGCAAGGCGGGACATTAAAAGAGGGGATATTAACCGAGTTTGACTGTACAAGGGAATTTATTATTATTTAAATGTATCAGTTTGATAAATAAATAAGAATCTACCTTGAAGCCGGCATGGTTACAGAGATTGCTGTAAAATCGTCCTCTTGCTACAAGACATAATAGATGAGTTTTATGCATTGCAGTTTGATTTTCTTGTTTGTATTTCCTTGCGCATCTTTCAATTGCATCCAACAGCTGTTGTCGCTTTTTTGCCCTAAAAAATATCAAACAAAACTAATATGTTGTGCATTAAGGTGTAGCCTCGTTAAAAATAAATATCACTCTTTTGGTGCAGAAATATAGAGTTCAAAAATATTATAAGATATTACTATAAGCGGGTTGCGATATAATAATCGATATGAGATAGTTGAATTTGATAGGAACAGTTTCTGAAAATTAATGATATTAATCAAGTGGATTGTGACAAAGCAGCATTACAGGTAATATTAACTGAGTCATACCGTATTATTATTACATCGAAACTTATTTGTTTGAAAAATTGCCATACCTTGCACATCATTTTACACTTGATCAGATATCGTTCGAATATGCAAGTTGAAAATAAATGATGATGACGATGACTATGGTAAACAGTTGATATTTTAGAGGTACCGCTAAAATAAAAATACCAATTTCTAACTACTAACTTTTTATCGACGTAAAGTGATTTCACGGCAACGCTAATCTCTACTTCTTTCGACTTCACTATTTTTGAAGGTGATGCTTCAACATCCGCTGTAGATGGTTTCTCTGAAGAAGAATCAAATCAATAAATGTCTGAAATACTCACCTGCATTTAGTGGTCACCTGTCCTAAGGACCGAATCGTGATTTTTTCACTCCGCTAACACATTTAATTGTTTAATAAAACATTTGAGATAAAAAGATGTGCAGGTCAGAGCTTTTATTGAATTTGAAAATTTATTACTCTCATAGCGCAGTGAGTGATTTTAGGTGTGTTGTGCCTACATACTTTCGTTACAGAGTGGATAGCAGCAGAAGGAGAAAATGATACAACTCTGTAAGCCAAAATGATGTTATTACAAAAATTCAAATTACTAAACAATTCAAGACCTGTCTATCTAACAAAGTCTTGATGTAATTATGTACCCATTTAATGTTTCAAAACTTTAATTATAGCAAACGATATCTTTATCAGATTTTTTCATGTCATTGAAAACATTGTAAAAAAAATGTATTTAGCACCAATTTTCATGAACTGTTCATGAACTGTCTGTGAGTATTTGTGAACTGTACATAAAATTTAACGTTCATGAACTGTTCATGATTTCCTGAACTGTTTTTCGGAGGAGAATGTGTCAGATTGAATCTTGGTTGATATAAGCCGTCTAATGTGAAACTCGGAGTAGAAGACTATTTAGGTATTTTGAGACATCAATCATGCATGCTTAGTAGACCATTGTTATTATTACAAAATGTATTATTATAAGTAAATCCACATACCATCAACATCTTCCCACTCGTCTTGTGTACCGTCATCATCGCTCTCGTCATCATCGCGTTCTTCATTTATGTTATATTTGGAAGTTGAGGGGCCAGCTACTGACCCATCCACATCATCATGAGACGTTTTATCGATTCCTTTCTTAATATGTTTCTTTTTTGCCAATGGTACAACCACTTTTACAGCTTTGCGATTTGATTTAATAAGTTTTTCAGATAAGACTTCACTAGGTCGTTTTGTTTGTTTTCCTTTCTTTTGCTTAGTTGTGTCATCTGCATTTTGTTGATTGTTGATATCATCATTGTTACGCTCTAATTTGATTAAACTAGAACCTTCCGTTGAAGAATTATTTGTTTGTGGTTGATTTCTGCTCCTCTTTGCTTTAGGCGGTAAAATGATATCCCCTGTACTATGAACAGTTCTTTTCTTGTTAATTTCTGATTTTGTGACAGTTACATTTTTATTTTTTCTTGTTGTTGGTTTATTTTTTGTGTTCATTTTAGATAAAACAGGATCTTCAAATCCAGCTGATTCAGTTACTGTTTTTTGCGATTCCTTTACTTCATACTGTGTTGCTTTTGATTTTTGGTTATTTTCTGAAGTTATTGACTTTTGTTTATTATCGACTTTCAATTGCTCAGATTCTATGTCAGATTTTTTTTTGTTAATTTCATTTTTTTTAATAATCTGTTTCTCAATTTGAGGGGAGTTAATTTTCTTATTCCCAATGTTAGTATCAGCTTCCTCTTCTGAGCTTTCATCTTCTGATAAATCTAAACGTCCACTGACAACAGCAGTAAACGGTGTGAATTTTGGTGACTTTGTTTTCCTATTATTCTGACTTACAGTTGGTGACGATAATTTATTTCTCTTTCTTGGTCTTTTTGTGTTCTCTTCTTTCTCCCAATCAGAATCAGATGATTCTAGAAATCAATTCAAATATTTAATGATCTGGAATGATCGTCTCTACAATCTCTCACAAAGTCACAACTATACATTATTATTTATACCCAGGTATGGCGCGAGGGGGTGGCTAGGGGGCAATAGCCCCTGTTGGGGATAGCCCCAGCAAGTTTGGCGGGAAGACTTTTTGTACTCTTTCAAGCAATTTCGCAAAGTTATTCTAATTTGCCCTCTTGTCGGGGGAGTTAGCCCACATTAGGATACTCAACTATTTACATAAAATATTCGTACGTACAAGAAAAAGAGAAATATATCCGACTCTGGCTCTGGGGAGGGGAATTGTGAAATTAGTGTTGCCCCTCACTATCGAGGGGATTAAATTTGTGAGACCAATTTTGCAAAGCCCAGGGTTATTGGAGGGTTCCATTATTAATATTATGCATTGGTTTTATAAACATAACTTAATTAAGAGTATCAATATGAAATCAGATCAAATATAAATTTGTAATAAACTTAAATTTATGATTTAGTGTCACGCAATACAATCAAAACATGAAGAAGTGACAAATACCTCCTTCATTATCTGTAGCAAAATTGTCTTGACTTGCTACTATCTTTGCTTGACCTACTGTTTTTACATCACGAGATCTAGTAGCTCTTTTCTTTGGCTCAGCGGCAGCATTATTTTCGTCATTTGGTTTAATTCTGGTTGTTTTCCTACGACCAGGCATCGTTTTATATTCATTTAAGTTTGCTATGATATGAAGCCAACTGAAATGCAGTATAATGTTTGATCACGTTGGTTTTAGATTACGTCACGCAGACGCAAATAATTTGACGCGGCATTGACTGTGAATTTGTCAGCGGTCTAGTCTAAATAGCCTGCGTGCAGACCATCTATATATACCGTGCCATATATATACTTCTAGAAAACATGCATGGTCGAAGAGGAAAGTGTATTATTTTATACCATGGAAAAAAATTGCAAAAACATTAGTTTGAAAATCTTTTTTAAGACCAAAATTTTTAGTACTCCCTGATTATTCTTTTTTACTAATTAGGACAAGTAAAAGTTGACCCATTTTACTTGATTCAAGCAAACATTGTTTAAGGAGGAATTAGTATTTCTTATTAGTTCAGTTTTAGCAAAATAATTCTACCCTGAGGATTGACTTTTTTCTTGTGTATGAGACGTACGCAATGTAAAATTAGATATAGGATTATGATGTGATATTTCAGAACGGTTGAAACACTAATTGCTCTCGGCATTAATATATAGTAATTATACTATTAGTTGACTATTCATTTAAAGACCATAAAATGACCAGCAGCCTTTGCATATTTTGTCTTTGAAATTTGGACCCAGATTTCAATCACTCGTTTTCATGATACACGGCTTCATGTCTCCTTTGCGCACACACGCGATTTTGCAAAACATTTCGTAAAACGAACATGGAAGCATCTCTGCCAAGTTATTTATCAACGAACTGGTTTGGAAAGTTACAAGAGCAATAGAGGTGGACGTCAAAGGGCTTTCGACGCTTGAAGAAATGTGTACCACGAAAATCAATTCACTTGCTACTAGCGTCATACGAATTGAGGACGGGAAACAGAGTTGAAAACTACAACTGAACTCGACTGATTCAAAATTTCATGTTGGTGTTTACTTGATACAAGAATATTGGGGATTGAAAAAACGGGAAGAGATTTGTTAGCATTCAACATCAAAATTTATCACCGAAACAAAATGAAATTATAACACCAGGTGAATTCGTTTTTGAATACGGATACTTTAATCATTCATACTCCAAATTATGTAAACATGTAAACACGTAGGCTTCGTCTAAAACTAGTTAGTTACATACCTATGTATGTTTTATATTGCATTCTTTTTCTGTAGTATTTACGCCCGTAGATTGTAAAATTTAGAATCATATGAATTTAATTAGCGTTGATTTGAAAGTACATTTTATCCAAGTTGTTTTGATTTGCGTCAAACTTCTCAGACATATAATCGGACTTTGACTCCCATTCCGCTATTTATTTGTGAGCCGTATACATTTGCTGGTTATCTATAGCCATAGACTTTGCGTTTCGACAAATAAGAATTGCGATTTATCCAAAACTGAAATTGGTAAACCAGACTATTTTCTCGAGCTTTCTGTCGTGTCTTTCCGTAGCAACAGCCACGAGGACAATCCTCTGACGTCACTTTCCAGAGGAGTAGCCTCGTTTCTTGTAATCAAAACAACAAAACAAAGCAAAGGTTGCTGGTCATTCGAAACTCTTTAATTTTATTTCAAGCATACAGCGAACACTGATTAGGAATTATGGAAACAGCGATCTAATACGTCCGCATAATTATCCTGATAATTAATTTCATGGGTTTTCAGATGTAAATTTCTGTCTAATGGACGATCGAACAATCATCGAACATCCCAGACTAAAAAAGGTTGCTATTTTGTTTGCCAATATAGACTAACTGCTGGCTCGTTTAAACTAGAAGTAGACAACGAGAAAACACCGATCTCTAAATTTTATATAAAATTGTACGTGGCATTATACTGAGTCACATTCCATTTGGTGCCACTTTCTATATAATTGAAAGGTCTAATTACTTATTAAGGTACCATTCCTTAACATGAAAACACCTGGATTAAAACCTCTCATTAAAACCCAAGAAAATGATGATTGTGAGAGGGACGCAGGCTATCTTGCTGGCGGAACTCTTTCTCAGAAATTGTTTTAGTAAATTCTATAAGTTTTCACAATTAGAGTTTTTGAATGCCAAGACGAATTGGATACTTTGTTGATTTATAGTTAAGCAATGATGACCCACATATTCGGTTCTCAATTTCCATCACTGTCTATATCGGATCATGCGGTGCCGGTGAGGGGTAGTATAGACCTAGCCGATAAGTATAGCCCATGCTCTGGTGTGTTCTTGTGACTACGAGCCCTCGTTTTCTTGTAGGGCTCCAATTCTTCATTCCCTCACTGAAAACGTTGCACGGAAGTGAGGATTGTATGGAATTAGACCGTTAAAAACTTTGATACGAATCGAATTATTCACTTTAGCACGTCAAATAATTTCATGAGAGTGAGGTTCTGCTTTGCCTTGAAATTGAATTCATTCATATGTAACAAAACAGAACGGGTGTTGTCGTCTTAGCCTCATTCCATAACGGGTTCTCAATTCCATGCAGACGATACGATGATACCCATCGATGATAGCGTCTGCGTGAAGTTGAGGGCCGTTATGGAATGAGGCTATTGTCGGCTGAGAAATGCTTATTTATCACTCTATGTATAAATTTCATCAGCAAAATATTTTTTGTTCTTCATCCAAAGTCAATTATAGTATGCCTTTTAATAAAACTATATAGTCACAAAACTTCTTAGCTGTTCTCTCATTACATACTAACAAATTCAACAAAAACGAACATCTAGATCGCCTCCAGAGATTGCGGAGAAGGAATGAGGACAGTGGAAGGACAGTGGAATGAGGACAGTGCTCCGTTGTAACTATCGCACTCGTGTCTCTGAAATGCAAAGTCAACTAGGTTGGCTTTCTGTTAGAGACAGAATAACATCGCATCAACTAATCAGTGCTTTGAAAAAAAGTTATGTATAACTTAAAGGTTTCTGAATAAATGATGATGATGATGATGATAACCAATGTCACAATTTTGCACGATGGCTTGCGTACAGAGAAGACTATAGCTCAATTCGAAAGTAGCTCATATTGAACAACAATCAAAAGCAAGAATTGAAAATGTTTGTTTGAGTTGGAGTGGATGGCAACTCCCAGATAAGCCAAAGCATAACCCTCCCTCAGAATTTCTCTGTTTTTTTTCAATACGAGATTATAATAAATATAAGTTCTGAGTAGAGATTGATGAGGTTCACAGTAGCAATGCACTGCACATGCTATGACCTTAATGAAACACCAGTAAAGAACTAATTATGAAAGTTGATTTTATAAACATTTGCTTTCGAGATTGATTAGTTACACGGGGGGGTCACTGTCGAATGATAGCATTCCAGGGGGCTTGCAATGTGTATTCGTCAATGAAATCAGACAGGAGAATAAAGGGAGACTTAGGCAATCGACTGCAGTGTCCATTTACACATACAGAAAATAATACAAATTAGCTATTATGACAATCAGCTTCCCAACAAACACTGACCGTCCTGCGACGGTCCCATACAGTCTCAGGGAGGTAAGTAAGGAAGGTCGCATAAGGGGACTCTGCAACGTAGCAGGGATTAAAAAAAAATTATTTCCTATTAGTTATACAATTTACAATTTTTGCTCAGCAGAAAATGAAAAGCCAGCAACAGACTAAAAGTGGGAGATTGATTTAACGATGTAATTGCAGGGGATTTGATTTCCTTGACCATCGAACACCCCCGTCCACGTTTGAGTGCGTCAACCCCCTGGATTAAATAATTTCTACATGTTGGAGCACTTTACTTCTCACAAGATCGTAATTAATCAGAATTTCGTCAAGACAACCGTATCGTAAATATTATTTAGATATCATTAATCATCATATTTTGTGTTAGAGGTTTGTTTAATAGTAAGACTCTATACGAAACTTATTCATTTTATTTTTTTTTAAGAATTCTTTAAAAATGATTAACTGAGTGAAAACAGTCTGAAAATGAAATCATTACTTGTTAATTGTCAATCATAATTATCATTTAATTTATGATTGAGAGGTGATTTTGGTTTGACATAAAATGGTTTTGCCATTAACGCCTGTTTCACCATCAGAACATCGAAAGGTACGTTTGGAAATGGAAGAAGAGAAGCCGTCAAAAGGTAAACCTTATTTTTACCAGTACTAATGTATATCTGTACGGCTTTGAGATAGAAGTATAGTAGATGTATTCAAATCATAAAAATTGACTTGTCGTTAAGCTTAAGGTAAACTAAATTACGTTTGCAACTTTGCCTGTATATTAAGTAATTAGATAATTGAGAATATATTGCCGTTTCTTGGTGTCCGGATGCTGAAGTTTTGAGTCATTCCAAAAGTTTAGAACATCAAAACAAGCAATTTCTGTTCAAGACAGATATAATTATTTATTTTCAGAAAACTTTGTTTTCTTAGTATTTAGTAACTTCTAACAATTTAAAAAATAAAAATATATTTTTAAAATAATGTCATCCTCAACCAACACAGATTAACAGGTTTTACAAATAGTTGGATCTGTAATGCCGACCGGAGTAGACAACAAAATGAATCGTAAAGGATTTTAAAACTTACTGCAAGTAAATATCAAACTCACAATAAATATAAAAAGCAGCTTTATGGACGATGGAGTATGGAATTGCTTTCTTGTCATTGGTTAATTTTTGGAATTCACAATTTCTCATTGGTCACAAATCAGAATAAGTGTTTATCACGTGTTGTTATCAAATTTAATGCCAAACAAATTTGCATTTTACTTGAAATTTAATGTTGCGTTATTGTGGTTCCACTATCAGAGAACATTACATGGAATAATCAATAAAATATTCGCTTCCAAAGATTCGTGGATTGCAGAGCAATCTTTCTGGAGCGAAGCGACAAAGGTTCCGTGCTCAGGCCGCAAACCTGAAGGCTTGTTTATATTAAAATCCTCACTATTACCGCTACATTGTTTTATTTGTACTGTGTTATATATGAAATTGGATCGCACTACTTACGAACGGTCAGCTAGCTTTACAGCTAGATCAATTCTACATTTGTGTTTCAAGATAGATATTATGCAGCTTACACCAATTTATATTAAAATCCCAATTACTACACCATACATTGTTTCAACCAATTAAGTTTATTCGTACTCAGATCGAATTTCGTGAATCTCAGGCTGCGCAATAAGCTATTTTATCTTGTTATACTGTTTATCATTAAGGACAGATATACGAGTTCAATTGCCAGTCAAAATTCTAGTACATGCATCACTCCAATGTATCATATAAAATTCTAATGTTGTTGACATTAATCACCTGCGCACATGAAAAGTGTTGCTGAATAACCTCTACTTAACAATCACCTGTCTAAAACGACCAAAATATCCAAGGTCTTCTTCCATAGTCCGTACCTTCGATGGATCTGCAATTCTGCATGATTTGGGTATACGGCGACGTTAAAATATTTAAGGGTAGCTTTTTAAAAATTCAGGATAACATTTTAGGGATGTTCTTTGTCATGAAAATGCTTTGAGGTCTACTTTTTTACTCATTATTTCCACCATTTTTTTCAGAGTAGTATGTGTCCTCTTTAAACTTATATTTGGTGTATCTTATTCATGATTTAAAACCTTTTTCTGGTCATTCTGTCAAAGTTCTATTTGAGCAACTCCGTTGAAGCACAACAGAAGTTACATCCGGCCAACAATGTTCTGATTAAAATACCAGATGCTATATATACATGCACAGATATGACTTATTCTTGTGTAATGTCTAACACAGTAATTGTAGTATTCTATTATTTATTTACAAGATGTTTCACCAACAAAGAAGACATCAAAAGCAGCAGAACTTGGTAATTCATTGAGCATTCACGGATTACCAAATATATTTGTAGCCACTCATTTATCACAACGTTTGACATGGCTTGTAATGTTTCTTGGTGGCTTAGCAGTACTTGGATGGATGACGTATTCACGCGCAGAGGCATACTTTTCCTATCAAGTACTCTGGGAGGAAACGCATGTCCCTCAAAACAGTATTACATTACCTATGTTAACAATATGTGATATTAGATTTGAACATATGAAAGATTTCCCAAAAACAATTGATCTAAGAGCTTGTACTTTTAAAAAAGGTAATTGTATGCATAGAATTGAGACACGTTATGATAAATACAACTCATGTATGCATCTAAATACATCATCATTTAAACAAGTTATGTCTGGACCAGATTACGGAATTGAGTTAACCTTTGCAGTCGATGACACCCCGCCACCAAGAGGTGATATGAAAGCATCGTATGAAGAAATAAGTTTACAATTATTTCTATATGAAGAAGGGCAATATCCTGTACAACCAACAGCACGACATCTACTATCACCAAAGTATCATCATGATATACCAGTTGAGAAATGGGAAATTAATCGTCTAAAATATCCTTATCCTTCTGAATGCAAAACTGGGACAATTATAACAACTACTGATAGTAATCCACTCAGGCCTAATTGTAACACCACAGAATCAACAAACAATTGCTCAATGTATACATATTTATATGGCAAGGAAGCATGCGAGGATCAAATCGTAATTGATATGTTGATAAATGATTGCAATACAACAGAGCATACATTTATGTTTAATCGTGATGAACAGCAAACGATTTTGGAATGTATCAATCGAACTTTTACTGAACTGATTGCTAATAGTACAGTGTGGGTAACACCCTGTCCATTGTCTTGTTATAAAACATCTTTCAGAGCATATATTAATCGTTTGCCATGGCCAGAGGTTTTCACAGAATCGGATGCATTCCAAGCAATGAGAGAAGGGACGACTAGAGCAGAAGTTGAAGGAAGGGAAGATGGTAAAACACCACCGATACCAAATAAAACAGTTATGTCAATTAATTTATACTTTAACGATATGACCATCATTCAATCCAACGAAACCGCAATTACCACCGTCGATTCATTGGTGTCGGATGTCGGAGGATTAATGGGTTTATTTCTTGGTGCTTCAGTTTATTCTTTAATTGAACTACTCTTATTATTGATCACAATTATCTCAGAAAAGTTTGGTCGGTGCTGCAAATCACAATCACGAGGAAACAACAACAACAACGAATAATCTTGCAATCGACGATAAATAGCATTTGATATGTACGATATTACGCCTCGTTTTTGTTGAAAGATGATTTTGGAGATAATTATATGATCACGCATTTATTTGACTGCAGTGATGCATATTTTAGATTAGAAATAAAAAAAACGCTTTATTATATCTTGTTATGCCCTGCAATTGTTAATCCTGCGATAGAAGGTATTTCAAATATGCTGTACTTTGCTGCACCTTAAGCGTGGAACAATTTGCCATATAGTATACACGTTATATTTCTGTATAATTCTAAAACTCATTATAAATATTTATTTATTTGCAAGGATTGATATTTAAGTTGTATACACTTTTGAGACCTTTTGAAAGTTTGATTTTAAAGTATTGGAATGCTTGTATTATTCTGTATGTATGTATATGTAGGGTTGTAAATCAGCCATTTTGTAAAATGATAAATGCATAAAACAATCTGTTATAAATTATCATAATTATTACGTTCCTCTAAATTATGGATAATTATGGAGCAAAGTAAACTCATATCTCATATTTATATAGCTTATCAGAAACGATAATATCGCTGTGCATCAATACGAAATGTTTCTGTTACTTATTAGTATTTTTCTCGCTGTATCGATAAGAATTAAAACTTTCGTCCTTGCGGCGATTTTTCATCTTAACAATTTATTATTATCAACCCTAAAGTCATCTCAAATACTCCATTTTTGTGTTTAAAATTAAAATTAAAAATTAACACACGGTCAACAATTATTCAAAATGGAAAGAATTAATTTTGAAGTAAAGCTAAATAGATCTGTTATTCATGAATGGAGCCACCTAGAAAATGAATTCGAATAGAAATGTAAACAAGACATTCAGCTTACATAGAGTAAATAATTAAAATAGAAAACTATGCAAATTCTTATGTGGACAGTGGTGAAGAGTGCGGCGATAATATGATATTATCTTCTTTTTTGTTCCATCAATTGGCCTCGATTTAGGCTAAGATGTATGTAAAATTATGAACAACACTGAAAATATTTTCGTGGTTCGTAAAGAATTGTTTTTTTTGTTACTAATTTTAATCATCATATAAAAATATGAAAAAAGAAATATCATCAAATGGTAAGGTCAATTATATATTGTATGTGTTAAATGACGTGTATGAAATGTGTAATGTGTGCTTGCGTATTTATGTTTGATTGTTGAGATGTATAGGTGTATTTATGACTGCTGAAATATTTTGGGTTGTCGCAGTCGCTACAGTCCTGTGAAAAAAGGCTCCAAGCTTATCGGGTTCTGAATAAATGATGATGATGATGATGATGATGCTAAGGTGACGTAATGTATTACAAAGAATAGCTGAGTTTATGTAATACGAGTTGTTGTGATATGTATGTATGTATGTATTTTGTAGCACAATGGCTAACAGGCAAATAAACAAAGGAGGATATTTTTAAATGTATCCTCACTTACATGTGACCTTTAAAAAAAAAAAAAGTATATATGTATAAAGAAAACTATGTTATCAGAAATAATTAACAGGCAAAGGAAAAGTTACAGAACTGTGATAAACTAACGTGATTAAGTTTAAATTTGAATGTTTGTAAAGAACTAGACGATATAACTTCTTCAGGAAGAGAGTTCCATGGCTTGATTATTCTATCTGCAAAGTAATGTTAAAGATATGATATGTATGTTAAAGGTAAATTGTAGTTTAATGGTTAAATGTGACGATATGATGTAATTATGTTTTAATTTTATTCTGAGCTGGATTATATGACGTAATTTGTATTAAATGACTATAGTGTCATTAGTTTATTATAACTGTTGTTAATTGAAAGTCATTTAGAATTTAGCGCATTGTTTATAGAGTAGCACGTTGACGTCATATATGTCAACTGCGGAACACAAATAATGTTGGATTGAAATTGTTCCCGTGTTAATAGTTTAATGTTTAAACGTGATTTAGATTGGATATGTTTATTCCGTATCATGTAAAATTGTGAGTCCTGTCTTAATGACTTTGTTTTATATTTTTATGATTTGGACTTTAGCATTGACGTAAATAGAATACAGTATAAATATAGAGTAATTTGTAAGTTTTGAGGAGAGTTTGGAGTTGCGTCGTGTTGGTGTTTGCTGATAATAAAGTTACAACTAACGTAAATATGTGTCCTGTTCCTGTCTCCTCCCGCATCAGCCGATAACCAGCTTACATATGTAATACTTTTTTTTTGTTTTATAATTTTTACTTTTGTGGTGCTTATTAAATTGATTAAATAATCTGAATCGCGAACAAAAGGGGTTCTAAAAGTATCGCAATTAATCAAACTGCCTCGATAGTTATTAAACTAGTTATCCTGGTGCTTTATCAAACAATAAGGTTTTACGAGGAAAACAGAAACATAATTTACATCTTCAGACTCAATACGCAATATACAACCATGACCACATACGCAGGTGGCCATTCTAAACAGGTAATATTACATCTCTCTACAGCAGGGCCGGAATCCTGAATCCATCACCTCTCAAGAGTATGCCTTTAAAGTCTACTTTTTGGTTGTTTGTCGTTGAATTTGAAAGTTATGAATTAAAACATTTATCATGTTCTTTTTGTAAAATGATTTACTTGAAAAAGGCCTATTTTACAACTAAATCCGGCCCTGTTCTACAGCATTAATTCAACAATCCAATGTTATAATAGTATTGCTTCTTTTTTTAAAGATATCCATGAAAATAAAGTATCAAAAATATCTGAATTAGGAAGTTCATTGTCTATTCATGGATTACCGAATATCTTCATTGCAAAACATTTTACATATCGAATACTTTGGTTCATATTATTTCTCATTGGTGTAGGATTATTGTGTTGGATGACATTAGCTACTGTTGAAAAATATTGTTCTTATGAAATTTATTCAAAGGAAGAACATGTTATAATGAAGAAATTAACAATACCAATGATGGCTATATGTGACCAAAGAATTACTCGATTAAATACATCATCGCAAAATATCAATTTAATAGATTGCATTTTTGAGCAAATGGATTGTAGTAGTCTAATAACAACAATATACGGCAGTACAAATACTTGTATGTATATTAATACATCAACACTTATACAAGATATGGCAGGACCAAGTTTCGGTCTTGAATTAAAATTTTTAGTTGATGCTAACCCACTTATATCTGATCCAACAATAATGGTATCTCATAAACATATAAGTATGCAATTATATCTATATGAAGACGGTCAATATCCATTTCAAACATCAGGAAGATATTTATTATCACCAGAACACCATCATGATGTTCAACTTGAAAAATGGATTTGGGAACGATTACAATACCCGTACCCATCAAATTGTAAAACTGGCAACATTCTAACAACAACAAATCGAAATCCCAAGAATAATAAATTTTGTAATTCTTCAAATTATCCTAACAAATGCACCCACCAAACATATATTTATAATGATGAAGCTTGCATTATGGAATATTTTATAGGTATCCTTTCGAACAAGTGTAATATGACAGAAGATACGTTTGCATTAAATGAAACTAATATGAAAGAAAGTATGAAATGCGTCAATAAACTATACCAAAATACATCAGAAAGCGATGAACAAACAAATGTGTGTCCACTTCCTTGCTATGGGACATTGTATAACGCAGATATAAGCCGCTTGCCTTGGCCATCTCATTATTTAATGTCAGATGAATTTCAAGCAATCAGGGAAAGTGGCATAACAACTCAACAATTACTTAACAATGAGACACAGGATAAAGAATCCAGAATCAAATCAAATCAAACAGTAATAACAATGAATTTGTATTACAAAACCATGGCGGTTGTTAAAGTAAAAGAAACAGAGCGTTATACATTTTATTCCTTAGTATCAGATTTTGGTGGACTTATGGGATTATTTCTTGGAGCATCAATATACTCATTACTTGAATTGTTAATGTTGCTATTGATGATTATTTATGAAAAATGTCAATGCCTCAAATCACAAATATTGATGCGTAACAATTAGTCAATAACAACATGAATTAATCTCACATTCAGTAGTATCGCATTCGACGTCCACGCTGTTTTCCAGAATGCACTTTCATTAATCTTGCCATTAATTTAGATTGTAGTTCTTTGATATTTTCTTCAGTTCGGGTCTTCTCGGCATACTGTATTCGCTCCTAAAGCAATCAAAATGAAAATAATACTGCTTAAAGTAACCATCGATATCAAAGCAAATTAGAAATATTACAAATTAATTCAAGTAACTTACAAGTCCTTGTAATTGACGATATTTATCACGTTTAACTTTGGGCCAATTAGCTAACAGTCTTCGTTCAACTTCAATCTCATTTTCTTGCATTTTTGTTAGACGTACAGCATTTCTACAAAATACGAAACATCAACTTATTAACATCACTGTATAGGCATATGTGTATCTCCATTAAAGATAGAAGACTCGTACTATATTAAGATAATTGATTAATAGTTTTCTTGTAAAACATTTTAGAATGAAGGATAGCGATAGTAAACTACTGTACAAGTAGTGGTTGGTGAAAATGTTTCCATTTCATACATCATACTTTATCGAAAAAGGAATACAAAATCTACCCGTTCCCGGACTTTTTTTGTAATTTACAAACATTAGCTAACCATAAAAGCTATTAAGCATTTGGCGCACATTTTCCTATGAGCCATTGATATTTGGCGCACAAGAGACATGTAAGGAGAAGACGAGAAGACATCAGAAAATTACAAGCAGCATCGGCAAGTAATTTTCGCCTTTGAGTTTTCTCCTGAAATGACTCGAGTGCACCAAATATCAATAGCTCATACAAAAAATGTGCGCCAATTGCTTTGTATTATAACTAGCATCATAATTCTCATTTTGTGGTATCAAGTTCGAATTAATAGATTGATTGTATTTTTGAATCAAGTTTTTCTATGGCGATTTGGAATCAAACTCTAAACCTATCAGATTGATTTAATCATTTTTATTATAATACAGTATCGAATAATAAATAAGTATCCAAAACTGATCACAACTGACAGAGCTGCTAATCACATTAAACAAACGAAAACAGCTTCACTTACGTACAATTTTAATGTGTAGCCTAGGCTACATAATGAAGTTAAAACACGCTGGAACAAGTGAATTTACAGCATAAAAACTCAGCTTGGAACATACAATCCACAATTTTTTCAATTCAATGAGCATGATGATGTTACAGTGTTGGAGCTAATGTTGTTTTTATTTACCTTAGAGCGGTTGGCTTGACTTTTAGTAAATGACAAAGATAACGAACTGGCCAGAGCGAAGGCGAAGAACTACGCAAAGAAATTGCTTCTGATAGCTAAAATTTAAAAAATAAACAATTTCAAATTAATTGAACAACCATATTCATAATAATACTTCAAATCTATAATTACACCCTGGTATGGACTTGAAACTTTGAAATCCTTAACGAGTGAAAAAAACATTATTTTTAACCAAAAAAAAAGTTTAAACCCTCCTCCGCCAGAAAAAAGGAAAATGATGAGGTGAAATTGTGTTATGTCTGCTAATGAAAGCAAAAACAGGTCACTTGAAATTATTCCCCGTTATTTAAAGGATGAGCAATGAATTCAGATGGGAAGAACTTGTTATAGCTGATGCTGGTCATATACCAAAGATGACCCCTTACCCCTGCAATAAAATTAACGTGCTCATGAACTATTTAAAAACCTCACAACACAAACTGTTCATGAGCGCTTCCATGAACAACTTATAAACAGTTCATGAAGGTTGAATCACTTGCTTTTTCTGAACCTTTTACCTGAACAGTTTGTGAACAATTTATGAAATTAGGCATTACAGGCAAGTGAAGTTTCACAAACATTTTTCACAGGCGAAATGTTCTACCTGCTCTTCCGTTAGCGTATCTGAATACCCAGCCGATTCTTCATTACTCAAATGCCACCAATGATCTTGAACGCATGGCTAAAAAATTAATACACAATACACATGTATTGAGATTTGAGGAACATTGACTTGTAGTAATTACAAGCTTAATTTTGAATAACGATTAGCGTAGTTGAAATATCAATGATCGTGTCTTTCAACATTTCTTGTGTACAGGTAAATATTAATACAAACATGGCATGTGTGTGGTAACCCTTTAATACCGAATGGAGTCGTTTCAAGCAGAACGCAAGGAATCAGAGGTTTCATAACTTACTTTTGTAAATTCAATTGGGTATGATCTTGGAGGGTGATAGCTGATCAAATTCTTACTAGTTTGAGTGAAAAATAGTTGCGGCCTGCAAAAACAACATGTTGAATTAAATTTAAACTTGGGACTAAAATATAATGTTACTAAATAGAAGCTGACAAAGCAGATCTGGTTCACTTTTGAGTACAACGTAAGAAAGTATGGATGAAAACAAAAACTGTTTTGGTTTCCCTTTGAGGTAGCCTATTCCTAGCCTTCTATAAACCTAGTTTTCATGTTTTTATATTGCAATAATGACAGGTCTCAAGAGAGAGTTGTTATGTTAATTAAATCCCAAGAGACAGATGTTTTTATTGAGTCTCTAGAGAAGTAATTAACATAACAATTCTCTTGAGACCAATGAAACATAATTGAATCCCGAGAGCCATGTATGTTTCCATTGAGCCTCCAAAGAGATAATTGATATCGGCACTTATCTTTACTTTAACACAGTGACAGTTAGTTATAGTTACACACAGAATATGAAGGCGATTATAACCAGCCACAACAATAGCATAATCAACCCTCAGAAAACGCAAAACACACAACCCAATAAATTATGCAATTGCAGGAATAAAACAACATGCCCACTAGAGATCAAATGTCTCCAAACAAGCGTCGTATACAACGCTAATATCACATCAGAAGAAAATACGGAAGGACCAAATTAAATCGGCCTGACAGAAGGAACATTTAAAGATAGATTTTCACAACACAAACTAACATTTAAGAAAGAAAAATACATTAACTTGACGGAATTATCAAAACATATTTGGACACTCAAAAACAACAAAATTGATTGCACAATAAACTGGTCCATATTATCATCTGCCATGGCATACAACAGCAAATCAAAGAAATGTGACCTTTGCCTTACTGAAAAATACCATATTATTTAATCAGATAAAAAACTTTTAAATAAAAAAACAGAGATGATCAGCAAATGCCAACGCTTTTATAGAAAGGTGGATTGAACATGATCTTTCTCCGTCTATTTCTCCTGCTTCTGGTAGTGGTAGATCTTACTGACGAGGAAGAAAGGTTTTCAAGTAAGGTATGCGAGCAGGCTAATGTAGACAGGGTCTGACAAAGGAAACCTGGTTTGCGGAAGGCTAGCAAAATTCAGAAGGGAAAGGCAAAATGCTGGATATAAAGCTAAAATAATTAGAAAATATTTTATGTTTACATTGTGTCATTAAAATATTACTCAAACGATTATCTGAAAGTTGAGGTTTGCGGAAGGTAAAACATTTTGTTAGACAAATATTTAGGTTTATTCCTTTGCATTGGGCCTACATGGGTTTTTTACGCTACTATGCTAATATCATTGATTTAAAGAAGTTTGTGATATAAACAAGAAATAAAGGAAATTAATTTAATTACTGTGAGATTGTTTCTGCTTCAAGCTGTAATCCTCTTGGTTCAGCATGTTGCCCAGAAATCCAAAAATGTAGCGATTCGTCAGTTTGCTCAAGTCTCCTTTCAGCTTTAATTTGCTCTTCGCTCTTTTGTTTGTTCATTTTTGCTAGGAACTCTTGTCGATGATCAGTTGCTCTTGCCCAAGCAGGAATCCCCACAGTTTTAGGTCTTCTCTTTTGCATAGCCAAAGATGTACTGAGGCATCGTAGCTGAGCAACAATTGCACCTACAGTAACAATCACACAAAATTTAACTCTAAAAAGCAAAGTATTTACTTACTAGTAAACATTTTTAAATATTTTCACAAGCCAGAGTATTGTCTTCTCATAAAAAAGGAGGACTGTTGATTTTCAGTTGTTTTGATTTTGACTTGACGTAAAAGTAGTAATGAGTAAATATTAATATATTGCTTTTAATTACTTTCATTCACACAGTCTTTGGGAGATTCCTCAACAGCATTATCAAATTGTGTGCCCTTCCTTAAAGTACAGTTTGTTTTGTTTGTCTTATGGTTGGTACTACTAGTAACAAAGTTTTCAGCCAATAATTTTCTTTTGTTATGTGAAGACTCAAGAGGAATGATGATAGGCCTAATTCGTTTGCGGGTTAACAAATCTCTTTGGTACAAAGCCAAGCCAAGGCAGACATGCAAAAATTTGTTACATCTGTCATTACTAAGAAACTAATATCAGATATGAGTGTGAAAAGTTTGAACTGTCACACAGACAGACTGGTAATCTGGTTCTGGTTACTGTTTAGTAGTGGCACAGAGCAGAGTGTAGGCCTAGTTGGAAAATTCTAGTTCAGAATGAAACCAAAAACATTAGAGACATAAGGCGCGTATAGAAAGTAAGGCTATGATATTAGCTAATATTCTGTTTGACTTTCAAGTAAAAAAAATAAAGTTTATATTACCTCTCAAGCTAATTGCCTCCTCCAATTTAAAAACTGTGTTCATTCGTAGAGCCATGATTTTTGATTTCTGTTAATTATTGCCCTTTATTGATGTAGCCTCTTTTCTTCACATCATAGTCCCGCATGATTAATTACTTCCAGCATCCCACGTATTATGTTTTCCTGCGGGACTGCATTACCACACCACAGAAATGTTCCCTGTAGACAGGTGGTTGCTAAATAGGGTGACCTTTATATAAAGTTTCACTTAGTTGTCATATGTAACAAGATAACTGAGAGTTCATAGATATAAAATAACGACAAACATGGCAGCATTCTAACATTATTATTTTAAATAATTACAACATTTTGTATTTTAAAAACTATTTTTTCTTTTTCCCTCCTTTTTTGCCTTTTGTGTCTTTCGCATTGCCAGCTGCTTCCTCTTCTTCTTTTGCAGCCAAAACACGCTTTTTACCCAAAGGAGTTTTTGCATACCAAATCTAAAGAAAACAAAAGAAACATTTACAAACGTGTGCCAGCTATGAGCAGAGGTAAATAAATTGATCGTTATATGCAGGTGACATTTATATACGACGTAGAAACAACGTTCCATCTTAGTCATTTCAGCTAATAGTTGACATGTAATTTTTATATATGTACTACTTGTAAGGATTCTAACTCATGTCTGTCTCATGTACATAACTTCTGCATTGGACTGAATAATTCTCAATATGTAACCCACAGCCTCGTTTAATGATTGCTTAATAGTCATCAATAATACATATTCCGTGACTCATTAGGTTCATGAAGTCATAAATTAATTTTTGAAAGCAAATATCATTAACGTGATGACTATCAGAGAATACGTTAGTTTGTATTGTTCAACAATCAAACACAAATAGATGATGGCGGTCAATAGTTATTACCTTGAATGCCTCTTCTTCTTCTTTGTAAATTGGATCAATCTTTGATAAAAATGACACAAATTCAACTGCAGTAAGAGGCTTGGTGGCAAGCTACAGAAAAATAGAATATGAAAATAAAATTATACTTGATAGTTCATTAAACTCTGAACAAGCAAACATGCAAGATCGCAAGACTAGACTAATTAGTATGTGATTCACTCATGAACAATTCGGGAAGTTCATGAACGTTAAATGGCCAATTTTTCATGGAATTTTTTATGAACTGTACATAAACCGTTCATGAAAATTGGGTCTTTTAACGTTCATGAACACAGTTCATGAGTCTGTTTACCGCAGGTTATTTGGGAGAAACAATTTGAACAAATCCATCAACTTCTTGAAAGATTTCAAGATAAATTGACGAAAACACTTAAATAAAGTATTAAACGTTTTTCAGGCAATAAATTTTTTTTATCCCTGATAAAGGGGCTTAGTATAATCCCCACCTCTTTTGCCAATCATTCATAATTTTATTAGTTGATTCATTTTACATTCACACCTGTTGTATCCTTCTTTCTGTCAATACTCCTTGGATCGCTGTTACCAAATGCCCAGTGGAGTAGCCATCAGTGATCTTAGCAAATGAGCTTACATCTAATGCATCAGTTATATGTCCACCATTTCGCTTGATCAGTTGTGGTACAATAACTATTGAACAGAAAAAAATATTGTCAGTAATGCTTCGTAATCTATGTAACAGTTTATTGTTTTTATATATCAATACGGCTTTATTGTCTTATCAATCCAACTTTTAATAACAATAGTTTAAAAATAAAGAAACTTAAATTTAATGTTTGGTTAATGTAACTTGTTCCTTGTGTTTAACTTTGAATGTTCTTTGTTAATACTGTTTTCATTCTACCTGTGTGATAAAGTTCATGAGTTTATGAACGTGAAAGTTCCCAAAATTTAATAAAGTGTTCATGAACTGTTCATGAACTTTCCATGAACCCACAAAAATTTCATGAGGTTCATGAAGGATTATATCTTTACTAAGTGTAAATTATTATAATCAATATATTACGAAGTATCAGAAACATAATTTTTCACAACCTTAAAATAAACCAGCAAAAAAACTTACGAGTGCGAGATGAATAATCTGGTCGAGGTAGCAATACAATCTTTTGAAACGTACCACAGAAAGGTTTGACTTCAGCATGTGAGAATTGTCAAGGTGTAAAGTAAGAGTATAATGGTAGAAAGTAATTACAAAGCATATAAAACTGCTTGGCACATATATATATCTTTAATCAACTTTGTGTAAAATTCACAGAGTTCATGAACAGGGTTTGATAAAATGCGGGATTCCGGGAGTGAGAGTCCTGGAATTCTAGCACAATTTCAGAAGGAAGACAAGGTTGGGATCTGGAATTTAGTTCTAGTTTCTAATACAGTATTATGTATATAAGTGATATAGACATATTCACACATATAGCTCATTCTTATTCTTGTTGTTATAAAAGATAGAAACGATATCAATTATGTTGAATAATGTGTGTTCTAATGACTCGTTCTATACAAGAACTGACGAAAAAAATAGTTGTAATAAAGTTTTTTAATCAGAAGGAAAATCATTTGCTTTTTTTTTTGGACAGAGAAGTAAACTGAGCAATTTTTATCATACTTTATGGCAGTATCCGTAAAATAAAAAGCTGTGGAAACATTTACATGATAAAATCATTCAAAAAAAATTTGAAGGAACAATTGGAATCCCAGAAGGAAAAAGATTTCATTGAACCCTGTTCATGAGCTCGTCATAGACATTGAAAGTCTTCCTGTTTTTCATGGACGTATTTCCACAGGGAAATTCTTTTTATGAAATAACACAGTACAGTACAGTGAAACCTGTATATAACAGCCAGCTAAGAGGGGTATATAAATTGACCACTGTAAACAGGTGGCCTTCATGTACAGGTTTGATTCAATAGATAATATTATTTTAGACATTGCAAAGAGTGACCACTATAGTCAGGTGGCCGCTTTATAGAGGTGGCCGTTATAACAGGTTTGACTGTAGTACAGTTTATCAACATAGATTTTGATGGAATAATAAGGATACTAAAAGCACATAATACATAGGGAATATCATTCAGCAAACAACTCACAAAAAGTTCACAAACAAGGCAATTTGAAAGTGGGTATGACTTTTTAAGTTTTTTAATTTTGATTGAACGCTGTTTGAAAGTACAGGGACCTGGTAGGAACTTTATAACTTTCCCTGCAAAAAACAGTTCAGGAGTTCATGAACAGTAGTCCATGGACATTAAATGATCTCAAAATTTCATGAACTCCTGAAGTGTTTTTCGTAGGGGCAATTTCATGAGCTATCCACTTGGGATGATTAACACCCATTGTATTGTTCATGAACTAATACTAAAGCCCAGACAAGACAAGAGTTCAAACCCCACAATGTGATGTGATGTGATATATATTTGGTCATAAAAACCATACATATTAATCACATTACACAAGTAAACTACATAAATTATGACCAGGGTCAACCCTTAAGCAAAACTGCTTGTTTGTTTGGGTGACGCAATGACATTTGTATAAAGTCAAGCCATCGCCACTCATTTGAAAATGCCGGTGTACACAGATGGAATGATCTAATATCTACAATGAAGGGGGTTTCAATAAAGACCCCCTGTGAAAAAGTTCATAAGTTCATGAACGTGAAAGTGCCTAAATGTTCATGAACAGTTTGTGAACTCATGCAATATTTACCTGGGCAGTTTCAAGTGTCTCCTTGATAAGAATTTATTTAATATAATATTGTATATCATTTTCTCTTTTCCATATGTACCCCTGCGAAAAAAAGTTCATGAGTTCATGAACGTGAAATTGCCCAAATGTTCACGAACAGTTCAAGAAAGTTCATGAACAGTTCATGAATTGTTCATGAACTGTTTATGAACTTTTGTGCAATTTCACGTCATGAACCAGTTCATGAACAGGTTCATGAAGTGTTCATGAACTCTTAGTGACTGTTCATGAACTGTTCATGAACCCTCAAAAAAATGTTCATGGACTGTTCATGAAGTTCATGAATTGTTCATGAACTTTGCATGAACTGTTCACGAAGTTCATGAACTGTTCATGAACTCATGGATTTTTTTCGCAGGGGTAATCTTAGTTTATCAGTAATGTGAAAAGGTACTGTTATTAGTTTATGTAGCAGCTATTCCTGAATAAATGGAGTTTCACAGGAAGATCAAAAATTGTCTTGAACGTTTGAAAAGATATCAAAAGGTTGTCTTGATGTTCCAACAATTAATATTCTATCCTCGGGTTTAAACCCTTTCAAGATCTTTGCCATGTCCTTCTTTAATCGCTTCGGATCTGTCTGCAGTGTAAAGATGACATTTTAGAAGACAGATTTTAGATTACAAAAATGTAGAATAGTGGAAAAGTTTCAGATTATTATTATTGATTACAGCATATTCTACTGTACGGCATTCAAGCAAAAGATTTCTTAGCAACAGACTACAGACACACTGATAATATTAGCTTTTGTTATAACATTATTTACACAATGTAACTTGTATATCTACAGCCAGCTATAAGAGATAGACAAATTGACCACTATATGCAGGTGGTCTTTATACACAGGGTTGATTCAATAGAAAATACTATTTGTGACCGTTATAACAGGTTTGACTGTAATGTAATAATACATCCCTAATATATAACCAGCGTAGCCATAGGATAACGAGAAGAGTTCAACAGGTCTATTTCATCAATTTGAAGTTGAAAAACGTTCAATTTATTGATGCAAAAGAGATCTAAGGTAATAATAGTATTCCTATACAGTATAGAAAGTAAGACGATTTTGAAAGAGGAAAAGGAAAAGGCCATGAAATTTGTCCTTTGAAAAACGTTTATTTCGTTGATACAAAAGCGATCAACAATCAAATAACTAGCATCGCCATGCAGCATAGAGATACAGTAAAAGTAATTTAACAAGTAATCCAAGCTTGCTAATAAACAAAGTTTTCTTTTGAATTACGATTTTTCAATGTATTTAGGTCCTAATAATTTGGAAGGAATAGCTTAGATGGCAGAGCAACTGGATCTGATTCTGATTGACTATGGTTCAATCCTCCTAAGCTCAACTCAACCCTGCCCCTGTGAAAAAAGTTCAATGAACAATTCACAATTCAGACAAATTCACATTCATGAACCGTTCAGAAACCGGTTCATGAAGTGTTCATAAACTCTAAACAAAACGGAGGATTAGCTCAGGTGGCAGAGCAACTGAACTTCAGATCGGATCATATCTGATCGACCGTGGTTCAAATCCCCCCAACGTCAACTAAGCCTTGACTTTATCTGAAACATCAAATGAGTACCATCTGAATATGGCGGATGGAATGGTCCAGAGGGAATTGCATTGTGAGTACCGTAGCTGCGGCGCATCGTTGCGCATTGACAATCAAGACCTATCTGCCATGAAATCTGTTGAAATTGATCTGCAGTGTCGCGGCTGAGATCAACAAAGAGCGTTTAAAATCATTGCTCTCAGCGAAAAAAGCCACTCATCTAGAAATAGAGGAGTGGTACGGGTGCCTTCGGTAGGGCGACACCGTCTACATTACGTTTTTTTTTGTAAACTCTTCCTGACTGTTCATGAACTTTTCATGGACCCTTTAAAAGAGTTCATGAACTGTTCATGAACTTATGGATTTTTTTCACATGGGTGACTTTTATCTAAAACATCAAATGAGTACCATCTTCGGTTGGTGGATGGAATGGTTCTGAGGGAATTTGATTATGAATTGATCTGCAGTGTTGAAGCTGACATCAGTAGAGAGCATTTTACAATCCTTGCTCTTAGCAAAAAGAGATACTCCTCCATAAATAGAGGTAACCATCTCAATTACTATTTACTAATAAAATGATTTCTATACATTGGCTTACTTACCTTATCTGTTTTAGGAACCTTTTTCATAAACATTTTCTCACAATCACCAATATATACTACAGCTGGTGGCATCAATCTTGCAACCTACGCATAAACCGATTTTATTACCCTTGATAACTGACTGACTGATAAAGAAAACATCACAAATAAATAACGTAATTTGAATGTAATCAAAACTCGTTTGGTTCTTAACCTTGAATACAATGTGTAATAGCATCTGCAGACCAGCTTTACCAGGATATTTTCCAAAAATATTTTCAGCTGTGAGATCAAAAAACGTTGCCTCACATTCTGTTACTATGGCATCAACAAGCATTCGTTTGCCTGTGCCACGTGGACCAGCAATGAGTACCGATTTTATGAGTGGTGATTTCTCATGAACATCTTGAGAACCTGTACAAGTAAAACAAATGAGAAAGTTATCAAACTTTGAAGAAGTATTGAAGTGAAACCTGATATGTAAGATCCAGCTAATATAGAAAACTTAACAATTATATGTATGTGATATGGCCTTTATATTTAAATATTTTAATATTTAAATGTGTTTTCTGGTTGTTAATTTGAATTTGAAGGGTATTTTTATGTGCTCTATCAAACAAAGCTCTTTTAAGGCATACCAAGAGTGATAAATATAAACAGATGACCGATATAAGAGGCTTGATGACTGTAACGTGAATAAATAGATGGATGTTTATCATATTGATTGTATAGTGTAGTATTGTCTGTAACAGTTCATGAACTTTTGAATCGCTCATGAGCTCTTGAAAATGTAACACACACAGTTCACCAAAAGGTTCATGGACATTTTATAATAATATTTGTTGATGGTAATGAAATCATTATAGAGCCCAAAATAAACCTACCAAGCGGGAGAATGCAGAATTCAGTGATAATTCGTCTGACATCTGATAATGACGGCATAGGCTCAATATTGGCTTGCCGAAGAGTTGATCCTAAATAGTTGAAATCACCAACATAGTCTTTGATTTTTGTTGGACGGTGTTTCACAATGACACCTTCTCTGACAAGTTCTTCGTATAATGATTCGATTGTCCTATAGAATGAAAGATGATATACATGTGATACTGCAGTGTAACCTGTTTGCTACATTCAAGTGGCCCTTATAACAGGGTTGATACAATCAAGATATTATAATAGAACCAAGATAGTCTAACTCAGATTTGTGTTTCAAAGAGTTTTAAACAGACCATAATATTACCATACCTTTGTGAAAATCAACCACATAAATTGTATTTAACATCCTCAAGCAAAAAAACGACGTCTTTGTCCGACATCAATAACGTCCTCAAAAGTCTATCTTTGTTGACCCAATATCGATCAATTCCAAACATTTTGATCTGTTTTGCCACGGCAAAATCACTGAGAATAGGCCTCAAAAGCTATTTAAGATCATCTCGTTTCGATGCGAAAAAATTTCTGGGGCTCAGATTATCAAACAAGCAAACTTACTTTCTTGTGAAAAGTAAAACAATTTTTCTCGCGGTTCAGATGGAATCATGAAACCCGGTTCCGTTTGATTTTTTGCCACGCACAATATTTCAAACACATTGAATATCAGCAATGTTTAATGAATGTTTTACTTTTCACAAGAAAGTAAGTTTGTTTGTTTGATAATCTGAGCTCCGGTTAATTTTTCGCATCGAAACAAGATGATCTTAAAATAGCTTTTGTGGCCAATTCTCAGTGATTTTGCCGTGGCAAAACAGATCAAAATGTTTGGAATTGGTCGATATTGGGTCAACAAAGGTAGACTTTTGAGGATGTTATTGATGTCGTACAAATACGTCGTTTTTAAATTTGAATTATTCAATGCTTGAGGATGTTAAATACAATTCATTTGGTTGATTTTCACAAAGGTAAGATAATATTATGGCCTGTTTAAAACTCTTTAAAACACAAATCTGAGTTAGACTATCTTGGTTCTATTATAATATCTTGATACAATAGAAAGCCCATTCATTTGGATAATGCTAAAGTGGCCATTACAGACAGGTGGTTTCTGAATACAGGATTGATTGTCTACTATTTATCTGGATATGATATACATATTATCCTAACATAAATGAAGTTTCTGGTTAATGTATATATAACAACTAGCTATGAGATGTAAAGAAATTGGCCACTATATACATGTGGACTTCATGCACAGGGTATAATTGTTAAGCATACTCTTTTTGGACATCCTGAATTGAATGTGAAATTGCCCACATCTTCATTGGCCTATGCCAGATTGTTTTCATATCGGTAACATTTATATTTTACTGATGAATATCTACAACTTTTCAGTTTTTGTTCCCATTTGCAGTAAATACACATTTCTGTTTTATTACTGTTCTGTAATGCTACCATATAACAGCAGAAAAGCACTTCTGGCCATTAGCCGCCATTAGCACTGCTCAGTGAACAAGGGACTAACTGTTGGTCAATGTCGTGAAAAATCCATAACGTGAAAATAGAACAACTTTGTCATACCAGAGTGTACTCCCAAACTACCGTAATGGACATAGCATATCGCAAATAGTATAAACACATCATAAGTCAATACAGTAGAAACTTTATAACATAACCATTTATAACGGATTATTGTTTATAACGGACTGAATTTAACTGATGCTCCGGGTAAAATTTGATATTTTTCTCCTTACGAATAATTGGCCATGTAGCGGCACATAGCCTTTAACATACTTTTGGAAAGTTCCTAGGCGTGCCTTTATAGGCGGTTTCTACTGTAGTACTCAAAATTCACATGCATAATTGAGACATACATACAGGTTATTAACCCTATGTTCAAACAGTAAGACAGCCTACACCGCATATATATGTGTTATCCCATGTAAAGTGAACACGATTACAGACCTATCTGATGTGAGATCTTTCTCTTTCTTTTTCTTTCCTTTCTTGCCACTTTTTTTGCCACTTTTCTTCTTTTTCTGAATAACAAGAAAAATAAAAATACAATCAAACCTGTCATAGTCAGACACCCAACCGACTGAAGGATTTGTCCGGATAAGGCAGGTGTCCACTTAGAACAGGATATTTAACCGTAACAAACTTGAGAAGGTGTCTGCTGTTTGCGTTAGACAGTGTCCGCTTACGGCAGTGGTAAACCTACTGAAATTGTCTTGAGGTGTCCGGTTACAGGTAAGGACAGACTCGATTGTACCGTTAAAATATATAACATTCATTTTCTCCGATTTCTATTTTAAATTACAACATATTATGCAACAAATAATGTGCGATATAAAAAGTTAACTAAGTTATTAATTTTGCAAACATATAGTGGTTTAATATTGTTGTACGTTATTGTATAATTGTGAATCATTTCCTGTAGATCTATGATGTGTGTAATTTAAACCCTGTAAACATTCTCTTTTACTGACTTTTATAGTCTTACTGTACAGTCGTGTCTGTTGTATCACAGAGCTCTGACTAGCAGACATAGTAGCCCTGTAATGTCAACAGACACAGCCTATCATTATTATAATAAGGAGAAACTAACAAACTTAACTTGTGTCGTTATTTAATCATTAAAAATTAAGTAATTGATCATATCATATTTAACTACCTTTTTACCACTTTTCTTCCCACTTTTTCCTTTCTTCCCCTTCTTGCCTGCTTTATCTCGATCGACTGCCTAAAACATTAATCAAAGGAAGCAATAAGAATCAGGAATATTTCATAGTAAGTCCATCTATACCTAGCATGCATACCAACATAAAGGCTTATCTAGAAACCGTAGCATCTGTGAATATAAATATGCACTATATCATTCAATTCATCGTTAATGCTGAAATTCCCCTGCGAAAAACAGTTCAGGAGTTCATGAACAGTTCATGAACAGTTCATGAAACTTTTGGGCCATTTAACGTTCATAAACTGTTCATGAACTCCTGAACTGTTTTTTGCAGGAGTTATGGCACTGTTTAACAATGAGCTGTGATTTTATGACAACTGATAATTTGCGACAATATGTGATGCAAATATGTTGGGCAAAAAATCCCACATTGACAAGTTGCGTGGTAACACTTGATTGATATAACAAAATGTTAATTAGAATATACCAATTTTAAATTCTTTAATTCTTGCCGCATCAGTTCATCAACATGTAGACGAATTTCATCCTCAACCTCGGCACTAAGAAAAAGAAATCATCATCGATACTCAAATTAAATACTAAGTGGGAAATGCTACTCTTAAAAGTAAAAGTTTGCGATTAAGAATTCTTCAAATAACATTCAATTATTCATTCATTCATTCATTCATTCATTCATTTATTCCCCTGCGAAAAACAATTCAAAAGTTCATGAACAGTTTATGAACATTAAATGGCCAGAATTTTCATGAACTATTCATGAACTGTTCATGAACCCTCACAGACATTTCACAAACAGTTCAAGAAAATTTGGGGCCATTTAATGTTCATGAACTGTCCCTGGACTGGTTTTTGCAGGAGTTTTCTTTATTCAAATAGGGTGACCTGGTAAGCAAAGGCTCACTCCACCAGGGACCTTAAAAATATTTATACATCTAAATTTGAAAGAAAAAAAATTACAGATATGATTATTTACACATTTTAATAAATTTACACATTTTAATAAATTTGAATAGAAGACTTGCAGTCATATGACAATTTGCTGGCAATTTGTGCACGGAGCCCATATTTAGGGTATTTGTAGGGCATTTTCAGTCAAATCATGGCTGCAGAGGGTCAATTGTCTCTTTAAAACGCACCTTTCAAAAGCAGAATATTCAAGTATTTAGCCGGATAAGTACACTTTTTATAGCTATATAGGTAGAATAACATTTCTTCTTACACATTATTTTATTTAATGAGCTGTATTCTCACTTTAACTCCAACTCTTATGGTCTCAAAATAATGGCGATATATTAAAAATTTACAAAGAGTTTATATGAAAATATTGCCTCGTGTTTGTGATCATTGTAAAAAATGCTTCATTTATTTATTTTTAGATATTATATTTCATATTCTTAAATACAGTCAAACCTGTTATAGCGGTCACCTCTATACAGCGGCCACCTGTCTATAGTGGTCACTCTTGCAATGTCTAAAATAGTATTTTCTATTAAATCAAACCTGTATATAAAGGCCACCTGTCTATAGTGGTCAATTTATCTACCTCTGATAGCTGGCCGTTATATACAGGTTTCACTGTACCGTTTTATTTCTTTGACTAGTTCAGTATCATGTTTTTGAACAAAGTTAGCTGATTCGTCTCGGTTTGACCATGTATCTAAAAGAATCAAATTATCAGGAAAGTAATTATTAACAACTTCTGTAAAACTGTTGATGAACGATAAAGGGCACAATTGAAAAATTTTAATGAACAGTTCACGAACAGTTGATGAAAAATTTCATGTAAAACAAGCCATTTAACGTTCATGAACTAGTTTGTGAAGGGCAGGTATCCATGCCAGAAAAGTTTATAGCTGCTCAATTCTGAAGTTCATGAAAAGTTAATGAATTCAAACCGTTTTTACGCTGAACAATAGCTTAGTTCTTGGATTATGATGGGAATGTTTCTAGGAATTTAAATTGTCTTACCGAGAAAAGCCTTTGTTGATTCACTCATGGCTGAAACAAAGTTTGAAGGCTGAAATACTATGCCTTCATCTTCTTTCTATCATAGAAACAGTACACATTAAAATAATAGGTTATCAATATAGATACATATTTTCGCATTTTAACTATTGACTTGATGCTAGCCTGCTAAAAAAATTTCATGAACAGTCCAAGAGTCCATTTGGGCAATTTTACGTTCATGAACTCTTTGTGATTGTTCATGAACCCACAAACAAATGTTCATGAACTGTTCATGGAGTTCATGAATTGTTCATGAATTGTTCATGAAGTTCATGAACTATTCATGAAATTCATGATTGTTCATGAACTCATGGATTTTTTTGCAGGCGTTGTTTCTCTCCTGATATTGGAATTAATTGGATAAGAATATATTAATTTTATCAAATTGGACTTCAAATTACCTTATTGCATTTAAATTGTATGTACTGGTAGCTCAAGGAAGGGTGCCTACGCTTTGTGCGATAGGTTGAGGTTTGATTTCTGGCACACACAATGTTATTTGATCTTGTCTGCAAATTGGTTTATGTCCCAAAAATAAACAAGGATTTGTGCTCAAGGGGTGACTGACTATCAGTTATCATAATGTAATCAACTGAAACATTATTAGCTAGGATTGGAACAGTTGTAGGAATAGGAATGTCAACAACAAAAACCACTTGTATCAAGGCAATTGATGGTCTAAGGGTGAACGAGAAACATTTCGGATTTGCAAATAATATTTTTCAAATATTAACTCTTGAAAACTGTTTTTCCAAATATAATCTCATAATCCAAATCAAACTGTAGTAACAACAGCTTCCTGCAGGCCATTTAATTTGCTCATATTCAGTGGCCCTGGGATGGTCTTCTAAGAGGGTTGGTCCTTATCACAGGTTGACGTACTCTTACATCATCTCCTTTTCCTTTCTTTCCTTTTTTTGCATCCTTCTTGTCTTTCTTCTCCTTTTTGTCTTTTTTACCTTTCTTTTTGCCTTTTTCTCCCTCCTATAAAGAAGCAATCAACAGCATTTACACACATATCAATGGCTGACGACCAAGAGGTTGAGGTATTCCTTTTTATAGACTTTCTATATAATTCCATTTTTAAATGTTGACCTCCAATGCCGATCAAAACTCTGCAGATCAATGTACTCCTGTTGGGACATTTAACGTTGATCAACTGATTCATGAGCTGTCAATGAACTGTCTATAAGGTGTTAATGAGCGTTCATGAAAAGTTCATCAACAGATTTGAAAGGGATATTTTATGGCTTTGAGATTGATGTTCAAATAAAGTCAATGCTGAGTTGAACAAGTAAGCACATTTTTGACGTCAGAGCGGGACAGGGTCGTAAGATCACTTACTTTCAATTTGGCTTCTTCTTCCATCTAGAAGCATTAAAACAAAGAACATCATACAAAATTAGGATTTGTGATCATTCAATACAGGTGGATACTGAAAAAAGTTCCTTTCGTTATCTTAAAGGGGCAACATTGAGCGGCGGTCACTATGAGCTTAATATTAAATTAAGCTTAGCTTAAATTCAACAATCAATGTCTGTCATGGCTTCAGCATGGTTTTCGGGCAGAGAAACAATACGTACAACAAACATGCATGTGAAAAGCGTGTATATCCCATGGGTCACTTTTGCTCCTTTAACAATGAATACAGTATGGTAAACCATTGTAGTATGAATATCAATTTATTGTACATTTTATTGCCGCTGCCTGTCACCCATTAGGTTCAAGCGCTGTTCAGTAAACAAGTTATCAGGGAACAAAGCTGATCAATAATTAAAGTTGTTATATTGTTTCTATAAAATTGTCAAGGCAATTATTAATAACAAACTTAAATAATGAGTCTACAGATTTAATACCCACTTGGCTAGGGTCTTTCTTCTTGAAAATAGCAGCTGATCCCCCTTCGTCTTCAGTTGGATATTCTGGAAATTTACCTCCTGCGTCTCTGCAAAAAGTAAAATAATGTTAGATTATTTTATAAATTATCGCTATCAAAAAATATCTGGGAAAATTGTGAAATCAAATTGAAAATTTCAATCAATTGGACCATCAACGAATATCTATCAAAGATTATCATTAATCTTATATTCCTTGCAAAATGCGATCCATGAAACTTCAATCAACTCTTTTTCCAGCCTGTTTATAAGGTTGGTACCAGGCTTTCACAACAAGGGGCTTAACCTCCTTTGATAAGATGATTTAGTAGAAAAATTATCCTTTGATTATGATTAAACACAATGTGGCACATAAAATACACGATTCAAAACGTCGGACAAAATCGAAAAAGTGGCTAAACAACCAGGATTTTTGAGGGAGTTAGAAGTTGTGCAATGTGCAAGTGTTGTCGTTGTTTGTCACAGGCTTTAGTGTTTCATTTCCCAAAAGGTGAGCATTAAGATAGTTGAACAATATTTCCAAATCAAAACCAGGATCAATACTAGAATGAATCACTGATGTTGAATACCTGCACTCAATGAACCATTGTCTAATTTGATCTTGCATTGTTTCACGCATTTCAGGACCTTCAATGTCTCTTACTTTCTCTTTGACAGAGACAAGACTCTAAAGAATGTAAAAACATAAGGAACTGAATGAAATTGATCACATTCAAATTGTTAAATAATAGCCAGAAGATGAGAACATGGATTTGAATATATCAATGTAGAGCTCCAGCTAAATATCTTTTTTATTTCGCCAACATCAGTAGGATTTAATTTTAAGGCTGCTGCTGTTTTTTTGCCAGCATCTTGGAGGTGGCCAAATGACTTTTTATTTCACCAACCTTTGTAGGATATATGTTACTTCATTTTCGTCAACAACAGCAATATTTTGAGAATTGGTGACTACACATTTTCCAACTCTATTTCAGATATTTCCAAGCGCATTTTAGAAATTTTCAATTAAATTTCAGAAATGTCCAAAGGAATTTCAGAAATTTCAATTTTAATTTCAGACAGTTCCAAGTCCTATAAATTTTTGAAATCCAACCCCAACCAACAAAGACAAATGATTTTTTATTTCAACAACATAAAAGCCATTTTGTTGGGGCTTAAACATATACACACAGTACCTGTAGATACCCTGTTTCATGATCATCTTTGACTGATCTTCTATGATCCTATCAAAATAAATAACTTGGAATTAAAAGAAAATATATATCACAACCAAGCGGTAAGTGGGTAAAGTGCATTGGTAGTCAAGTGGTAGAGGCCCGCATCACATGCAGTAGACCACGGTTCCACGCCTCATCAGTGCACATGTCTTTTTCAGAATTATCAATTGTGATATAATCTCATTGTTGGTTGGAAATAACCAATACGAGCCATTGTGATTAAAATTGAACCTCAGTCATGAATGTAATATTCAAATATGATTATAAAGAATTTCATTATAAAGGAGTCATAATAAATAGAATCTTAATAAATGACTTAACATATCCTGCGAAAAACAGTTCAGGAGTTCATGAACAGTTCATGAACGTTAAATGGCCTCAATTCTCATGAACTCTCACATACAGTTCATGAACAGTTCATGGAAATTTGGGATCATTCATCGTTCATTAACTGTTCATGAACTGTAATAATGAATATATGGAATAATAATGAAAACTGGGGTCATTTAACGTTAACAGTTCATGAACTCTCGCGTACAGTTCATGAACAGTTCATGAAAATTGGGGACATGTAACGTTAACAGTTCATGAACTGTACGTAGAAGTTCATGAACTGTTCATGAACAGTTCATGAAAATTGGAGGTATTTAACGTTCATGAACTCCTGAACTGTTTTCACAGGGGTACACATCTCTATTGTTCCAAATTTGCTCGAAAGTTTGAATATATTCATGAACCGTACATGAAAAGTTTATTGAATAGTTCATGAAAATTGTTCAATTTTACATCCATGAACTGTTTTCACGCCAGGGACAAGAGTTGAATTGTGAGAATCGGTTCCTAATACTAAAAAGTCAACTTACTGCAACATCTTCCAATTTAGCATGTTGCGTCTCTTTGAAAGCTAGCTCTGGTGGTTTTCTCTATGAAAGAAACATACAATTCCATAAAGTATGATGATATTCTCTTTTTAATTCTTCAAATATTTTTAATATTGAAATGAGATAATTGTTCATACCATTCCAATAAATATTGCTTCGTTTTCTCTCATTTTCTTTGTTACTTTCCGAGTGTAAAATCCTTTCCACATCTGAAATATGTTTCAAAGAATGATGTTTTTATTTAAATCAATCACATTTTCTTGATTAATCAACCTTATTCAAAGAATAGTTTATATAATGTGATTTGTTCGTTAAATCTATTTAATTTACCCTCTTTTATGTTATATGCTATGTTTCCTTAGTTCTGTTTATCGTATTTCTTACATAACTTACAATTATTCAAACACTATCTGTCATTGAAAATGAAAACGATCTTACCATTCAAATCTGATTTAATGAATGAGAATTTCCAATTTGATCAGGGATTTTCAAAAACATTAACTTATGATTCAGAAAGTCAAGTACATGTTTACAAGTTGTGATGTTATTCAATTCACAACTGACCTGAGTTTTGTAAGAGCTCCCCCTGTGAAAACAGTTCAGGAAATCATGAACAGTTCATGAACAGTTCATGAACGTTAAATGGCTCCAACTTTCCTGAACTTTTCATGAACTGTTCCCGAACTATTCATAAACAGTTCATGAGCCCTCATAGACAGTTCATGAACAGTTCATGAAAATATGGGGCCATTTAATGTTCATGAACTGTTCATGAACTCCTGAACTATTTTCGCAGGGGTCTTGCTTTTTGTAAAATCAACTCAGATATTCTGATGCCTTGTCATTTTTCCTCATGCATCTTTCTTACAATTGCTCCTAGAAAACTATGCACTAACTGTTTGGTATTTTACAACTTTCAATAATTTGCTCAATAGTACTTTACAACAATCTAAAACTACATATGCGTGTACTGCACAAAAATATTAAGTAAAATTCAGTCGATAATTTAAAGCTGAATTTGGCTTATACAAATTCAATGTATCTAATCCAAAAAGAATTGGATCATAGCTGTTACGATTCCTGACTACCATTTGAAATTTTTATTAGATAATGCTTCAATTTATAATATCATAATATTGTCACAATGATGCCAGATCTGTTCTACGAAAGAATAACATTGATCAGAATTTAGCTTGAATACCTTTTGAATTAATGTTGCAGCAATGTCTCTATCAATTGTTGGCGGCCCTCTCGTTGCTGCTAGTTTTTCTTTCTCTTCTTGCAACCTAACATTAAAAGATATACAAGAAAATAAATAACTAAACTATAGTTAAAAAAAACACAATGTTTACCAATTTCCAATTCACAAGGAGTCCATTTCATAATATGAATTTCAGGCAATAATAATATTTTCCCATTTCAAATCATATTATCTATTTCAGATATGCTATAAAAACTACAAAGAACAGTGTGATTAAAATAATGTTTTATTTATATTTAGTAATTTGAGATTGGGATTGATTTAAATTGTTTTTTAATTCAGTGAAGTTGATAAACTTTACATTTATTGGAATTTTCTAAATTTAGTTTGAAGTCTACTATTTGTTTTTAAATTCAATAAATTATGAGCACGGATCTGACTATGATCTGATAGGATGATTATATTGTCTTGAATTAATTTGAAATGATGTTGACGGCAGATACGCAAAATTAGATTAATACTACTGTTTATTATGCACTAACAAACTTAAATATTACAGGCATCAATAAATTACAATGTTACCTAATTTCTCTCATGAACTTTGCTCTTAATCTTCCTTGTCTAGCTCTTTCATGGATCTGAAAAGAAATAGCTATGGACATTAAAGGTATAAAACTGATCAGTTACCGTTGTGCTTGGTCTGCGAATATTTTGTTTGTAAAATTATAGATAATTTCTAACCTCCAAAGATTACTCAGCAACGAGGGTAGCCCATTGCTTAGTGTATATGTATGTAAAATGCAGGTTTTCTGTCATACGCATATTTTATTATTTCTATTAAATTAACTACTTGTACTATAAGGCAATCATGCGAGAATATATAAAAAATGTCCCTGCAAAATCAGTTCAGGAGTTCACGAGCAGGTTCATGAACGTTAAATGGTCCTTATGTTTATGAACTGTTGATGATAAGTTCATGAAAGTTTGGGGCAATTTAACGTTCATGAACTGTTCATGAACTCCTGAACTGTTTTTCATGAGGGTGATCGCGGAAAGAACAATGTGATTCTCTTGGCCATGTAAAGACAGACTATGTGAAGAAAAAGTCTTTCTATGCAGTAAGCTGAACTCACTTGAAGTAATCTGATGGCTTCTTCAACAGACATTTGAATTTCTTGTGGTTGCTGAAAACATAACACTAACAATTTTGTAATTGTTGAGTAAAACATGAGGACAATGTAGATCGTAATGATAAAAAGACAATGGAATTTGGAACATCAGAAACAAATCAATTGTTTGAACAAATAGGTATGGATTTTAGAGAGTTCCATAGGCGTTGTTTTAAATACATTAAGCCCTGGGCAAACGACGGCAACATTTGCGCGACTTTTAAATCCTTCGAAAATCCTTGTCGTTTAGCCACTCTCTAGATTTTGTCTGACGTGTTGCATCGTGTATTTTATTTGTCGCATCGTGTTTGATGGCTGTCAAACATTTTTTAAGTCTTTCCAAGGATTTTTGATATCGAAGGTCTTCGTTATCCTTTTCGAACCATTTCGTTCGAAATGTATCAAACTCTTTTGATGTTGTGGCTTCTCCATGACTTTCTATAAGCTCAGTCTGAGTTGTTCTAGAAAAGTATTAAGAAAGTTGGGCCCGTTTAGCCGCTCTTGAAAGACTGCTTCATAACACGAAAAACACTCATCAGACAAAAACAGATTCGTCGCGCAAATGTTGTCGTCGTTTGCCCAGGGCTTTAGTCATTTGTGTGCACTGGTAGCTCAGGCTTTGCCTAAAGACTCAGACTAAAGGCTTTGAACTATAATGAAATAAAAATATATACAGTGAAACCTGTATATAACAGCCAGCTACGAGAGATAGATGAATTGACCACTATAGACAGGTGGCCTTTATATACAGATTGGACTCAATAGAAAATACTATTTTAGACATTTCAAGAGTGACCATTACAGACAGGTGGCCATTGTATAGAGGTGACCGTTATAACAGGTTTGACTGTACCTTGTCATTCTGACTTCCTATGTCTTGATCTCCAATGATTTTTGTCATTAATTTTTTCTTGTATAATATCGCTTCTTTAGAGTCGTGGATAAAGTATTTTGGAATCGGCATTTCAATGTCATCCTTTAAAATAAATAAAAAAACTGAGTTATGAAAAAGTGGTACATAGTTATTTCTAAATCATCTACTCACATGTTGTCAATAAAAACTCTACCAAGAGAATATTGTTTTATAACATAATATATAATAAGCCGTGCAAATACACAAGTGCACATTAATCCTTGAATCTGATTTGATTTGTATTGAATTTCGGATCAGATCAAACTGACTTTAGTTCTGTCAGATTAAATGTGATTTTGAGAAAACGTTTATACTGTTTTTGCAGTTTTCACTGTTATCTAATGTGACATTTATGGGTCCATTTTATCAAACCAGATGTTATAGCTTATTATGACAGTGAAATAACTGCTGTGGTACGATTATTACTAATCACCGTCTACATGAATCAAATTCATGAACAATTCATGAACGTTAAATGGCTCCAATTTTCCTGAACTGTAATTCTGTTTTCCATTCAGGAGTCACAAAATGAACTTCTCTAATAGATGTCTTATATAATACTTCATATTGTTTCAATGGAATTTTTTTTTAATTATTGACTTACTGGTGTCAGTTTAAGATCAGATAGAACATCATCAAAATAATGAAATTCTGAATATTCCAAATTGACCATTTCATTCTTAAGTTCAAGAATCCTACAAAAGAGTTGAAAGTAAGTATAGGTAAATCAATGTCAGAAGAGAATTTGGGGGCAGTCGAGGAAAATGTGGGGACCTGGGGATATTTGCAACTACTGTATGACCTTTAAATTTTTACTCAACCCCAATCAAAAATGCCTTCTACAAATATATTCTCATATTTGGAATCGAAACAACTAGCAACAAAATCTCGCCGACCCTATACTTTGCGTGGGTTCTACAGCAGTATTAGGGGGGTTAGATGGCAAAGCAACCAGACTTCAGATTTGATCTGATCATAACTGATTTACTGAAGTTCATATCCCCAGAGGTCAACTCAGCCTTGACTTTATCTAATACATCAAGTGAGTATCGTCTTCTTATTTTAGAAATTAGAAGAGTGACCATGATAGACCCTGTGGCCGCTGTATAGAGGTGACCAGTATAACAGGTTTGATTTGTATCGAATAATTGTATCATTTTATTATGAGGCCTTTGTGGCTTTACGTCATAATTTCCTATTGTTTGCAAGTCATCTCACCATGGATCTCCCCAGTCCAGCCCAGCAACGCAGGTACTTCATTGACTAGTAGTATATGATATCATTGGCAGCATTACAGATTTTAACAATCGATTATTTCCATTGAAATGTTTCGAGTTTCAACTACCAGGAAATGCTAAATAAAGGCTTTTTGGTTGCAGATAATATCTTTTGACTACATTTTGTTTAAGCTGCCCATGCAGTAGGCCTACTCACTGAATTCTTCATGAAATGTTCACAAACATCAAATAGCCTGTTTTTCATGAACTGTTTATAAAAATTGGGTCATTTAATATTCGTGAACTGCTTTAACAGGGGTGAAAATCTGCATTATTGTTCTTTGATCTTCTACGTTATCATATTCACTGACTTTCAGAAGAAACTATGGAATACAATAAAGTTTGCATACCATCTCTGAACTCCTGCCACTTCCCCTGCAAAAAAATCCATGAGTTAATGAACAATTCATGAACAATTCATGAACTTCAAGAACAGTTCATAAACATTTTTTGTTGGTTCATGAACAATTCATGAACAGTTCATGAACAGTCACAAAGAGTTCATGAACATTTCATGAACTGGTTTATGAACTGGTTCATGAACGCGAAATTGCCCAAAAGTTCATGAACAGTTCATGAACTTTTGGGTAAGTTTACGTTCATGAACTCATGAACTTTTTTTTGCAGGGGTTGGCACCAACCAGTGAGCAAGATAATACACACTCCCTCACCTTCCCATCACTCCGTCCACGACATGTCTGAGAAGACGGCGTTTTTGAGGATGAACAATCTATACAAATACACAATTAACGTCACAATGAAAATGTGTTTCATGCTACAAGTCTTGAACAAGTACATGTAATACAGCACTGTGAAAAATTTTGTCGAGTTCATAAACTTTACGAAAATTCATGAATTGTTCATGACTACCTTGTAAACAGTTCATGACCTGTTTTTCATTGCCTTTTTCATGAACAGTTCAAGAACTGTTTTCAAAGGGGTTGTAATAGATATTTTGACATGGGTGTTTGCAATGGGTTATTATATTTTTTCAAATCTCTTGAATTTACCTGGTCATAGCATTCTTCAAGGTTACGGAATATTTGGATATATTTGATGTACATCACAGCTAAAAATTGAAATGCTGCAACACGGTCCTACAATCAAAATAGATATATTCAAGTTTATGACATAATCTGGCAGTTGATATTACCCAATTTGTTATTAAATTGTCATAGGTAGTTAATTTAGCTACATCATCAATCAGAATTGTATTCTTAATACAGTAAAACCTGTTATAACGGTCACCTCTATACAGCGGCCACCTGTCTATAGTGGTCACTCTCTCAATGTCTAAAATAGTATTTTCTATTGAATCAAACCTGTATATAAAGGCCACCTGTCTATAATGGTCAATTTATCTACCTCTCTTAGCTGGACGTTATATACAGGTTTCACTGTATTGGGAATTGTAAATCCTTCAGTTCAATATGCAAATACTCATGAACTTCAAACTCGAATTAGCATACTTTAATCAAAGCAGCAAACAATTATGAAATTTTTCCTAATAACTAGTATGCCTATTGATATCATTCTAGAACAAAGCGATGACTTACTGCTGGCCATTATAATAGGACCTGTAAAAATTTACCACGCTCAAAATCTCTGCATAAAAATTTTACTTTTTAAAGACACTTTTTAAATAAATAAGATCTACATTTCAAAAAACAGGAAGTGTTTGCAGGGAGTTGACTCAGTTACCCTTTCCGGTTTTCTTGGTTGTTGGGGTTGCTCAATCTCCAGTAAATCTGTCAACGTTGAAGTAGCTTCTGACCATTGCTTGTTGTAAAATCTAAATAAGAATACAATTGATATAGAGAATCAAACTTTGAGCACAAATAAGATAAAATCATGATCTTAGAAAACTTAGCTGGTGCTTCTGTTATGAGGCCTTGTAGTGGTTGGTGTGTTCGATATCTGCCTTCAGGGTTTTGGGTTCATCCCTGGCAGATGCACTATTGGTTGGTGCCAGGAACGGTGATTGGCAAGACACGAATACATGCTTCAAATACAATGAACCATATAAATAATAGCTACTAGCTTATCTTGTTTGTTGAAAAATGATAAACCAATACATGTTTTTTCCTGCTATGGTTCCGTGGGCATAAGGGGATTCCCTCTGTGCGTTTATCAGCATTTGCTTAAATGATAGTACATCCTGGATCTAGATATGATGGAATGTGATTTAAATCTGCTAAATTAACCAGTTTGTAATGAGATATTGGGGGCTACCATAGAATACTCGCTAGTAAATGTTTAAACCAATTTTTGGCTTCGAAGGTGGAAAACTAGATTTTTAATATAAATAGTAAATAAAACTGATTTTAAATATAAATAGTAGGCCTAATAAAACTGATTTATTGCTGTGAGCCCTGCGGATTTTTCTGAAATATTTTCCGTAAGCGGCTTAAGAAACTTGCGATACTATCTCGGGGCGGCCCTGTCTCAATCTGCAAACTAGCTTATCAAAACGTATGTAACTATTTATTGTATTATTTCATTATAGAAAACGTTAAAAAACTCAGTGGCAACTGTTTTTAATTTATTATTAACACTCAATTATAATAACAGACAAAGATGAGACAAAGCCTTTTCTGTTACTTGGAGTTTCACATGTTTAATTGCGATCTTCAGTGGTAATTCTAACAATTAAAGACGTGCAAATTATAGCTTTAATATGCCTTATTGTTGTCTCTTTTTACTACTATCTGAAGATCGCAATTAATCGTATGAAACTCTGAGTAGCGGTAAAAGGATTTGCCTCATCTTTGTCTCTTGTTACAATATGCTCTGCTTTATTTACCCAACATTGAGCATTTTCACATCATATGTGTATCGGAGTTAACGCTTAGGCCTACTATAATTAATTTTTTAAATTTATTATTAATACTCATATTATACTCAATTTTAGGCCTACTCAATGTTTGAAATATATGTTTTTAAATAAATATAATGTCATATGATATCATATTCATTCATTATTAAATATTTTGAGGCAAACAAATTGAGACTTGAGTGGGTGGCAGACAGGGTGGCAAGACAGCCAGGCTGAGTGAGCGTTTAAGTCTGACGTCTGAGTGAATGAGGCAGTGCAGTGAGGCTGTGAGTTGCGCTGCGCTGCTCTGTTCCAGTTCCAGTTCGGCACTTCGAGTTCCAGATTAGAAGCAGCAGCAACAGCAGCATTACCGTAACAACAAGATGTACATAGATGTATTATACTTGCCTATGAGACATATTTATTAGTATTATTATAAAACACAATATTTTTTCCTGGTACTAATAATTCTGCTTGATTATTCCATGATTATTCGAAGTTAAATTTCCACTTCTACAAACTTTCTCCAAACTTTGGCAGCCATATCCCACAATGGTTGCTAGGAAACAATGAAAGAGGCTAGCTGTTATCGAAGAGAGGGCAGCAGTAGATTACCAGTCCCAGACTCCAAGTATTTTATTCGCCATCTTAAAATTTGGAAATTATTATTACCTTATTAATTTATTATTTGCAATTTACTGAAGAACTACTGCGCTATTTTGCTAAAGTGAATTCATAGTTTATTAAACAGTTATTGGTATTAGCGTATAGCTGTTGGTTGATGAGTTTTGTATAGATTTTGATTTGAAAAACCTAACACTTGTAGGCTGTAGCCTATTATTTCAACTTCACTTTAATGTTGAGTCATTGAGCATGTGCGCCATATTTACGCCTTTATAACGTCGATAACCAAAGACTTTAATTGATACATGCCATCGTATGAAATGCCTCGTCAAAGTCGGTGGGATCGTGATCGGGATTACAATGATTCTGATCGCTCAAGTCGTAAAACAAGTATTACTCGAAGCAGAACGCCTCCTCGTCTGCGTACACCACGTAGTCGCAGTCCCAGGGTGGAAAGACCCCGTAGTCGCAGTCCCAGGCTAGAAAGACTCCCTGGTCGCAGTCCCAGATTGGAAAGACCCCGCAGTCGCAGTCCAAGATTGGAAAGACCCCGCAGTCGCAGTCCCAGATTGGAAAGATTGCATAGCCGCAGTCCCAGGTTGGAAAGACCTCGTAGTCGAACTCGAAGCCGTAGTAATAGTAAAGAACTTCGCAGAGACTACGACAAGAAATATGAAACATTTGATTATGATCACGGGGCAAGAAATGAACGTGAATATTACAATGACAGAGATTCATCATATCGTCGTGATAGAGATCGTGATGATGAAAGAGATCTTATTCTTGACCGTGAACAAGATCGTGGTTATGATAGCAACCACGATCGTAACTTTGATATTGATCATGAAGGCAAGTATGACAGTAAACGTGATCGTGAACTTGATGATCGTGATCGTGAATACAGTCGTGATCGCGAATACAGTCGTGATCGTGAATACAATCGTGATCGTGAACGAAAAAGAAGAGATTATGACCTCTATGATCGACTTAAAGGCGACACAAAGAGAAACGATGATGTAAGCTCTCTAATTGAATTATACAACAAATGTTTGCGCAATTAAAATCTACTTTTTGTACCTGTATCAATGATATTGTTTTACATTCGGTGCTTAGTTGGTGGGACGGCTGGCAATTGACTATAACCAGCACCAGTCACACTGCCATGTCAGTAGAATACATAATATTCTTACCTCAACTGATCAAGAGAGGAGGGAGGGTGTGGACACAATTGATCAGCTCAATTGCAACATCAGTTAGCCTTATTGCAGTATAGCAATTTCACCAAATGCAGTGTAGCATAGGCATACCTTGATGTCAAGCATAGGCCACATTGCATCTGACTGTGACAATGAGAAAATGGTATTGCAATATGCCAAGTGCAATGCCCGAAATTATCGAAGGCAAAATCTTCATGATTCTCAAAGAGATGGTAACCACATTAAAACCCTGTGCAGAAGAGTCAGTATGTATCTAACAGTAATGAAATTGGCTACTTTAAGCAGGAGGACTTGTATAGAAAGGGTTCATTATAGAATGGAGACTGTCGATCACAGTTCCAACAATCTAGGCCAAATTACTTGCTCTTATGAAGTAACATTTAAAGTGTAATGAGGAGGTTCTTCATGGTCCCATGGATGGCCCCGACAGGATTTCTGTTGGTCTTAAATAGCATTGTGTTCTTTTAGGAATTTCACCTATATGGATAAAGAAGCAATTTGAATTATCATCAAAGAGATATTGTATTGCCATGACAACACATAGGTGGCTGAAAATTGTTTAGGTCTGGCAAGTGGAACAAGAAACATTGTTTTGCCCTTTTCAGATTGACACTGATTGAGGCCTCAAAAATTAGGTCTGACCCTTGGCCCACAATCCTATGCAGTTAGTCCGATATGTATCAGTAAGTCCCCCAATGATTTTATTTTAAAATGTGATGACTATTTTTTACAGCGATACAGCAGCCATGCATATGAATCAGAACATTCCGACCGGCGTTACAAAGATGATTACAATGATGATTATGATAGTGATGAGAAAAACAGGGACCAATCGCCAACTGCTATTCTAATTTTAAGAGGTCTACCAGCAACAACGATAGATGAAGATGTGAGTACCTTTTTGAAGTGTAATAATCTATCTGCTTTATCTATCTGTCAGAGAAGATAATTCACTAGGCACATTCTTAGGGTGAATATCTATACATGGCTGGAAGATATTGTCAACAATACCCTGGTTATTTCCTTAGACTATTAGCCCCCCATTACTTCTGGCATCTGGACTGGTACATAGGCTAGTAATACACTGTATTGTAAAACACCTGGCTATGCAATAATGGTCTCTATGGAAGGTTTTCGTTGTTTGAAACAAATTATGGAAGGTTTATAAGAAAGTTAGATCAGTTGTGACTTGAGGCGTATAAATTTTAGCATCTATTGAAAAATATTATGATTTACTTAAAATCTGTTGTCAGTTGAAGGGTCCAACCATATCATAATCATTGAAATGGTTCATTTGTGTGTTTATTTCATAGATACATGCTGTTATCAAACAAGATGGCCTGCTTTGCAGAAGTGTTAAAGTTGTGCGTAATCGTGATGGTGAGCTTTATCAGCCAATTATCATTATTTATTCAGAAAACACAAGTCCATGGTATTAAAAATACTAATATAGTGTCCTTGTGCAGCCAAAAATTATAGCCCCTATCTAAATAGTGAAATATATTTGAAAGCCCCTGTCTAAAGCGGTCAATTTGTGATTTCTGTAGATCCACCCCACAACTGGCTGTTATATACACTATACAGGTTTTCTGCCCTGCCTCAACTTTAGTCAAGACTCATTATTGTTGGCGAAACTAATTCCGAAGTGCACACAGAAACGGCGCAATGTCGACAACTATTGTATAGCGTATCGGCACAATGATGCTGTTGTTCATCAATCCACGGTGTTCGTTTCGCTTAATTATTATTACTCTCGCTATATCGATAACAATAGAACTTTTGTATTTGCAACACTTTTGCAACTACAATGAGCGCTTGAAATCGAGAATAGTTTGATTTGAATCCTGAACGTCAACAACTTTCACTTTTAATGTACCGGTATGCATCTTCTAGGAAACGAATTCAACTGCTACTTGCTTTTTGAGGATTGTTTCTCCCAAATTGAGTTTCATTTTAATATTTTTGTTTTGCTTTTAGGTGAAGCAAGAGGTTATGCTTTTGTGGAATTTACAAGCATTGCTCTAGCTGAGAAATGGATGGATATTGTTCAGGTAAAAATACCAACCTTGAACCAGCTGGAGTGCTGTAGCATTTCAGAAGGTCAGCGTTCGATAGGATGCTATTCAACGCCGAAACCACTATTCGAATATTTGGAATTTGAGAATTGTAGTATTCAATTAGTATTCAAATAAACCTATGGTTTATGAAAAATACCAATGGCTAATAGCAGCACATAGTTCAGGCTCTAATTTAAGGCCTGACCGAGCCTTTTTGAAGTTTAAAGATTTTTAAAGATTACAAAGGACACAGTATTATTTGTTTCATCAAAACCATTTTATTTTGCCATTTGTATCAACTCTACGCTATTTGAAACAATGTTGAATGAATGAAAACTTATGTGAATTTAGTTTACATTTGAAAAGTATTTGAATATTATTCAAACTGTTGCTATTCAAATGGCGTTGTGGCCTCTAACATGTGTGGGAATCCTACAATGCTAGATTCTAGAAGACTTCTTAGTATATTCCGATCGGAATTTGTACTCTTATGATTTATAGGGCAAACTTCAACAAGAGCATCCAGAAGAAAATGTTGAAATGATTTGGGATTCAAGAAAGCTAAATATTTGTTCATGTCCTTTCTATAGCCCTTGAGTGTATATCAAACACAAAATTGTAAGCCTCTATATGGAGGTGTCCGCTAAAGTTAGGCTGACTTGAGTTCATTTGAGCTGATTATCATATTGAAATATTTATTTATAATTTCTTTGGGTACTAATGCTGTTTCGTTGTCTACAGGGTGCAGTAACGATTGACAGAAAACATGTGACCGTTAATTTCAGCAGACCTCAGCGCTCTACGACACATGTACCCACGACAGAACAGGACTGGAATTGTACTAAGGTAAGTAAAATGAATTCAATACCTCGAGATCACCCTCCTATAATTCATATGATTGCTGTTGAGTTGTATTAAAGGGTTACCACATACTTACCATGTTTGTATTCGTATTTACTAAACAAGAAAAAGTAGGGTGACACAAGTGAAGCTCTAAAAATTCACGAGCTCCGAGCGAGTGATTTTCAGCTTCCCGAGTGTCTCCCAACTTTTTCGAATTTAATAAATAGGAATACAAACATTTGCAAGCATATGGTAACCCTTTTCTAAAATAAAACAAATGTTGGAATACTCATTCGACGGTGAATTTTCAATTCATGAATTCACAATTTAAAATTCAATTTCAATTCACAAACCAAGCAAGGAAATCTAACAACAAAATAGATATTATTGAATAAAGAAAGACATGCATACACAAGAACGCCAGCAATACAAGTGATACAATCGTTCTTTAGCAAATTAATGTACTAATTGTTATTTAAATTCTTGGTTTACCTTTGAAACAGCGTAGCATAGTTGTCTTTCATTCTGTGTTTTTATTTTGCACATTGCACGACCAATAACTCATTTACGGTACCAAGCTTTTCAATAAATATAAATATCTTGAGCTAAATGTCGTTTTGTAAATCGTTGCAATCATTGAGATATTTATGGGATTGTTATCAAAACGTTATAAATTCTGTATTTTATCACAGATCAAACTTTTTGTATCTACCAGTTTTTCCCGATTTCCGGAGCCATGTTTTACCCTGGGATTTCATGCACGCTTTTTCGACCAATCAGATTTTCAGAAAACCAACGTGATATTATAGAAATCTAACTCTTATTGTTTGATAATGTATGTTAAATTAGTTGCTCATTATCCTCATTCGTTGGAGATGTCAGCAAGCGAAACTATTTTGCAATCTGGAAATTGATATCCTTGAACAATGTAGAATGTTTGTATAATTACAAATAAAAATTTCTCAGACTCAATTCCTGACTTGAACATTATTAATTGATATCAGGAAGGACTTTTGACTATAATCCATATATTGTACTAATAAACCAACAATTAAAGTAAACTATCCTACCCGATCTCTTGATAAATAAGATATCAAAAATAGCCATATGTTTCTTAGTTGACCACATTATGTCATTTTAATATGCTAATTATCTCATGTTCTATATTGATTTTCAGTGTGGGACCTTAAATTATGCATCAAGGCGTCGTCATACGTGTTTTTCATGTGGAGCGGATAAAGAAGGTAATAAAATTAATATTTTACACCAGAACAAATGATATAGTCAACAAAAAATATTTTGAGTGGAAATTTGATCCCATTTTTTGCTTTCACTACTAGGCGGTATAAAGCAAATTCAACTGAATTTACATAATTATTGTTTATAAATTCCATAGTCATGTGATGGATTTAGAATTTATTACTATATAGTAAAATGTAATCTGAAAGTATACTGTCTTTTCATCATTATTTGACTGGATTAAAGTTGTGAAGATAAATACTAACCATGATAAATAGTCTCAAATTATATTTAAATTGACTGGATACAGTTTCAACATGTTTCATTTTTTCATCCCTGCTGAAACACTCATGGATGACATTTCTGATGTTGCAGCTTAGCAGGCATTGCACTTTACAATCGCGATTGCAATTAAAATTAAATGTTTGAATGTATATTTTGTTCTTTTTCCTAGATGAAGACATTGAAGAAGACAAAAAGACAAAAACAGAATCACGTAACTCAAACAAAGATTTGATTTCTGCTCCGCCTTGTAATGGTATGTTTTTAATGACAATGTCAGTAATGAATTAGAAAGTCAAACCTGTTATAACAGCCACCTCTACACAGTGGTCACCTATCTATAATGATCAGTCTTACAATGACCAATATTGTATTTTATATTAAATCAACCCTGTATATAAAGCTACCCTCATAACGGGATGTTATATATATTTATTATATAACCATCAGTGTTTTGTGGGTTTTCCACCACTCATAAAAGCAGTATTCAAAAAAGGTTCAGCCTTCTGGAATCCTAGAGGCATTTCAATATTTTCTTCTGAATTTTTTTGTTGATGTTTGACCAATAAATCAGTAAAAACATCAATTTTCTTCTGAATTTTGTCTGGCCTTCCGGGATCTAGGATCCCAGGATCCCCACTTTTGTCGGACCCTGCTCATAAAAGCAGTATTCTATAAAGTTGATATTTCACACTTGAGAATATGATATTTTCACACTTTAAAATAACACTTTTCAACCAATCACAGAGCGCCTTGCATTTGAATTACCAAGGAAACTCTTGATTTCAAAACTAAAAGAAACGCCATGTTTACAAGTTTTGAATCAATTCGATACATACATTCAAATTTTGATTTAAGTTCAATGAATTAAGTTAAGTTAAATTCGAATTCGATGAATAGCAAATCAATGAACTTGCTTAAATATATCTCTTGTGTTAATCTTCATTGTGTTTAAATTTTTATTTAATTCCGTCGAAGTTCCACATGCTCTCAAGTAAATTTTATTTATTTTCACTGTATAAGATTTCATTATGCCAGTAATACTGTACGGTGGCTGTAAGTTCACAGGTTTTAGCTAGCATTTTTTACAAGATTTTTAATGCTAGTGTATTCTAAATTCTAACTGAAACAGATCTGAAATATCTATATAACTAGACAAGGATGTTTCAATACTTACCCAACAATAGCATTGTAAAAAGCATGACTCTATCAAATTTTACATTCTTGGATATAGATTATGATATTCACAATGCTAGATCATGTCTGGGTAGCCTGGGTTGTGCATTGACAATCAAGGCCTATCTGCCAGGAAATCTGTTGAAATTGATCTGCAGTGTCGCGGCTGAGATCTAAGGAGCGTTTAACATCATTGCTCTTAGCGAAAAGAGCCACTCCTCTAGAAATAGAGGAGTGGTACGGGTGCCTTCGGTAGGGTGACACTGTCTACATTACTTTTTGGGTAGCCTGCAACACTTTCAATCATCTTACAGATATAATGTTTTATTTTTAGTTCTAATACTTCGAGGTTTGGATAGCAAAACCAGTGAAGAATCAGTAAGTTTTCAAAATACTCTTTGTAACCATTTTGATTGTTCAGCTTTACCCCTGCGAAAAAAAAGTTCAGAAGTTCATAATTGTTCAGAACTGTTAATAAACTCTTGATGAACTGTCTGTCCATGAAGGTTCATGAAAATTGGGGCCGTTTGATTTTCATGAGCTGTTTTTCGCAGGGGTATTGCATGCCAATAGATCTTCTACCTAGATTTCTTGTAAACGTAGACCAAGAAAACTATTTTACTTTGGTATATATATATATCAGAAATTTGATTCATGCAATCTTTGGATCATTATCATTGACTGTTCTAATTTTAAATTCAAAATGTTTTGTTTTCCTTGCAATTATTTCCCCAGCCTTTGTGTAAACCTAGTGTCCAGGTCTCTGGAATTTGTCTGACCCAAGGAGGGGGATCTGCTTAGATGGCAGAGCAACCAGACCATTTGATTCCCCCAGACATCAACTCAGCCTTGACGTTTTTTAAACATCAAGTGAGTATCGTCATCTAATGTCAGGTGGAATGGCCCAGAGGGAATTACATTATGAGTAGGCTAGCTGTGGCATACCGCTGCGCATTGACAATCAAGAAAGTGATCTGCAGTGTTCTTGCTGAGATCAATAACAAGCATATACAATCATTGCTCTTAGCAAAGACACTTCTCTAGAAATGGAAGTTTGGCACGGACGCATTCGATAGGGCAATACTGTCTCAGTTTCATTTCACCTATAGGCCTATACAGGGCTATTCAATAGAGAATAGACTTTACAAGGGTATCTGCTGTATATAGGTGGCTGTTGTAACATGTTGGACTGTATGCATATCTTCATAACTTACTAATATAATTTCTTTTACAGGTAAGAAATGCAATTGTTCAATTGACAAGTTGTCCTATTTACGATGTTCGTCTTATTAAAGATAAAGTGACGGGAGTATCACGTGGGTTTTGCTTCATAGAAATGGGTTCGGTCGAGGTAAGGGACATTAACAGGGAGTTTTCTATGATTTTCTCATGCCAAGTTTGGGTTTTCTTAATTAATCTTTATTAACCCAAATAGACTGAGCAATTTGAAAGCCACATTAGAAAATGTTTATAATATATACCAAATACTAGTCAAATTGTATTGCAAGACTTTTTAAAATCCATTTTAAATTCCATGATTCATGGTTAAATGTTAATTGTATTGTCTTATGATTCTTTTGATTTCCATGAAATTAAAAATCCATAGAATCATGACAAAAACATCTTAGATCAGATGTAACACTAAGATTCTAAGATTTCCCCATCAAGGGGTTGACTTCTCCGACAAAGGGGCTATTTATAGCAAATATTTGAAAACTGCTTGTAAAAGTATCAAAATTTCCCCCACAGTCAAAAAAAGTTTCTTCCACAAGTGGACTGAGTATCCCCGACAGGGGGATGTAACCCATCTGCCTTCCCCTGATACCACCTCTGTCAAACATCTGTGTTAGATGTCCTCTGACCATAAACTTATTTGTAAATTCATAGTTGATGATTTCCACTATAAAATTTGACCAAACAAGAAGTGGGGAATCATTTATGGGATTCTATTTTAAGACTTAATGTAAATTTCAGCTTGCCTGGACAAACCTGCCGTTTTTAAATCCGTGGCACTCCTTCTAAAAATAATTAAGAAAAACAAGCTATGTAACATTTGTGGACGGTTCATTTGTAGAACTGTGGATCCGATCTGTTTAATGAAATGTAATTATTTGACGTGAATTAGAATACTTACAAGTAGTATGTATATAGAAATTGATGTCAACTTTGAAATGGGTAGGATAAAAAGCTGTTTCCACGTATAGATAGAACAAATTTAATAGAATCAAAGACGACAAAGCTCATATGCATGATCTGATGTGACAACATCTGAATATATATAATTAATAACCTTTCACTCCATTTCACTCTTTCACTCCATTTGAATTATGATAATTATAGAAATAAAATAATTTACTGAACTAATCTATATCTATAAACGTCAAAGTCTGTGTGTGTGAGTGGGTACGCGTGCTGTCGCGACAATGGATTTGTTTTTCGTTTTTCTCTGTCAATTGTTACGTAAAAATTTCGGAAAACATATCATTAGAATCAATGTCGTTCCGCGAGTTTAATGACGCTTTTAGTTTTTTATATTCCATTCCCTATTTCCTGCATCCAAAGAAAACATATCTTTATTTTGTAGTCCAACTTTGCGTGACAACAACAAAGCAACTTGTCCTTCTCAATTTCACACGCATCATAGGCCATTCTCTATTGTTCACGCGATTATTCTATTGTTCTATTGATGAACTCTGTCAATCAAATTCTAAATCTAAGTAACGGAGACTTGCAGTCTTGCAAATGAATGGATCAACCCAGCAGCGCGGGTCACTCATTGCTAGTAAATGATAAATTCAATCCGATTTGATCTGATCCAAGTACACTGTGAATAGTTCTTGCGCTTTACTTGTGTCTCATGACGCAACACTCATGTTCATATAATCCATATTGCACAGCAAGTGTTTAATATTTGTACATTATATATTCTTTCAAGATCAAATAGATATCATATCACACATCACATCACATCACCACTAGAATAAGGCTTGAGTTCAACTAACAAATTCTGACTTAACTAATCATATTCAGATTCACATGTACACATGAAACGTGTATATAACGGCCAGCTACAAAAGGTAGATAAACTGACCACTATAGACAGGTGGCCTTTATATACTGGCTTGATTCAATAGAAAATACTATTTTAGACATTGCAAGAGTGACCACTATAGACAGGTGGCCGCTGTATAGAAGTGACCGCTATAACATGTTTGACTGTATTTATTTTTTAAAGCAATTTAATTGTTAAATTGTTAATCTTATTTGCCAGGATGCTACTGAATTCATTGACACAGTTCAAAAAATAGACCCAGCGTACACAATCGACTCCAGAGAAGTGTTTGTTGGTTATGCCAGAAATAGTCCAAATCCCCCACTTGGAAAACCAAAAGCAAGGTAATTCAACATCTGTATGGTGTATTCAAACACAACTGACAAATTGTTAGGCATGGACCTCTACATCAAAAATTCGCTTAAGTTGCCGCATCATAAATTGTTTGTTTTACTCATCAAGTATTAAGTGTATCAACCACATCTTTATTAAATCAAATCTAGATCATTGCTGGAGTCAATGCAATAGGAAGTTGATATTTGTCTGATTTATAGGCCAGACATCAACACATTATTGAGAAGGATTCTGGTTTCTGGAAGGACAGGGTCCGACAAAAGTGGGGATCCTGGGATCCTAGATCCCGGAAGTCTAAACAGAATTCAGAAGAAAAATTGAGGTTTTAATGATTTATTAGTCAAACATTAACAAAAAATTCAGAAGAAAATGTTGACATGCTTCTAGGATTCAAGAGACTAAACCTTTTGTCGGACCCTGTGGAAGGATAAATTATTTTATCAGACATTAGCAAAATAATTGGAAATGTTATTTAATTTTGATGTTAAAATACAGGGTCCGACAAAAGTGGGGATCCTGGGATCTTAGATCCCGGAAGGCTAGACAAAATTCAGAAGAAAATTGATGTTTTTAATGATTTTCTGGTCAAACCTCAACAAGAAAACTCTGAAGAAAAAGTTGAAATGCCTCTAGGATTCCAGAAGGCTGAACCTTTTATCGGACCCTGTTAAAATATCAAATTGTCAAAAATTCTCTTAATAATACTGTATCATTGTTCTGTTTGTTCTGTTTGTGTTTAGCACTGCGGAAACACCTATAACTCCAGTGGTTACTACTTCTGTTGCCAAATCGTCATCAAACCTTGCAAGTGTTGCCATTGCACAAGCTCAAGCAGCACAACAACAACCATACCAACCCACAGCATCGTCACAATCATCTACACTTGAGGTATGAATTATCACAATTTCAAGAATTACATTGTATTGTTTTGAATAAAAAAGATAAAGCAGATTTTATAGATTCTAATTTTTCACTTTCTAGTGTTATTTAGGAGGATTGTTTTGTTTGACAATGGCAAACTTGGATAATTTTTTTTCCGGCAGGATTGTTTGTCATTTGCTGTCTCGATTTCAAGATAGATTTGAATGATTTTGTCATATAGAAAGTCAACAGTTCTTTTCTTGCGGCTGCTAGATATCTCAATGAAATTTCATGTTCTGTTATATTTTTTATAAAAAATTGAAATCTCTTTTTGGATAATTTTTAAATGGTAATTGTGGCTGTTTGGATGAAACTGATTGGGAAAACAAAGTTTGACCTTGATGTAGCTGAATGTTTTGTTCTTGTGTCCGGAACTCTTTTACATTCATCTCTCCAAGCGTTTCATGTGTTCATGAACAGCTCAAAAGGGTGTGACCATTAGATAGCCATAATCTGTCTTTCACATGGACTATTTTGCATGGGATCGTTTACTGAATAATCAGAGTGAATAACTATCGGTTCGATGTTGCTAATGCGAGTTGATCTTTTGACCATTTGCTTCATTTTTCAACCTTGTCATTTTATTCACGGAGCATTTATTTTTCTTAAAAAACATTTATACCCCTTGAATGGGTCTGATAATCCTGGGATCCTAGCTCCCAGACTTGACAAAAATCCGAAGCTGCTCCATATAAGCTGCTCCTAAATGTACAGCAGATTTAATTATAATAAATCAGTTTTCTGGAGCAAAATTATACTTTCTTTATCTGATAACCAAAATGATATTTATTTTCAAGCAAAAATCGAAGCTTCTTTGTTTATTTTGTGCAATTTAACGTTCACTGAATTCTTTGTACATGCTTTGTTTACTTTGTCTACATTTTTTTACATTGTTATGAATTGTAACTCAACCCCCGTTAATATAATAATACTTCTATAATGAATTGATGTGATCTGTGGAGCATTGAAACTGATACAAGTCATGTAAAGTTTCTCTGCTGTATTTTTTGTTTAGGAGAAAATCACTTTTTACAACTTTTGTGTAATCTCTGCACATTGGTGACATTTTTCTTCTTTTCTTTGTCATCAGACTTTGACCAGATTGTATCTTTGCTTGTTTCCTAATTGCAACTGATTTCAGCTTATGAGGAATCGTTCATGGTATGCCTTGTTAAAACTATGAATTTTATAAACTGAAATTTTAGTGAAAGCAAGCTGAATAGTGTCTGATACAATTCACTAGTTTTTCAGTGGAATGAAAAGTATCTAGATGCTGGTAATTCTCAGTACCGTTTCAATCCCCAATATCATTCCAATATGTTTTCAGTAACTTTCTGTAGCGATTCAGTATGTGCTCTTTTTGCAGTGGGACTATACAAAAAATGATTCTCATTTTGAAGGTCAACTTTTTGTTGGAAAAATATTTTTTCAAGAGATCAACTACAACCACCACCATCGAATTAAAGAAATGATTTTTTTTTCATTTGTAAATTTGTTTATAACACAAATTTGCTTTCGTATACATTTCATTTTTGTCTACTGCTTATGATTTTGGTTGCCTTACGTCAATATTGATTTACGCATGAATGTTGTTTCTTTTTATTCAATTTTCATTGCCTTGGGTTGGCTGTTGGTGTTGTTGTTCCATATGTTTCTTCTGGAGATGTAAATCTGTTGAGTTTTTGTATTTGTATATTATGGATGGTTTGATTTCTCTTTGGTTTTATTTTTGTGGTTCTGTTTTTGTATATAAAGCTGCAAATACAAACAATGTAATATTTTGCCTACATCTTCACTTTCTAGTGCCTATTTTTAACGTTGGCAGCATTTCCATGATAAACGTTGCTTGTCATATGCATCTGTGAAAAATATTGTATTTGAAACTTATCCTGAATTTCTCAAGATTTGGCATCGAAAGATGTTTATACATATGCATGTAATTTTTATATTTTAAAAGCCCAATTGTGTACAGTTGATAGCTGAGCTCTGTTTCTAAACCACACTGAATGTTACTTATGACAAGGACGATGGTATTTCAGGCCATGCCATAGTCATTGAGCATTGCAATCACATCTTCAAATCTTTTAAGGAATTCTGTCTCATTAGAAATTGTATTTTTCTCAATAATGTTTCTCAATACCTATGTTATCTGTTAGATGTTGAAAATTGATTCAATTGTATCTTTGTTTGTTTGTGGTTCTGATATCAACTGTGAAGTCTGTGATTATGTGTGTTATTAATGCTTTACATGTTTTCTGAAGGCTGTAATATTTTAGTAAAGGATGGACAGACAACAGGCTCCCATGAAAGTTATAACCTTTCATAATCCTTTGCTTTTTCATATTTTATTAATTATTTTACACAGTTCACAAAACGCAGCTATAGGTTTTGATAGAAACTCAGCTCATGCTTTGAATTTGTTACATTTTGTATTACGTGGAAAATGTTGTGATGGTTTCTAAGTTATGGTATTGTTATCTAAATTGCTAAATTGGAATTTCTGTGCAATTGAGAAAAAGAGGAAAGGTGTTTTCCAACCATTACGATTCCATGCATTGCAATTCAATTTGAACGAGGTGCTAGTATTCTTATTCATCATCAGCGAAATTTAGATTTTGGGAAGATTTTTTTTCGATATGTATTTGAGAGTTAATCCAAGATCAAAAAAGATTTTCAATTTTCTTTTTAATTCAAATCTTTTGTCTTGATTAAATGATTTTATATAGGTACAGCATCTGATTATAAACTATTGCATGTTAAAAGGTGAAACATTTTAGCCTTTATCATTTTTCGTCTTTGACCTCTTGAACTCAAAAATGTGGCGATTTATGTGCAGTATATATACCCAAGGTTTGTTGAATTTTTCCTGGGGAATATTGTTTACTGAAAAAGCTGTGCTTTAAATGATCATTTCCCTGTTGCTGAATCTCATTTCAGACTTTCTCAACCATGTTTTCTTGTATCAAACGTCCAGTCAGGTATTTTTTTTCTAATAGATCTATTTGGTCTATACCTGCTCAGAAATTACCTACTATAATTATGGTGATTTTATAATATATTATTCTTTTACGAAATGATTTATTTATGAGAATTATGGGATTATATATTATGTGATTGTATAAATAAAAGAATGGAGTTCACATCATCAAGAAGCCGTCATCAGCAACAATGATGATTTACGATGGTTGTTATTATTATATTGCTTATCTAATCCATGAACATTTTAAGATCTATCGAGGGTGAATTTCTTGAATACTGTACAATTTCATGATTATATCATGTACAATGCAGTACTTATAATAACATAACAACAACACGATAATAAAAAGATGAACATGATTTTAAGGCTCAGAGACAGTTTGAGCATGTGATGCTACGCTATAGTGGTTGATCCAAACTGTAGTACTGTTACAAATATTTTTTATCATTAATTACTTGAAGGCAGCGATGCGCCTCATTATTATGCCATGTATCATTATACGAGTCATTGAATTAGTGATACTGATTGATACTGAACTGATATTATAAGGCTGAGGTGATTTGATTATGATTCGAAATCCAGAATGTCAGTCTTATTTAGCATGTGCAATCTGAAAAAATTCCACAATCATGTCACTATAACTAGTTATTTATATAGAAAACATCAATAATATTGCACATGGCTATAATTGAGATTATACACGCTATGGGATTTACTTCGCATTGACATGAAAAGCAAAGAAAAATACATACAGAAAAAATGATGCAGTAAAATTCATGCAAAGTGTACACTGCCTGATCTGTCTTTTGCAAAGGTTTGAAAGAGCGACAAAGTATTAGATGTAAACAATAGAATCATGAACAATTAACTATAAATCTTGCATTCTTTTTCTTATCAGTATTCACAAAGCGCTGCCATTCCCGCAACGAGTCATTCAACAGGTATGAGAAACACCATATGATGCTGCGATTGGTATCACACATACCACCGCTGCTTGCAATCAAGGTAACACACTGTGATATATCTTTTTTGCATTCTAATTACAATGGAACGTCGCCGTTGGAGATGTCATGCCTTGGCTTTTAATGCAATAGTACCCCGACTCGAAACTGTTATTTGTTATAAAATATCTAATTCTGTGTTGCTTTGTTTTTTATTGTAGCTAATGACGTCAATGCAATGGGTTTTCAAGGTAAAGTCCACTAATTTGGGGCATTAGAGCATTGATCCCTGGCAAAAGCATTATTGGTTGATGTCAGTGATAATTCTATTAATAACGGGTGATTGTTGCAGGGCCATCAACAGGGTGGGGTATCTAACAGAGTATTTGCCATAGGACTTGGACAATTTAAAGGGCCTGCATGGTTTTCCTGTTATATGATTCTCAAGCAGAGCTCCAAATAAATTTATATTCAGAGCCATGTTTGTTGAATTCCCAAGGGTCTGATATTTCTCTTGGCTGCCTTGTGACTGTATCACAGTACAGTGTAGCTGACCATTGTGATAGTAGACCATGCCTTGATACAGTCAAACCTGTTATAACAGCCACCTCTATACAGCACCCATCTGTCTGTCTAGTGGTCACTATTGCAATTTCCAAATTAATATTTTCTATTGAATGCCACATCCATCAATGCTCAAATTATCTACCGATAAGAGTCGGCTGTTTAATATACGGGTCTCACTGTAGTAAACGCTACAACAGCAACAAAACAAAACAAAAAGTGTGTCAACTATAACTACGTTTGTTTGTTCAATTTCAGATCCCTATGCTCAACAGTACTATGCACAAGCAGCCATGTTTCAACAACCGTTTGATATGCAACAAGTGAATAATGTTTCCGGAATGGTCTTTGATCCTGCCAGTGGTTATTATTATGATGCAACAACTGGACTTCATTATGATGCTAATACAGGGGTATGTATAATAAATCAGGTTTTACCAATCACCTCTATAGAATGGCCACCTGATTATAGTGGTCAATCGATATCTCTGATGGATCAGCCGCCTATCAAGCAGAGCAAAATAAAAATCAATGTTTCCCACATTATAGGATAGACTCATGGATACTTAATCTTACGTATTCATCATCAGTTGAATTGTTGTTTTTAAAAATATATATAGACTCCACATACTTAATGAGACCCCCACAGGCTTTTGTTTTGTTACGCATTTCTCTTGTCAAGTGAAAAAAAAGTTCTATGTGAACTTATCAGGTCCTGAATAAACGACAATGATAAATATCTAATTTCAGTTAGTCTCCTATCAGGGTCTAACAAAAGGTTCAGTCTTTTGAATTTTTTGTTGAAATTTGATCAATAAATCATAAAAATATCAACTTTCTTCAAAACTTTCTCTAACCCTCTGGAATCTGGGTTTTCAGGATTCCTACTTTTGTTGGACCCTTTCTCTTTTTTAGTGTTTTTTTTAATTATCAGATCTTCAACTTGTTAAAAAAAATCTCACTCAAAATACACTGACAAAGTGAAGTCAGAGGAATTGGCCACTACGGACAGGCAGGGTTCAACAAAAGGTTCTGAAATCCTAATGACAGTTTAGGATTTTCTTCTGAATATCTTGTTGAAATTTGAAAAATAAATCATTAAAATATCACGATTCCTACTATTGTTGGACCCTTTCTCTTTTTTAGTGTTCTATTTTTATTATTATACAGTACTGTTGAGAAAAATTCTGACTCAAAATACAATGACCAATTTTCCACTACTGACAGGTGACCTTTACAGTATATACAGTGCTGGTGCAATAGAACATTATTATTTAGAACAGCATAAAATGACCACTATGGGCAGGTGTTATAATTTTATTGTTCTCAATGATATACCGTGAAATATGTATATAACAGACAGCTGTGGGGGTAGATAAATTGACCACTATATACAGGTTGCGTTGATTCAATAGACAATGCTATTTTAGACATTGCAAGAGTGACCACTACAGACATGTGGTAACTGTATAGAGGTGACCATTATGACAGGTTTGACTATACTGTTTGTTATTTATTATTTAGTATTACTACAATTCAACGTTGGGTAAATTCATCTATTGGGATCCAACATCTCAACAATATTACGAAGTGAATCAAGACGGGTGAGTTATGACGTATTTAATTTACAAAGTATAGTTTATTAACCCAATCAATCATGTTCAAAACAGTGCCATTGTGTATAGTTTGTCCATGATCTCAACAACATTGCTGAATAATTTGCAGTCATATAATCGATGATGTCAATTCATCAAGGGAAGGTTCCTGGTTGTCTTTATAGAAAACAGCTGATACTTCAGTGCTGTACAAACAGAACTACAGTAATTAAAGTTTCTACTTGAATACCAATTGAAATGTGTAATATCAATCAAATTATACCTATTTTACATGTTCTTTCAGAAAATATTGCATGATTGAGAAGCCAATCGAAATGAGGGCATAGGCATATGAGTAGATTAACTTCAATGGATATTCAATTAGACTCAAATTGTGCATTAAGTAGATATGATAATTACAAATCAGATGCACAACTTATCTATTGAGATGCGACCAATCTGATGCCAAACTAATTACATGGATTTCAATCAGTTGAATGGAAGTTTCTAATGAAAAAGTCATTTTCAAGTTAATGATTGATTGTGATGAACATTAAGTGAAAAAGTTGATTGGCCATAGTTTGAAGCCGATTTGATGAGAAATGACGGAAATATTGATTTTTTAATGTGTTTATCATGTTGCACGCTTATTTCTGTGACGTTGTGTTCAATTCTAAAGTTTTACAAGAACAAAGTGAATAATGACATCAGAAAAATATCTGTGTGGCAGAATAAACGTATTAGAACATCGTTATCTCTGTCATTTTTGATGAAATCGGTTTCAAACATTCAAATTTTTTCTGATTTTACAGCACAATCAATCGTTCATTTGAAGATGATTTTTATGTCATATTACGTGGTTTGATATTGTCTTATGAGATAGTTAACATTTGTATTCTATTATCAGGACAATGGGTGCAGTTACTCAAGTGAATACTTCTGCTGCTGCCACTGCTGGACAAATGGCACCACCCTTATCAATGGCGGAGAATGGCAAAGGTATGCCTAAATTATTCATGTCTTCTATCTACCTTGGCATATATGGTTATTTTTATATTTTGTGGGTTCATGTCAATTTTAAACTCTGGGCAGATGCCATCAACTTTTACATAACAAATTTTTTTAATTTTCGCAAATTAATTTTAGTCTTTTGTGTTTTGAAGCAATCTTTTCAAGAGCAGTTAAACAGATCCTTAAGACTCAGACGGTCTGGAATGAACTCAAAGAAAGTCATGCAGAAGCCACTGCATTGATATGATTTGATAAGAAAATCCTGTCATGTCACTTTTGTATCATTTATTTTTTAATTTATTTTTCAAGATAAACTGAAAGTGAAGCAAGGTAAAACCGGTGCAAAAAAGGTAAATAATAATAATAGCTTAATTATGCACTGCATGCAATGTCTGACAAAATGTTATCTTTCTGGAATCCTAGATAATTTTCAACTTTTTCTTTTGGATTTTTTGTTGAGGTTTTACCTGTAAAAATGAAAATTATCAATTTTCTTTTTAAATTTGCTCTAGCTTTCCTAGATCTAGAATCCCATATCATCACTTGTATCGGAACCATGATCAAAGAAGCTTCATCTGATATCTACCAATATACAAACATACAACAATTATATAATCCAATGTATAGGAAGTGCAGCACTTCATGACGTTTGTTTTTCAATTACAGATTGCAAAAGACATGCAACGTTGGGCAAAACAAATGAACAAGGCAAGCACTGCAAAACAAACTGCTGTCAAACAAATACAGATGGAAATAGAAGCACAAGTAGCACGCGAAGAAGCAATGCGCGAGCAAGTCAAAGCTCAAGTGGCTGACGCCTTCAAACAACCAATGGCATTTGCTATGCCAAGCAGAGCCAATGTGAGTAGCCCATCTCTTGATTTCGATATGGTCATTCCGAAAGGTTAAGTTGCAATATCATCCCAAATTATAATACTGTGGAATATTCAGACATGAAATTGTTCAATATTCTGGCGGATTTCAGTCTTTTTCTGCCTTTATCAATTCTAATCAATGCGTCGTTTTCATTCTATTTTTAGTCTAAATCATTAGTTTCATTCTATTTTCAGACTATTTTTAGTCTATTTTCAACATTTGTACTTTCATGTCTGAATATTTTCTCTGCAACCGTGTTGTCCAATGGTGGAATGATTTTCAGAGAAAGTTGTGAACACTCTTTGAACATTCAAATTCTGTTTAAAATATACAGATCAATCAATTAAATATTATTATTAATTAAGTACTGTATTATATTATACAGTGAAGCTTGTATATAACAGCCAGCTATAAGAGATAGATAAATGAACCACTATATACAGGTGGCCTTCATATACAGGCTTGATTCATAGAAAATACTATTTAGACATATAGTGAAACCTGTATATAACAGCCACTTGTAAGAGACAGATAAATTGACCACTCTATACAGGTGGCCCTCGTATACATGGCTGAAAATACTATTTGAACATACCAAGAGTGACCACATGTGGCCACTATATACAGTGTTGATCCAATATAACAATGTTTTGCTTGTATTACTGAAATGGCCACAATACACAGGTGGCCTCTATACCAGGTTTGACTGTAATTACATTTTGAATGGATCCTGAATGGTTGTAAATTTGTACTTTCAGCCACCTGCCATCAAATCATTATTTACAAGTGATGTTGATGATGAAAGTCCTTTGGCTGCTTTATCTGGTTCGAGTAAACGGAATACGGGTATGTATAATGTGAACTGAGTAGTCTGAAGAAGTTTGAATAATTTAGATTAAATGTTTGACTGATCCAAATCTGACTCACTTTGATATGCCGCCACAATTTGACGAGTTGTAAATGATTGTCTTACAAAATATCAAAATCATCATAGTGATTAGTGAGAGTGATACTTGGGCAAGTCAAAGTAAATGTATGCGTCATCAGATTTTTCTGAAATTTACCAAGGGCACAAACTATCCGAATCCGATCCAATGTTTGAGATTAAAGTTTAATCCAAAAATATTCATCAAATTCATCAAGCATTAACACAACGTAAGGCTACGTTTGAATGGAAAAAGATTCCTGGAAGAATACTAAACTTGAAAATTGATCTAGATTTGATTGAGCTATGCGCAAAGACATAAACAGCTGCACAGATACAGACCAGGGCTATTTGTGATAGGATTAAATTCCTCTAGTATTGACACAGCATGTAAATGCTCATAGTAGTTTCTAACTAACAACCACTCTTTGATTTTCAATTTCAGCTCCAAGTCTTGTCGCAGAATATGGTGATAATGATTCTGATGAGGAATTAGAACGAGAAAAAGATAAATTTACTGATTGGAAAAAGCTTGCATGTTTATTATGCCAAAGACAATTCCCAAGTAAAGATGTATTGGTCAAACATCAACAGTTTTCTGATTTACACAAGGTTGGTTGATATATTTATTTACGACTAGCGATAAATCACCCACGTTGCTGGGTCAATTTAAATAATATCGGTAAACAATGATAAGTATGTGATGACTATATATATATAATCCTCTTGTTTAATACTAATGTCTGTTTGTATATAATACTAGCAATCAGTCATTTGCATTGCTGGGTTAATTTAAATGTAAACAATAATAAGTTAATTAATACATTCTTACTTATTAAATTTGTAACAAATGACAGCGATAAAATCCACGGGATTTCACAACGTTTAGCCATATCATATCTTCATGGCATCATCAGGCATATAAATATAAATTCTATAAAATCCTGGTTGTTTGTTCAATTTCCGTGTAATTGTAGTTGATAATTTCCTTTGTAAACTCAAAACTCTATACATTTGTAATTTTTTTTAATTTGTATTTATATACCTCATGAAAACATGAAGATATGATATGGCGAAACGTGGTGAAATCCCGTGTTTTTATCGCTGTCATTTGTTACAATTATAAATGTCTCAACTAAGTTGGATGTGTTTTTCAAATTTTACACCCATTGAAATTTTGCATCGAGAATGACAGCATTAAATTGATACAGTTGATGGATAAACAGTGTATTCTCTTTCGTTGTGCTAAACAGAAAAAATAATCGAAGCATGTAAGAACCTCGACTGGAAAATACTGATTCTAATGATTTATAGCTCAAATATCTTGCTTGAAAACTGGCTGAGAAATCAGCTGGAAAGTGGACACACGCATACGCAAACTTTCGTATTTATTCTGTCAGGTTCGAAAAAAATAAATCATTATTCGACCTACTGATGCATAATAATTTTAATTAGAAAGGCAATATTAAATTCTAATTGAATCACCTTGAACATTTAATGTTGGCTTGAGTTAGCGAATGGCCAACAGTTCATGAATATTTATTTCCATACCAAAATCTGTATTGGTACAAAGTATCAACACAACTAAGTTTGCACAACGTTTCAACTGATTGACTTCAGCCATTCTCAAGTGATCAGTCAATCTGTTGAAACGTTGTGCAAACTTAGTTGTGTTGATATTTTGTACCAAATTTATCACGAAGAAGATACTGATATACAATCTGTATTGATATTTTGATTGACTTTGTTCCAGCAAAACCTTGAACAGCATCGCAGGAAACTCATCTCAGAAGTTCAACATATCAACGTAAGTTTGATTGCTGTTTGTAGGCAGCCAGGATCTGTCAAAAGGTTAATTAAGCCCTCCTAGGATATTATAACATGTTATTCTGAATTAATTCATTGAAGTTTGAAGTTTGACATATTGATCATGAAAATATCAATATTCTTCTGGATTTACTTGATCACAGTAGTACAGGCAATCAATATAACATCATTAGAACAGCTAGTCATGATCTAAATTATGTTGTTGTTTTGGTTAAGTGTAAACAGATATTTGATCATAAATGAAATCGCATGCTGTTTTTGACACCTAGGCTCTGATGACAAGCCAATGTTGCTATTTTTGCATTGTTTTATTTCTTAAAATTATTTCACATATTCTTAATTAAATACAGTAAACTATAATGTAATTACATTAATCACATTGATAAACATTTCTTGATAATAAAGATATGATTCATAGGAATTTGGTGCTATGTACCCGGTATATAAAATTCTTTATCAATTGTTAGTCTATATTTGGAGATTTTTCTTGTTCCTTCGAGTTTGAATTAGAAAAATGAATCAGTAATCAATAATCAACGTTACTTTCATAGGTTGAGTAAATTTAAATTATAATTGATTACTTTTTGAAACACAGTAACAACGATTGTAATCATTCAGCACATGAGCAAAGTAATTGCAGATGGTAATTGATTACATAAATGTCAGTACTTGACAGCCCTATTTGAAATAACAGAAATATCTTAGAGATAGTGTACAGCTTATTCTTCAGCGTGTAACTGTTTCTTCAAAATTCATTCTCCAAATTAGGAAATCTCCTTTACTCTTGAAAGTGTCATTCTTTGAAGTTTTATATCTTTTCTCTGGTCTTTTCTTCCAGGCGCAAATTAAAGGCGGAAGATAAAATTCAAATATCTGCAGTTATGATATAAAATGACACTTGAATCCTAATATTCAATTTCTTACAAACTTGATTATTCTATCGCAGATTTAATTATTATATAAAGCGCCTAGTTTTGTACAGTTGATATTAGTTTATATTGATAAATCGTAAAACTAAAACTTACTTGCCATTTTGTAATAACAATTTTGTGTGTTGTGTTCAGAAATGCTTCAAGTATCGTAAATGCATTCGATTGTGGATTTTATTCCTCTTAAATGTCATATTCAGAGATAAGAGATTTCTCCAAAGTATAGTAACAAAATTTATTATTGTTGAGTGTGTAAGCGATTGGCCTCGCGGACCCAATTTATACATTATGTAGAATAGGGTCGGTGTAATACCATGGCCATAACTACAATTGTGGGGTTGTGAAATTGGCATTCTGCCTCCAGAAAACAAACCTTGGCATTTACATATTTGGGAGCTTCAGTACTGAAATACCTTCAAATTTGCATGAAATATACATCAAACATTTGTATTGGGGGTCTCACACCCCTGATAGTTAAGGCTCTGTGTACTACGCTCTGTTGTTTTGTTCCGTCACTTGCCACTGTTTACAGAATTATTGAAGTGAGGCAACGAGTGTGCACTTTCAATCTAGTGATCCCTGGATTGGAAATCACACGATGGGACAGAACAAAAGGGTTCATTACAACGATTATTTACTATTATTTCACTATATTACTTGATGAGACAGTCTCAAGACGTATGATGCTTGTACTGACAAGATTTAATATCATATGAATAATTACATCCATCATTCAATATAAAACAATTTTTAATTAATTGACCCGCATATTAAAATCTATTGTAGTTAAAATCTACTACAAAATGATATTTTAATTAACTATTTATAAACTTCTTCTCTTCTCCGCGTAAAAGTAACTTCTCGCAATCCATTTTTGGCCCTTTCGATTCCTGCAACAACAACAAAAATCCTACTGTAATAGAATAATGATGTCAAGAGTAGGTTATCAATTTATCAGATGAGGAATTCTCAAGTCATGTAGCGGACATACTGGTGAGATTTATGCCTTCATCTTTAGTCAGAAGTTAAGGGGACAATTTACCCATTGGGGTGACAAGCAGTCAATGCCCTCAGGACACATATATCCATTTCACATGCAAATAACAAGGTGAAGTCGATGATGTGATCCGTTCTTGTTAGTTGGACGCACGTTTTGTTGAGGGTGTGTGTGTGATGACGTTATAAGGCAGCCATCACGTGAAAATTAATTAAGAGGGAGATAAGGAATTATTTAATTTATTCCTGATTGTAATTTGCTAGCTAGCCACATACCTTGCCACTATTATTTTACTTGCTAGGACCATTACATTCCCTATTCCAAGCTTGGCTATCATTGCCTTGTCATATACCTTGTATGCCTTGGCTATCATATACCTCATCGCACAAAAATAACAGTCATTATGCTAGTCTTTCTCCCCCTCCCCCATCTGCTTCTTAATTTTCAAGGTACTCTACATAGAAATTGTAAATTTATATTATAAATATTAATTTCCATTAATTATTAGTGTGGCTGGTGCTTGGGGAGGTGACAGGTTTGCTAGCGTGCCTGATCTAGACTCCTGAATACATTGGTCCCAAAAAACAACAATTGTTCTTACCTTGAACATTGCAACACGTCTGTAGTTCAGCTCATTACACGATCTATGTAGCAATTAAACCACAATAAATTATACATTGATAGAATACCATACGACTAATAAAAACTACAATAGCTCAAACAATAAAACGTCTCAAACCGTTCCTTTGAAAAATAGTTCATATATTTGAGTGCTTAATGGCCCTTTTTATTGAAACGTTTTGAAATTACTACTAGCAGAGCAGCTATCAAAAGGATATAATATGAGGATAAAATCTGAATGTTTCAAAGCTTGATAAGGACTTTGACAGAGGTGACATATTGAATGAATGTGACTGTTACAGCAATGTTTATCCCAGCTTTATTACTATTTTATTAAGAAATCTATCAGCAGCCGAAATATTTAATGCATACATTTACAACGTTACAGCTGTTTCAGCTCCACTCAGGATTGGTGGGATTCAATGACTAGTCACCAACTCTCAAAAATATCATTGATGTTAACGAAAATAAAAATAAAAATTGATGTTGACAATAATAAAATTGATGTTGGCGAAATAATAAGTTATTTGGTTGAGAATTTACCTGCAAGGTCGACTTGGTATTTGAGAATATGCCGTTGTTCTTTGTTTACAATTTTTGCATTCAAAAAATCTTTTCTTTCCTTCAATTTTCATCACTTTGTGATTCTGATCTTTGCATAGTTTAGACGCACCCTCCGCTTTATATTTACACTGTGAACAGAAAAACAATAATTGTTAAACAAAACAGTAAAATTTTCAATTTCAAATTTGCAATATTGAGAACATCCATGAACAGGCAGATAGTTATTTTCTTTTATTCTGTTGCCTCTATATTTGAAAAGTAGGTCAATTTATTTGTTGACCCAAACTGCTTGATGTAACGCTTCAATGTCTTGCAGCAATAACAAGATAGCAGCGAATTTACAACAGTTCAAATCAATCAATCTCAGAATGATTTTTGGGAGTAACGATAATTGACAGGTGGTTGCTTATAGAATGGAAAAATTGTTTCTAGTTTCATTTCTCCCCCAATCAGGTTAGCTATTTGTTTTTCACTCAGGATAGCTGTTTAGTTATGTATTATTTGAAAAGGATTTATGAATGGAAACTCTTCCTGGTACCCAGGACCTAACAAAAGGTTCAGCCTACTGGAATCCGAGAATGTTCAACATTTTTTCTGAACTGTTTTGTTGAAGTTTGACCAATATGTCTGATAAACTTACTCTAACCTAGAATTGTAGATTCCAGGATTTTAGAATTCCTACTTTTGTCGAATCATGCTTGTAGGGCAAGCCGGTGGTGCCGGTGCAACGGAATGAATTTGATACCAATGGTTAAATATCCCTCTAAGTCCTAACCATTAGACTTGGGCCATAAAAGTAATGGTTAAATATCCCTCTAAGTCCTAACCATTAGACTTGGGCCATAAAAGTAATGGTTAAATATCCCTCTAAGTCCTAACCATTAGACTTGGGCCATAAAAGTAATGGTTAAATATCCCTCTAAGTCCTAACCATTAGACTTGGGCCATAAAAGTAATGGTTAAATATCCCTCTAAGTCCTAACCATTAGACTTGGGCCATAAAAGTAATGGTTAAATATCCCTCTAAGTCCTAACCATTAGACTTGGGCCATAAAAGTTTGGTCATTGGGCCTACTTACTATTTTACAGCATACAAGTGTAACTTTTAATTCCATTATTGATGACATTTTTTCTTCATATCTTTCTTTTTTCTCCTTAACATTAAAATACTCCTCTAACTTTTCAGCGCGTGCCTGTAAAATACATAAACAAATTAGAAATTTAACTTGTTAAGGTGGTCATCTAAATTTGTGCTCTAAATTTAATTTTCTTGAAAGAGGAATTCAATCACTACCTCTTGAACGCTTCCTGCATGTGACGATTCTGCTGCTAATAATTTCTTTCCTTTATCAGACTCTATATCTAAAGGTCCAAATATATCCGCCAAGACACTTTTTGACTTTTTTTCTTTAGATGTGGCAGTTTTTTCTATAACAAACAAATATGATTACAATATGGAATTGGAAGCAGTCAGTCAAACACAACTTGTTTTCGGTATAACAAGTCCTTTTTAACATGTATTCAGAAGCATTGACAACAGGTAATAAAATTTGTGTTTTAGAAGATGCAGTAGGTACCGACAAGTAATCACAACTTCGTCAATTCAACTTTTACCAACTTGAATCACCACTTCAGAAATTGTAATGTTGACACACTTTTGTTAATTTATTTGTCTTATTTATATTATGTGTTCATCATTTTTAGATTTGTTAGGTAACCAAGCACATGCATACCTTGGAAGGGGAAGCTGCTTAGATGGTAGAGAAGCGGGACATTTCCAATTGATTATAGTCACTACGTAAGCAATTAACCATCACTCTACCAACACCAAAACCATAAACGTACCGTGGAAGTGTTGTGAAAACACCATGAGAATGTAAAAAGTGAAAACCACAAACTTTATAAGCCATGACATGAAAAAGTTTGAAAACCATGAAATGCCATTAAATTTCACACTCTGTTTCATTGTTTTGGTTCCAGTACCTTTTGGCAATGTTGACAAATTTACAGACAAGTAGGACATACGAATAAGATGTATGCACAGACATAGAATATATCATCAGTCTCTCACACATCATGCAGACGTTCTGCCATTGGGCTAACTATGGCATAGATAAAATATGGCAGACAGAAATAATAATATATTTAAACACATGGGTTATGTATGGTAGATAGTACCTTCATTTTTGCTTTCATTTCCTTCTGAAAGAGCTTTTCTAATTTTTTCTTCACGGTTTTCCTGTTTATTTGGTCCATGTTTTTTAATGTATGCCACCGCTCTCAACTGAAACACAAAATAAATTCTTTGTTAAATAATTGAATCAAATTGAATAAAATAACATTAAATGAAATTAAATAAGATAAAATAAAATAGATTAAAATGTAGCATTTTGTTACATGAAATGGTCCAAAGTAAAAATTGTTGTCATTTCTCAAAAACTAGGTTGAAAAGGTTAATGTCTTTGTTTTAAAAATTTTAATATTTATCCTAGATCTAATTTTGTATGGTAGCATGTTCCAGGCCATACGTCCTGCAATTGAGAAAGCTCTTGAATCATCTGAAATTAATTTAAATCGTTCTTCTGTTAAAATATAATTGTCTTGATATTATTAACAGTGTGATATTAATGAGAATAAAATGCTTTATTTGGTTCTTAGTAAAACCATTTCTTAATGAATAATTAATATAATAAATATAGTAACAGTTACCTTTGCTTCATCACTTGCAGTTGAAATTGGTGGGCTCTTGTTACTACCACCACGAGCAGCGTAGTTGTTGTTTGAACTTTTATTATTTAATGCATTGCTCATTATGCTATCATCTTCTTCATCCACAAATTCAATAAAAGAGCCACCAGTTGTACTAAGTTTTGGTTTCTTTTCAAGTAAAGATTTTAAATCAAACGATTGTATTTTGGGTATTTCTTTTTGTTTATTTTTCTGTGATGTGTAGTTTTGTTTTGAATCAATTTTCTTTTGTTGATCTAAAGAAAAGAATTATCAATTCAGTACAGTCAAACCTGTTATAACGGGCACCTCTATACAGCGGCCACCTGTCTATAATGGTCACTCTTGAAATGTCTAAAATAGTATTTTATATTGAATCAAACCTGTATATGAAGGCCACCTGTCTATAGTGGTCAATTTATCTACCTCTTGTAGATGGCTGTTATATACAGGTTTCATTGTATTACAGTAATTTTAGTATGTTTAATTCCAACTTGTTTCTTCTATTAATAGATGTTGGCGTTTTTTGTAATCAGTTAAACTCTTTGGACAATCAACCATCCCTTTCCTATTCAGTATTCACATCACATTCTGTATCAACTAATCTGCTGAATAATATTTTCCTAACTCATCATTCAATAGACTAATGTACCTTGTGATTTTAAATCTGATTTTTCAAGGTATCTTGCAAAATTCCTTGACCCTGACGATTGCGATGCCATAAACTCATTCCTGTAAGGATAGAAAATCATTTACATTAATTATACATTGAAATTTCTTTGTGTAAATTTTATTATCATGGTAGGCAAAGTATATATCAATAGGGGAGGACAGGAAGGACAGTTTTCTCTAATGTAACTTTTCTAGCAGATTTCGGAGCCCTGAATTTATTTCTGAAGCCAATGCATTTGTTGAAGTTAAAGCAGAAAATTGCTTAAATTTTTAAAAGCGCAACATATAGTTGTAAGTTCTTGATGGATTGTTCAACATTTTCCTCTTATTATACAGTAGCTCATTATATAAACTGTGACATAATTTACAACATTTATTGTCAAAATAAGGCTCACCACACTTCCGTTGATTCTTCTTTGATTTTTCCTAACAAAAACATAATAGCTGAATATCAGTAGAGTGCGATAATATTCTACTTCCTTTGGATTTTATAAATGTTATTTTACAATACAACAAAACCTGCATATAACAGCCATATAAGATCTAGATAAATCGACCACTATAGACAGATGGATGCTATTTAAAGGCGGTCCTTATAGCAGTTTTTTGTTTTTACTGTACCGGTATTACGTTTTGTTTCATAATGTCAAAGAATTATTATTACAATTATCGGAGAACAATTTGATCCAATCATGGTCATAATAAGGGTTGTACCAAATAATATGAAGGTGAAATTCCAGAGCTATTTAGCTGCTTTTATATAATTACTGGCAATGTGTCATCCGCATTGCTGGGTTTTAAATAACAGTAATTACTGGCAATGTGTCATCCGCATTGCTGGGTTTTAAATAACAGAGGTATAAATAGCAAATGTTTTTACCGAGTTTATGTATTCTTGGAATTTGATACCTGGCCAAATTTGATAGCAAAATGAACGCAACACAATTTATCAAGTTGAAACACTATTTTTTTCTTCGTTAATTGCAAAACAGAAAGCAAAATAAAAAGATTGAAACCCATCCTAACCACGAATGGAAAGCAGCAATTCATTGAACCTGAGATCAATAACGGTTTTAGTCATCGACTAACAGGTCAGTTTTGTAATATATACTCATAGCATGTATTTTAATGTATTTTAATGCATCAAAACTTTATTATCTGTTGAGTCTTTACGACATAACGGCACGAAATTTTCCTACCATTTGATTTTTTTGGTTTTGCTTTTCTTTGATCGTACGGAATTTCTGTTGTGACGGTTTTCCCCTGATAGAAGTAGCCTCCATTTGTTATTTCTTTTTTAATGTTGTTCATGTTATGGGATGGCGCACCATATCTTGAATAAGAAAAAAACATGTTTAGTTTTATTTATTTCAAATGATACCAATGGTTTTGCAATTTTGCTTCTTTAATCACCCGGTTTGCAGCTCCATTCGTTTCGAGCTTGCTTTCTTGTACGCCCGCTGAACGTGAAACTCACAGAAGTCACCATAATGCCTGGAAAGAGAATAAAAATGTTGATATTTGATATTGTTGATATGCAATGCTGGCCAATAGCAATCAAGCAGTCATGTCCAACAGTTTGGGATCCATTGAACCAGGTTCCCAAAGACAGGAAAAATCAGAAATGTTTACCAAGTATTATTTTTGTTTCCTTTTCAGAAGTAGCATTGTTGTTAGATCAAAATTGTTTCATTTGAAATTCATAACACCAAGCCTCTATAAGTCACATATCAGATCTTTTGATAACATGAAAGCATTTTAAAACAATTTTACGTTTCATCCAACGTCATGCCTTTCACTGGATATATGATTGGGGATCCTAGATTTTATAAAGCAGTAGAACAAATTCAGATGAAAATTAATATTTGTTGGTGGTTTATACGCCAAACCTCAACAAAAAATCCAGATGAAAAAAGTCGGAAATGTTCTAGGTTTCCAGAAGGTTGAAATTTTTGTCGCACACTTAACTATTATTATTCATGGTGAATAAAGATTGGATCACATAGATTGTATACTAGAAATGCGTTAAACATCTGTAGCTTTGTAAGCACCGTAATGTGTGAAAGTTTAAATTGCGTATTCTAGCATACCCATGGATATTTTACTTCAAATGTGTGGAAATAAATCATAGTCAATGTGGGTGGAAATTGTTTAAGCCTTGCATATATAACAACCATTAATGATACAGTAAAAGTGTATAATTTAATAACCTACAAATTGACAAAATTGGAACATTTTTTTCCGTCAGAGTTCCTTGTTCCTTTGCAGTAACCAAAATCTTTACAGCTACCTAAATCCATTAACTTTTGTGGATTGTCAACTGTTACCGCAATATCATCCTTTGAGTCGCTCTGAAATAAATTTATAAATGCAGATTTGATTAGTCATTCTAAAAAAGTTAATGCAATTCACATTTAAGTAATTAAAATTCTCTACGATGATATAGGTATCACCACGAATTCAAAAGCTATGAACAAATTTTGATAAGCCATGAATGAGATGAAAACTATGTTTTGAAGGCGAAAATCTGTGTGTATTATTATAACATAAAAAGTATTATTGCTTATATTTTAAATTAACTGCTGATGTGAAAATATCCATGAGTTCATGAACCTCACAAACTATTCATAAATCTCAATTCCAATCAGCTTGATAGATCATTTTCTAGACATAAATGAAAGGTGAACATATTTATGTGTATATATTGCTACAAAAACGGCACACCTTGTTACATCGAGCGATGGAAACCAAACAATAGATTAATAGACGGTTCATTTGAGTTCACAAATATTAAATAGCCTTCAAGCCTATAATTGTTAATACTCACATCTTTGGCTGGCATAATTGATGCATTCAATAACGCAATTGCAGTTCCTTCGCTTAACTTCCAATGCTCTTTGTAAACATCTCCAAACAGAAAAAAGCTAATGGTATTGTTCTCATGTCCACATGCCATGCTTGATAAACGCCAGATGTTATAAGTCTTACCCTTCAGATATAAATTGACAAGAAAATCGAATTGAAAAACAAGATACAGAAAAAGAGGTAACATTTTAAAACGTTAACAATGGGTCATGACGTTGAAAAGGAATTGAGACGGTATTGCTTTGCCAGAGGCATCTGCAACACTGCTGATCAATTTCAACACATTTTATGTCACGTAGGTCTCAATTGTGTAGGTGCAACAATACGCTGCAGCTACTCATGAAATCCCCCCTGGACCATTTCATCCTCCATCATAGGTTAGACAGTACTCATTTGATATTTAGATAAAACCAAGGCTGATTTGACCTTTGGGGGATTTGAACCACAGTCGATCAGATATTATCAGAACTGAAATCTGGTTTCCCTGTAACCCAGTCTTCATTTGATATGCTAATGGTGTTATAGTTATTATTTATGTCTTACATTTGAGGATTTTCTTGCTTCAAACTTTTTAACAACAACAGCAATTGTTACCCAATCACCATCAAGTTCATATCCAGCCATTCTCCGACTAATGCAATGAAGTTTGATAAATTTACGACCCTCCATCCGTTTTTCGAGTAATTGCGAAGAAATTTTTGGAGAGCTACAGTAAAAAAATGATGAAAAAATGTGTTGTTTGTGAAGGCTATATTAATTGCTGGAATGTAAGAATATAGTCGACTTGCTAATACTCCATGTGTTACCTATAGATTGCAATAGCTATAGATAGTCTGGGCTGCAAGAATTAAGTCTGGTAAAATTATCAAGGTGTGCTAGGACTGTGATTCTTGAATTGAGTCACTGGCCTTACTTCCAGGTTGACCTAAATCGCAGCATGCTGTTTAGTAACAGTAGTGGTGGAGTAGTAGTAGGCAGTAGGCCTATCAACAACTACATTGTGAAAACATGCCAGTCGTTTATTTTACGCCTACTGGTAACACAGTTGCTACACACTACCAACACCAAAATCATGAAAATACCCATATTCACGATATTAAGATGTGAAAATACCATGAAAACGCAATAAAATGTCACAATTCTTTCATGTTTTGGAGTCAGTAGTGACACACAATCTAAAATCTTCCTATTGACAAGTCTGACATACGTCATAAGTCATGATCTCCAAAAGCTCTAAATACCGATACACAAACAATTCATTGGGTTAATTTACTGTTTAGCGAAGTGATGATTACGGACAGTGCTTACATCAGATTTAAACCAGAATATGCATCTTTATATCCAGGTGCACATGGATTATCTCTAGTCGATGATGTTGATGAAACAGAAGATTTTGATTGTGTCTGCTTCTTGTTTTGCTGCGATGGTTTCTTGATTTGTTGTTGCTTAGATACGATAGGTGATTGTTTCTTATCTGAAATAAAATAATGAGATAATGCATCAATGTATTACATACAGGGCCCAAAAAAGTGGGAATTTTGGAAGAAAATAGATGTTTCATGATTTCTTGGTCAGACCTCAAAAAAAAATTCTGAAGAAAATGTAGACATGCTTCTAGGATTCCAGAGCCTTTTGTCATACCCTGGCCACATCGGTTGTAGGTAGTCATGCTGTTGAAATGGCAAACCTTCCAAATTTGTTCAACACATTGTGTTCTACAGAAAGAATGTTTTGAAATGCCTTGAATGTGATCCATCTTGAAGCTTGATCACGCAAATTTCAAATAAAAACAAGGAAATCAAATGTATAATTAAATACTAATTTGAATGTGTTCCGCTTCCTGGATCTTGATCTTACACTGAGAGTTTCTAGGCTAGCCATCAGCATTATTCAAGGTGATAACAAGAACTTGGATAAACAGTTACTTGATTCAATAGAAAATACTATTTTAGATATACCAAGAATAACCACTATAGAAATGTGGCCTCTGTATAGAGGTGATCGTTATAACAGGTTTGACTGTATTTGCATTGTGAATGTAAATTGTAGATTTTAGCAACTTTTATACCTTTTGTTATTTCTGGTGACGTGACTAAAGATACTCTCGGCCTCTTTGTCAGTGGTTCTAAACTTGATTGTCTTTCTTCTCTGCATTCTGTTGACAATATTTTTTTATTGCCATTTGATGGCAAACTTTTTGTACATGGTTTTTGTGTTCCTTGAGACTTATTTGTATTTGTGCTGGCTTGGCTAGATGTTTTAATGATATCTATTGGATGAACATACAATGTTAGAGATATATTAAAATTGATCACTCATAAGATCTACATACATTGACCACTATAGACAGGTAATCTTTATATACACCGTTGATTCAATAGAACACAGTATTGTTATTTGAGCAAGCTCTGGGGTGACCACTATATACAGGTGGTCATTATAAATAGGTTCTAGATATTGGAGGTTAGAGCGTAGCAATACATTTAATCTTGATAGCTTATAGAGAAATAACCACAAAGCGAATAAGACAGTTAAAGATGTGCGAATCCAACCAAAATCCGATCTGATCTGAAATTTGACTGATAATTCTGTTTTTTCAGATTTCATCCAAAAAAAATATAATAGTTCGGATTAATTTGGAAATTTTAGATTCGGATTGGGTTGGGTTATATTTATGATTATTGCTTCGGATCTGATTGGATTTCGATCACTATCGCATTAGTAGGCTACCTGTAATCAATTTTCTGTATCCAACGTACACCTTTACTCTCTATTATCCAGTGGAAATATGAAACACAAAAGTCTTTGTAACAGGGAGGTCTTACATTATAGGTATTGATTGAGATTATAATGTAAAACATAGCAGGTTGTGTTGATAGTTGGCTAAACTCAATAAGGGTCTTACTTTGTTTTTGAATTGTAGAGCTTTTCTTTATATTTTCATCATCGTCGTCACTGGATTGGCTCATTTCTGCTTCAAGAAGTTTCATTTGTGCTTGCAACAGTCGCATTTTCTCTAAAGGATTAAAATCAACGAAATGAGATATGAATGGGATTTAGTTTTTAGATTAAATACAACAGAAGATTTATGTTCAACTGAATCAACATATTTTCCAGTTATTGATTTGTCTTATGTGATAGATTTATGTTTAGGAAGTGATTATGTATAGTATTGAAAATGTCCTGATTTGTTGTTTATTGTGTTATTGTCGACCATAATAGGGTTGACTCATAAAAATTCGATAAACAGATAAATATTTTTGAGAAACAAGCATTTGAAAAAGTGACCGTTTCAAAACTTAATGACGTCATAATAGATAGATCATATATTTCAAACATATTAAAGTGGGAATAAACCCCCAGACTATCTTTACATATGTAGTAGAACCCGACGTGAAAAAAACAATGGCGTAATTTTTTTTTCGATCTGGAAATTATTTCTTGGTGAAAAGTGCCTTCAAAGTGGTGTTTTGACCCAAATGTCGCTGAGAAAAAAAGGGATTGGATCTAGCTTTATGACGACAAAGTCACAAGTCGTGCGGTTTGTCTAACAGACTCAAGAGTGGGCTGATCACGCGACGTTATCTTTGAGGTGACCTAGCTCCGAGAAGTCACACAAAAAAAATTCTGACAAGGCTGAGCCATGAACAAACATATATACTTGTGAATTACGTAAAAAAGATACAATTTGTGATTTCAGGAGCAGAATAAAATCTCTTGAAACGCTCAGTCTAAATAATTTCTCGTAGCGTCATTAAGCGCAATGAATCTGATATAGGTTTGGGATTAACACAAATGTCAGGCGGTGCGAGTGTTCCTTTGTGACTAGTCTAGTGACACATATTAGTTACGTATTCTGTGTGACCGCAGTACTTCTCAAATCTTAATTAGTAGACAAGTGCCCTTCAAAATAACTTGATCTTACGCTATATAAGTTTTAACTATTTTTAGCTCTATGATCTGCAAGTTGTTCTTGAGTAAATATTTCTACAGGATATCCTTTTCATGATCTAAATGTGAATGTAAACTGACTTGATTTGCATGGGCATGCACAGACGACTTTTCCTCAAGATAGTTGGTCTGCAAAGTTTTAATTATACTTTTTCGGATTTATTCAAGTACCGGTATTGCTAAATTATTAAATAGACATTTTTCACTATTATCATTTCAACGTTTAAGTTTTAAATTGATGTTTGTATAGTAAAACTTAAACCATGTAATCGTATAGTTTATACGACTGTATAGATAGATATATTATACTCAATACTATAGTCTAACAAAGTACCATTGAGAATTCTTCAGTACATTACATGATATAGGGATCGGACGTTCTTATTCAAGTTTACAGCCGTATACTAGAACTACAGTAATGCAGATTCTTTATCATTTGTCGGTTTTGGGGTATATCTTCATTGCATAAATTATTATCCTCTCTATTAAAGTTATCTGATTAACAAAATTAGGGTTTTGCAATGTGAAGTCTCGTTCCTGATTATACATACGCCACAAAGTGATTTTACCAGTCTAGTATTCATTCCTTCGGCTAGAAAGTGGAACATGTTAGCATCATGTCGTCACAATCTGTAGTTTATAGGATGCGGTAATACAGTGCAGAAGTTACTTAGCTAGCTTTTGTGGTCACCAGAGAATATTTTGATATGTGTTAAATATGTGTGAGAATGATATGTCAAAATATAATCTATATAACGCGCGCTACGAATGAAATATTTTCTGATTTTTATTTTCTTGAAATTCGTGATCTTTAAAATCATTAAATCATCTGGGATTTTGCTGCTCTTAAGTTTATATGTTCTTCCTTACCTCAATTTTGTGGGAGAGAAAAATAGATTGCCGTTACAGAGCTACGCCATCTCAAACGTAACATCGCGTGATTAATCCGATCTAAAGTATATTAGAAAAACCACACGACTTGTGACTTTGTCGTCATAAAGCTAGATCCAATCCCTTTTTTTTCCTCAGCGACATTTGGGTCAAAACACCACTTTGGAGGCATTTTTCACCAAGAAATAATTTCCAGATCGAAAAAAAAATTACGCCATTGTTTTTTTCACGTCGGGTTCTACTACATATGTAAAGATAGTCTGGGGGTTTATTCCCACTTTAAAGGAAGATACAAAATTACAAAAAATAGCATTGAGCCAAATATGACAGTTACTGTACAAAATATTAGGCTAGCTAATTACAATGATAAATATAATATGTTTGGCGTGACTCCTGAAGCACGAGAGCTTGTTTGTTTGGAGTACGTGGTTAAGGCAATTTGTTACATAGCATTTTTTAATAAGAATTATTGGTTAAAAGTTAAAACTGTTTATAGATTGAATCTATTGGGTTTTTAACAATGATTAAGGTATTATACAAAACAATACAAAAATTAAAATAAAATAAAAGAGGTAGAAAAAATAGTTAATCAAAAAAGTTTCAAAAGTATAAAATATTTCCAATTATATGTAAGCTAATTAATTTCAGCATAATACAAAATATTAAGATAACACCAGGATGTTAAGGATACAGTGAAATAAAAGTTAAAATTTGTAGAAATTATATATTTTTTTATTTATGATGATTTTATTTATGTCTTTTTCAAATCACGACAAGTGAGCACTATAATATGATGACAGCTATTGAGCATTCGTTTATCAGAACGAAATATTTGAAAATCTTGTTGTTATGGACGAATATTGGAGATTGATCTTATCGTGCTCATTCGTCGTGATTAAAGAAGGCATTATGACGTCATTTAACTTTGAATCTCTGTTTTTCAAGATATGTCTTTTTTCTAATCACGAAAGAGTAAATTCAATTCTACAACACAGCATATTCACATCATCATAACAATTACCTTTTAGTTTCTTCTTATCTTTTGCTGTATTTTTATCATCTTTCTTAGCTGAATTAATTGTTTCTTTGAGTGGAGGATTGTTCTCCACATTGTTATCGCTATCACTATCAAATAGCCCACTCAGCACACCAAGCGGATCTAAAATAAAAATAATTGGAGGCCATGATTTGATCGGTTTCTTATCAGTGCACACAACATTTTTCGTATTATTCATTTGAATGTAAATTTGTTAATTTGCTCCAACACACATGGGGGTGATGTGGCTCCCTAATGAGGCAACTCCCATCCATGTAAAACCAGTTTGTGAACTCAACAAAGATTTTCTAGGGGTATTCATCATGGATTTCTTGTTAAAGTATAATATTAACTATAGAATGAGAGTCAAAAATGAAGCAATTTAGAAGGTTTGATCACATTATTTTGTAGTTTTACATATTGAAGGAATTACAAGCGAATAATTATATCATTCCACAATTAAGCATTGACAGATTCTCAAAGCTTGCAAGGGTATAAGTCAATATAGAATACAATCATTAATGGTTCATTCATAGAAATCTAGTTGACGACCAATTTCAAATTCTATACATATTTGGTTCTGGATTAATTTCTGCTGTTCAAACCGCCCCAAGTTTACTGATCTTCATTGTTAGGGGGTGAACGGATTTGAGGACTTTGAACAAACTTATCCATCAACATATTTGAATTATGATTTTTTTCAAAATCGAAGTCCAAAAATTTGAAATAAAACTTGATAATAGCCATTAGAATGGCACTTTATACCAGGCAAAATAATAATATTACCTTCTCATGATTGACGCCCGAATTGGGAATATACATCAATAATTTTGGTTAAATTGAGTTTTATTACCAATAAAAATTAAAAAAAACTTTGTTCGCCTAAGTATTTGATTTTCTAAAAAAAATTATTTATGAGAAATCGGTAATCTTTTTATTTTGCCTGATTGATAGAGCGTCATTGAAGGATTGTCACACAGGTGTTTTTACTTTGGGTGTTGCCACAAATTTTCAACTTCTAATGATGCTTCGATTGTTTGGCAGTTTTGAAATTGATGGGTAAGACCGTTGTGTTTATGTCATTCATTTTCCTGTGGCTTCAACAAGGACATTCACTTAAAATTAAGGTAGGCCTATACTGTTTTATTTGTCGGAAGTACACAATTATAGATCAAAACCATTCGCATAAATAATTGAGGATAGATAATTCAAGCTTATTTTATGGTATCTGCCATCTGGTTCTAAATAAACTTACTTATTCCTGATTTCAAATATAAATAAAAACATTTTCCAGTCTATTCCGACTATAGTAATTGATGGATCTCTGCCTCTGACGTTCTTTTACAGCTTGTTTCAAAGTATTGAAATTAATTCTATAAAAATCTAGCAGCAACAAGCAGAAAGTCGATAGATTTCCAGTTCAATTCATAGAATTAACCTAGGCGTAATCAATCTGGCATCATGGCCGATGTCCTGCATGCGGTAAGCTTACAATGTAACAATAACAAAAGAGGCTTTTGAATTTGACACATACCTTCCATTTTGCGTTTGATCGATCGATCAATAAATTTATTATTTCATTATTTTCGATTGCAATAGATTTGTAGGTCTGTTTCTTTTCAGAAATGGATTTGGAAATTGGCGGGAAATGATGAAGTAAGAGATTGCTTCATAGAGAGGCTGAGTGTCATTTCAAAGGTGTAACCATGACATTAAAAACAGGACGGCAGACAAAACCATCAAAACACAACTTATTTGACGTCTACTAACAGCATTATTTTTATACTTTCCTACCATAATTATCATCACATATAGTACCAATTTTTTATGGCTTATACGTTGTAAAAAATGAAGATTCTTACTATTTATTTATTATTAAATGTTGTCACTCGGATATCCTAAACTTATCGCCACGTGGTAAAATGGCGGAAGATTCTATCGATTCACCAAAGTCTGGAAACAGTAGAAAGAAGTCCCGACAGGCAGAGGAAGGAGAGCATGATATTGTTATAACTGTTATCATTGCAAAAGCATGCAGCGAAGGTAATGCTGGACGAATACGCGATAGTTAAAATAATAATATGCGTTAAATATTTTCTAATTGAATCAAAGGACATCATCATTATCATCATCATCATCATCATTTATTCAGAACCTTTAAGTTATACAAACTTTTTTTCAAAGGACAACGGGCAACGGTTAGGAAAGGAATGAACGTTTATTCGAATGATTAATTAGAGCTAGGTAGAGGTAGGCGGCAGGCCTACATAATTACCAAAAGCACGGAAGTCCTAGAAAATTTATCCAATATGTGCACCTGTTGCTGCCATTCCCCAGAAATACATAAAGTAGGCCGGTCTGCAAAGCATGGCAGCTGCGCCTGCGCCCCCGAGATGAAAATTTTTCTCGTGATTGCCGCCCCTGAAGCTGCAGTTTTCATCGAAAATCGGCAGTTAAAAATGATTTTTTAGTTATTTTCTTCGTATTTTTTTTGCTGAAATGATGGATTTTGCCGCCCCTGAAGTCAAATCTGATCAAATTTGATTAGTTGCCGCCCCTGCCCCTAACTTTTTTCGGCGCTGCCGCCCCCGAGATCTCGTCGAGGTTGCCATTATTTGCAGACTGGAAGTAGGCTATCACCGGTTTGCAAAGCATGGCAGCTGCGCCCCCGAGATGAAAGTTTTTCTCGTGATTGCCGCCCCTAGAGCTGCAGTTTTCATCGAAAATCGGCAGTTAAAATGATTTTTTCGTCATTCTCTTTGTATTTTTTTTTGCTGAAGTGATGGATTTTGCCGCCCCTGAAGTCAAATTTGATAAAATTTGATCAGTTGCCGCCCCTAATTTTTTTTCGGCGCTGCCGCCCCCAAGATCTCGTCGAGATTGCCATTATTTGCAGACTGGGGCTATAATTGAAATTGGCAAGTTGACAATTACTCTTTCTAACACTATTTGCCGTGGACGTGGCCAGTATACAAAGGTAGAGCTGCACCCGAAATGATATTTCAATTTCTCAAGCTACCTGTAAAACGTTTCCTGGGAGCCCTACCATTAGGCCTACCATTTATTTAACAAATTGTGATTTTCCTCCCACTCAGTTTTCAGAGTACGGCCATAATGGAATCCATGTATGTTATGCAAGATATATCCTTCGTAAATTGTAGCTGGTTCTTCATAAATTTAGCAAGGCTAGATATAGATAAACCAAACCTGGGATTTTTCTTCAGGTTTCGACTAATTGTTGGCATATTTCGAATGTCGACTCGGCGTGGTGTGAAATTGAGATAAATATTGTTTCAGATACAAGGATTCCATTAAGACAATGTAGAGAATGACAATCTTCATTAATACGTTTGTTGAAAAATATGTGCATGAACTGTTCAGAATTAGATTTATATATGATTATACATTGCCACTGATGTATAAAGGTTATCCTAGATAGAGGAGTCACTTTGTAATGTTACAACTGTTAATTACTATTGAATTTAACCCCTCTAGATAGGCCACCTCCCTTTTATGGTCAATATTCTCTAATCTCAAAGCTATCATTTATAGACAGGTATCTTCACTGTACATTCACGTGTGTGTACAATTGACTATTATTTCTAAAGACCACCCGTCAATATCAATATCATGGTCACTATTAGCCTGCATTACAGACCGCGATTCATTCACGAAAGAATAAGGTCTGTGTGAATTGCTCGGTTTCTCTGTCCGGACTTCGTATCAGAATAAGATTGATGTCACAGATTAAGGTGATTCTCAACGGGATTCTCACATTACTTTGTTTACTTCAGTTGTCATGATTGCAATAAGTTCTATTATAGGGTTCGTAGCTATGACAATTAATTGATTGAACAGAGGTGATAAATTTATTTACTAAGAAATAGATTTACCATACATCGATCAGAAACTTCCGCTCTAGGATTTTGTAAAATGGCTGGACAGAGAACTGCGCAAATCACACAGACCCTATTCTTTTGTGAATGAATCGCGGTCTGTAACGCAGACTAGGTCACTATCACATGTTGCTGTTTTATACAGGTTTCACTCGATAAACATTTAGTTTGTTTGTTTGTTTAATAGATCCGTTAGTTGCCGGTTGTGACCATGGCAGTTTATCCAAAATTTATGAAGCACCAAAAGCTCAAAGCTACTTCCATTGCAGTTATAAGCTTTTAGGAACAGAGAAAGATCCTGTGAAGACTGATGTGGTCACATTTGGAGCAGCTGCTAAGTTGTATACAGAGAATGACACTAGAGTATTACGGACATGGACTGAAGAAGAAAAGACTTGGGTTGCATGGAAAAACTCGTAAGATTAGTAAAAGATTAGTAAATTGGTAAAAAAATTCCATTAAATTTTGATACAAAATCATCATCCGATACTGCAGTCAAACCTGTTATATAACGGTCACCTCTATACAGCGTCCGATTGTCTAGATTGGTCTCTCCTGCAATGTCTAAAATAGTGTTTTCTTTTGAATCAACCCTGCATATAAAGGTTCTCACATACGAGTGGTCAATTTATCTATCTCTCATTTATGGCTGCTATAAATGCATGTGTTGATTTAATTCAATCAATTTTCAATTCCAAGGGTATGACTCTATAATCTGATTATGTGCTGTTTATAAGATTTTCATGTACAGTTTATGAACGTTACATGCCCAACTTCCATGAACAGTTCATGAAAAATTATATGAAAACCAGGCCATGTAACATTCATGCACTAGCTCATATACTTTTCATGAACTGTTTATTAGATATCCATGAATGTTTATGATTCTTGTGAATAGGGATGAGACGATAATGAAATTTACCGATGTTTGATGCCGATTAGTTAGCCGCCGATTAGTCATAACAATCGGTCGATTAATTTGAATAGGTTTTGAATTACAAAACGATGTAAACAAAACAGAGCGACCGCACTGAGCGATTTAAACTTTTAATTAAGTTTAAGATGACATCAAAACACCAAATTAATAAATTTTCGAATAAAGAAATTTTTGTATTGAATTTCATTGTCTGGAAACAATCGGTTCAACGATTGACAAAGTGGTTAATTTGCCAATGCCGATTATTTTCCGATTAGTAAAAATTGGCGCCGATTATCGGCAAATCCGATTGTTTCAGAACAATCGTCTCATCCCTACTTGTGAACAGTTTTTCTCAATGATGTAATTTTTTATCTTTATTTAGCCACAATCTCCATGTGACAAAAGCTCTTCTGTTAAAAATGTTCAATCATACATTAGTTTTAAAAATGTGGGATACAAAGGATAAAGTATCAGCCAAAGCAAGATTTGATCGACCGAAGGCATTCCGCTTACCTCCTTTGAAAGCTGGTCAGAATGAGGCTGATATTGAAACAATCCACAGTATGATCTCAATCGCTGATAGCCTTTTATCAAAATCAAGTAAGAATTAAATATGTTATTATTGTATGTAAGAAACTGAATTCAGAGAATACAAGCCACTGGTCAGTCTTAGTTCATAGTCAACATCAATCCCGTTAGGGTCAGTATCTACTGTTTCATCATCTCTCTTGTTAAGTTCATGCGTATAACAATCATTGTTAAACTTGTAATTTGTTGAGAAACAGAATTAAATTGAATTTAAATAAATAATGATTTGAAAAGGATCTACCTCTATAAAATCAGCTCATGAATGTCAAATGAAGCAAATTTTTTCTCATGAACTTTCACGAACACTTCATGAACACATCAGGAACACTCCAGGAACACTTCAGGCATTGGGTCATTTAATGTTCATGAACAGTCCAGGAGGTTCATGAAATCAACATATTTTCTTCGCATCTAGGTAAAGCATCATCATCAGCCTTGGCCTAACGAAGACTCCATTGTGATATTTTGTGTTTTACCCTGTCAAGCAAGATAAATATAGTCAATTTAATTGAAGTTTTCTGCAGTAAGCCACTGCTAGATGCATGAAACGATAATATATGCTTATAAATAAATAAAGATGTTGTTTTTCTAAATCTTATTTTCAGGTTCGTCTGCAAGTGTCTTGTCAGGGAGTTTGAAAGATAATAGTCTGGACAAAGGACGTACCAAGTCAAACACAGTTGTCAATGTATGTAATATATTAATCTTTATAAAATATAGTCAACTGAATCTATTCAAGTAACTTGTGTAGACACCATCTTGTCTAGACTGTCCACTTGGATACCATACATGCACTTGCATAGCTTAGCATACATTATTTAACATACATGACATAGTGAATTGTGTAATATAACCACTTATGTCAGTTGATTATTTTCATATGTTATAGGGAAAGATATGATACATAAACAGTTCATGAACTATTTATAAGGTTTTCATAATGTTTTCATGAATAGTCATAAAAATTGGGCCACTCAACATTAGCATTCATAAACTGTTAATAAGGTGTTCAGGAAAGTTCTACATTCCAGTAACAGCTCACGAGCTCAACAAACTTTAAGCAGGGACAGTAATTAGCAATTGAGCATTTATAATAGTAACTTAGCAAAACTATCCACTTCTCTAGAAATATGGATGCCTTCGGTAGGGCGATACTGTCTCGCATACTTTTTTATGATGCACAGTAGGTCTATATCAGTTGTATTACAAATCTTTTCCAGGAACTTAACAATGAATGCAGGAGGAAAATGACAGGAATATTTGATTATGACGAACAAAATATAATTGTGAAAATCCCTGTTAACGAGAAACTACAGACACCTTTTCAAAATTTAAAACATCTTGCTGCAGATGGTATCAAGTCATCACAAGCCAAAGAGATATCCATTATGAAAGAAGAAACAAAATTGCTTGAAAATGATCATGAGGGAACACAATCACGTCTTTTAAGCAAATCGTCGTCAAGAAGAATTGGAAAGTTACAAGGTTAATACAGAACAATATGATAAATACTTTTGCATGGCCCTATTCATGATCATCATGATCATCATGATCATCATTTATTCAATAATACCCCGTAAGTTATCACATAAACTTACTTACAGAGGATCGGATCTGATCTGATCTGTTGTAGTTTTTTAATGAAAATCCAGGAAATTCAAACCAAAAATTCAGGAATGCATTGCTCCATTTCTCTGGTCTCTACATCTTTTGACAACTCACTTTTTGATTGAAAATTTAAATATAACTGTGTATCATCATATTGTCTGTCCATGAATAATTCATGAACAGTCTCAAGTGGTTTATCAACAGTTCATAGACTGTTTCATGAACATGAAATTTTACTAAAAGTTCATGACACTTCGTTAACATTTAATGAATTGTTTAGTAGCTTTTCCTGAAATGTTCCTGACAAGTTCCTGAAAGTTTGGTCAGTTTCACATGATACCCCAAGGAAACGTTCATGAACTGTTCATGAACTGTTCATGAAATCAAAGTATTTTACGGAGGATCATTTTATTTTTCTAGAAAAGTCTAATCAAACATCAGAGCGACCTTCAACGCGTCAGAAATCCAATTCCAAATCCCTTCATATTAAGCAAAATGGTGTAGCCAACATTAGTATCCCATTGTCATCATTATTCACCGGAGAACAGACAACGACTGCAAAATTAAAACAATCGAACGGTTCAATTGTTGATGTGATAATTACATTGGTTCTTAGTGCTCCCCTTTTATCTGACATACAACGTAAAATATTAAATCCTATGATTATCAAAGTGAAAAGTGTTGGAAATATTCCAAATGAAAATATGTCATTTCAATCAATACAAAAAAGGTTTGTTTATAATTATATTATTAAAGTATATCTTATATTTTGCCTTGGATATTTTGCGTCACACTGATTGCTATTATCAGAGTCAATATCCTCAACTCTTTCAAATTTCAATTTCTTTTTTTAACGACTCTATCTGTATTAATGAGTAAGTAAAGTTATTGAAGCAATATTAGAAAATATTTATGTTTTACATTTATGCGATATTAAACACCTTCTGTGCAATATGAGTTAAGGCATAAGGAAATCACAAGCTGCCACAGCGAATATTTAACCTGCAAATATGATAATATCAAACCTATTTTATATAAACTACACTGGCTTCCATTAGAGCAACATATTAAATTGAAGATTTTATTACTGACTTTCAAGTCCTTACATGGACTTGCGCCGACATACTTACGTGAACTACTTGTTGAGTATTGCCCTAAGAGATGTCTCAGATCATCATCTGGTAATTTTATTGACAGTTCCATCTACTAATATGAAATCATATGGTGATAGAGCATTTCCTGTGGCTGCTCCAACTTTATGGAATAATATATCAAAAGACTTACGTATCATTACGTATATTCAAGAGTAAACTAAAAACATATCTATTTTGCATTTCGTTTCCTCAATCATAGCTAATTGTTGTTTTGATTAAGTAATTAGATGTATTTCCATAGAAATTATTGTTTAGATCAATTGTTAAATGTGTTCAATAAATAGATAAATAAAACATGACATCATAGTTATTTAGTTAAAAATAGAGCACTGCGTGAAGTTGTATAATTAGAAAAATGCCGATGTAAACTATTTAAATTGTATACTTATAGAAAATGATGTAAATGTATATTAATGTTTTGCTGAGACCATCAAATGTAAGTAATTATAGATTATGCTTAATAATGTAGTAAATTAGTATAAATAACACGCTGTTTCCTATTATTATTCAGTATGGGAATAACGTTCAAAACCACTTAGACTTAGACAATTATAATCAACATTACAGTAACTTGGTATTATTTCAATTGTGGGAATTATATGTACTATTAATGGATATGGATTGTGTTTGTTTGAGTCTTAACTGTATTTGACTCTGCCCGTACTCATTAGAAAATAAAGAAAAGTCGTAACGACGAAACAATTGTTGTATGAAATTTTAGATATTATCATATTAATGTTCTTAAATTAGTTAATTTTACCTTCTTATTTTTGGTTAGTTTATTACTACAAGTTGTGAAGCGCTTAGAACATAACGCTATAAGCTCTATATAAATATTATTATTATTATTATTATTATTATTATTATTATTATTATTATTATTATTATTATTATTATTATTATTATTATTATTATTATTATTATTATTATTATTATTATTATTATTATTATTATTATTATTATTATTATTATTATTATTATTATTATTATTATTATTATTATTATTATTATCATTATTATTATTATTATTATTATTATTATTATTATTATTATTATTATTATTATTATTATTATTATTATTATTATTATTATTATTATTATTATTATTATTATTATTATTATTATTATTATTATTATTATTATTATTATTATTATTATTATTATTATTATTATTATTATTATTATTATTATTATTATTATTATTATTATTATTATTATTATTATTATTATTATTATTATTATTATTATTATTATTATTATTATTTTGATGAATTTTGAAATTATCACACACATTTTTCAAAAAGTTGTAACTTTATGATTAAATCTCAGTAAAATATTTTTGAATAATTTCCAGTATGTAGGAAGGTATGGATCTCAAAAGTCAATTGGATGAGTACCTATGTTGAAAATGTTTGCTTCAAAGTGATGAATTTGAGCACATGACTTCCATTGTGATGCTTCTATTCATGATTTTTATTTCAGATGTGTGTCCCCTTACCTTGAATATAACATTTTCAATCTTCCAATCCACAAAGCAACTGGTTCAGAATGCAATAAAAAGATTTACTTTAATGATTCATATGTTATATTGGCTGGTATTATTAACACAGAAATCATTAATGAATGCTTAAACAGACCTCCTATCAATATTGCGTTACATGATAGAGATAAAAACCTTACTATCAGGAAACAGAAGGCAAAGATGTTTGGCAAGTTAGAGACTGATGCTAGAATCTCAGATGTCAACTGCCTCACAAGTATATAATCAAATTCTTCATTACAATTTATTTACTATATAATTTGTAACTTAAAGTATTTTGGTGTAACCTGGCTACCCAGGTATTAATCTCATGACGTTTTCACACCAAGCGTTCAAGTTCATGAAGTTTGTTCTTAAAGATTTCACAAACTTTTCACAGACAATTAATGAACAGTTCATGAACTTGATGAGGTATTGAACTGTTTATGAATTGGATAAGTAAAGGTCCTGCTTATCTTCAATCTAAGTTAAAATAATGATAAGTATAGCTTTTGACGCTCAATTGAAAATGAAGGTTATACCAATGTTTATCTGATCTATTTCTAGAGTAAACGATTATATTATACAATGTTGATGGTAGAGACTGACGCGAGTATTCTGGTTACAAATAATTGCACAAGTTGGCTGTATAATGAATGAGATTGAATAATCCATGAAGCTAACAATTTCAAGTTCATCATACAGCTAACAAGTGCAATTAGGTCAACTCATTTACCTTAACTAATTGTACTTACCTAGATTTACTTTGCCAAGTTTTTTCGATAAACGGATAAGTATTTTTTGAAAAATAAGCATTTGAAAAAGTAAGAATTTAAAATCTTGAAAACGGAGAATGGAGAGTTAAGTGTTTTCATACTGTAAAAATTTCTATCACGACGAGTGAGCGCAAAAACTATCATAGATGAGTGAGATTTCCTCTTTAAATATCAAATATTATATATATGTAAAGTAATTGTGTAGGCAAAACATTAATTTGAGTGCTTAATTCTAAAAGCAGAGCAATATAAACAATATAACACAGAGTAAACTCGTGATTTTTGATCTACTATTTATATATACAGTGTAACCCGCTTAAATGCAAGTCAAAAACACCAACGATTTTCATTGCATTTAACCGAATTTACACTTATCCGAAATTGATTAACAAGGATTTGGCCATAAAATAGTTAATCTGTTTTCAAAGATAGGTTGCAGCGAAGCGGGAATTTCACTACTCCGAATTGCACTTAAGCGGGTTACACTGTATATTTATATGGTCACGACATCTATCAAGCAATCTTCCATATAACATCACGATTTTTTAATAATTTGTTCGTATGAACGACTGCTCGGTAGCGTGATCTTATCGCGCTCACTCGTCATGATTCATGAATGGTTTTTTGTGTGCTATTAAATGTTTTTCGACAGCCCATTTTAATCCACTGTGTTCACACCAATGCGTTGATGTTTCAATATTAACAATCCTCACTATTGTCGTCATGTTTTGCTGCACTTCAGGGTTGGGATAATAACGAGGTTACACTGTAGCATGGTTGAAATTGATAATTTGACATAATCTGTTGTTTTTCAGATTATCCTGTTAGCCAATCAGTGTTGAATGCAGCCTCACAGACAATATGGTATCCACATGGTATTGCAAAATTAGATTTATCAGAACTTCTTCTTGGAGAAAAGAAATTAGAATTGATTCTACCTGTCCATCAATGTCCTTTACCAGATGCCTTGACCAGACATAAAATGGATATCAATCTTGCTAATGGTACGATGCTAGATATATGATAATTTTTCGTTCTCAGTTAACTACATGGTAATTGATAGTCACCCCGTAAACCTGGTACTTGTTAATTGGGGGGTATTAAACACATTTACAGACATTTACAAACATGTGTGCACCAACACAGAATCAAACTCTAGCTTTTTGCACAAAGTGTGAATACCGGTACTCTACGACTGTGCTACGCGTTGATGTGATAAACAGTCCAAGCTACTGCAGACAAAATCAAAGCTCATGAACATTAAACATTGTTTCCATGGACAGTCCATGAAAAGGTTGATAAGAAATATGGCTGTCCTGTGTTGTCTTCTTAATCATACCAAGTTTGCTATGTAATTCTTGTAGCTGTACCAAAAGCATGATATAGTATTTCATGAATCAATTTCGATATGAACAATTGCGACACAAACCACTATAATTTGAAAAAAGATCAGTTGCTATCTTTTATTCTGAAATGTTTACTATCAATATGCATCGATACATCTATTTATTCAGGTTTTGATGATTCTGAAATCCCAATGCCAAATTACATCGATGCCCAAACAGAAATGAGAATCTCTGTCATCTTAGCTCATCCATTAATCCCTAGAAAATTAACAATCACTAAAGAATTGGCACCAAGTGTTGCTGAAGAGGTGAGATAAGATATAGTGAAACCTGTATGTACATAACAGCCAACTATGAGAGGTAGATACATTGACTACTATATATATGCAGGTTGCCTTTATAAACAGGATGGGTTCAATAGACAGTTAATGCTGACTGTTTTTTAGTTGAAATGGGCTTTTTATGACCACATTTCGCAGGGTCACCTTCAATCTATCTATCAATCTACAGAGGATATGCAGGGTAATGTAGGCCCCCTCGCAACACTGCTGGTGTAGGGCATTTCATTCAAAATTATAGGTCAATCGCCTCTTGTAAACAAAGATTACTAACAAACAATAATCGTATATTTAGACGTTTAAGTGCTGCTTTTTTACCTAGAAAGGTAGAATGACCTTTATTCTTAATTATCATTTTATTTGCGGTTCTGTAATGTGTTTTCAACTTGGATTTTTATGGTCTCAAAGATGCAACGATATTGTCATATAAACTCTTTGTATTTTAGTATGGTATCGCAAGCGTGTTTGAGACGATAAAAATTTAAAATAGGTTTAAATGCCATTACAGTGCCATAAACGGGAGGATAAGAAAGAAGAACTGTTTTTCTACCCAGTAAGCTATAAAAAATGGTACTTACATGGCTGAATACTTAATTATTTTGCGTTAGTAATGAGAAATTTTGTATTTTGATATTTTGTTTTGTAGTGTCCGTTCACAAGGATGGTGGTTATATTTGATTATAATAAAAAAGATCTGCATCGTTTTATTGCACAACAAATTATTAATTTGAATTCAATTGCATTAGAGCTTAATGATCTACCCAACGATATCATTAACGCAGCATTATCAACATTCAAACTTACAGTGTAAGTTATTCTTAACAAGTAAACATTTTTATTGACATTGTTCAAAAATATTCGAATTCATGAACTGTTCAGTAAAACCTTATAAAAAATAGTAAACAAACACTTCATAAATGGTTCATCATAAGTTCATGAATTTTAATTATCCGCTATGTTTTTCATTTAAACAATCTTCACAGGTGTGGGGTTGTAGGAATTAAACTCAGACAGCCTGGGAATATCTGGATATGATAGTATGTAATTCTAATTTATTGTGTTATTTGGGTAAGATAATCAATAGGAGGCTGTATGGTAGCCTCACTCCTATGTACGAAGCAGCGAAGCTCCATCAATTTAGGCAAGAACATCTTCATTTCATTTCATATATACAGTATTTGTAAATTATGATAAATACGGGCAAACAAAGTAAAAAAGGTATTCAACCTGTTTTCGCTTACATGCAGCCTAATTCGAATGTCTTCATTTATCTATGAAATTTAGGTTGTTAAAAATGTTTTTAAATTTGACAAAAGGCTGTGTTGCAACCAGATATTTAGGCAGAGAGTTCCATACAGGTTTCATAATACTAGCCATAGGGAAATTTTGAAGAACTAAGTATGCCATACTTTTGGCCGTCGCATTGTTCAGTTCAACATTGTTTGAAATCAAGCAAATATGCTCAATATCACATAATTATCATATGATATTGAAAAACAAGATTTATAATTCAGAAAGTATGATCCACTTGCAAATTGCTGAATTATGATTCTGTGAAGATGTGATTTATTTATTAGGGAACAAAGAGATGATAAGAATTTGGACGTTATAACAGGATTCCAGGTAACACTTGGTGCTGTAACATTCAATATCACACCCTAAGAAATAAACTCCTTTTTAACTCTTACAAACTGAATTTAAAATGCAACTTCTGTTCAGTCATCCTAGCTCTTAGGTTCATTCTTTTTCAAAATGCAACTTATGTCATCATCATCATCATCATCATCATCATCATCATCATCATCATCATCATCATCATCATCATCATCATCATCATCATTTATTCAGAACTTGAATAAGCTAAAAGCTTTTTTTCACAAGACTGATTTATAAATAAATAGATATACATATAATAACAATACAATTTTACAACAATATACTTTACAGGATAGACATTTGAAGAACGATTTGATTAACTTAATTATGTTATTCCGTGTAAGTGCTTCCCAACGAGACGTTTGAAAGTTGGCCTGTTTGAAACGTCCTTCATTGTAGACGGTAGATCGTTCCACTTATGAGCACCAGCATGTTGAAATGAGTGGCAATGGCTTGTATGTACAGTCATGTACAATCATACTAGCGCTTAGGTGCACTCTTTTCCAAATTTGTAAGGCCAGTCATGAACTGTTTATAAAGTGTCCATTACGTTTATGAAATGTTCGTAAATTTTATTAATTCAATTACAGTAAGTTTTTTGCAGAGATTGCTAATTTGAAATGTTGGTTAACCAATCATAGTGTTGATCACAATTTATTTAAATTTTATACTTTATTTTCAAGACTATCTTTAGAGATATTATATTCTATTTGAATTAATTAATTAGTTGAATACCTACCTGTTAGATACCCAGTACAATGTTCACCTTGTTGTAAATATCTGTGTTAGCAATTCTACTTTTGCTTTGATTTGTTTATATAGATCATTGATGATACTAGGCATGTAATTGTGGTTGAAGGAAGAGCTTCTTCTGCTGTTAAAGACCTTTGGGACGCTATCAACAATCAGACAACGACAGGTAATATTAGTGATTAACTTTTCAATTTAGTTATACACCAAAATATATCAATGCTGTACATATAGCTTCAGTTCAAATTTTGAATTAGCAATGAATATTATTCTTGCAGCTTTTGGTACACTCAGGCATGCAAGTGAATTCTCGTAAACTATGCCGACTAAGATATTTCTCTTGACAAGGCAGTTCTAATGGCAGGGCGTAGAGGATTTTAAAGTTTTTTAAAAACAACGCAAAGAGTATTTCCCTTGGCACTTTCCACATGGAGATAAGATAGCGTTCCTCATTCATACATTTTTGATCTTTTTATTTTCAGATTCAAACGATGTGAAGATCCTTTATGATTCCAGTATTCATTTTGAGAAACGACTTTACAGTCAATTAAATGTTGAATTTACAAGAATTCGTTTACGATCTCCACTTGACGAACTTATCAAAATGCCAATCATTCACGTTAGAGATATGATTGATAAATCCTGCTATGATGCAATCATCCGATTACATGAGGTAATAACTATGCCCTTTTTTATTTACCCTTAAATATTCCTTTGGCTCTGTAAAACTTCATTAACATCTCATTAACAATTCGTAAACAATTATTTGAATCTAATTAATATGTAAGGTTTACATACTAAAATATATCATACTAATCAAAGGGAATATTACACATGTTTGCAGTTTCAAGTTTTCCTACCTGAAATAAGGATTGTTTTGCTGACCATAACTAATTTCATTGTCCTTTGGATGATGGCTACAATTGACATGAAACTTCTCCTCACCCCTGCAAAATAATTTTTGAGTTCATGAACTGCTCATGAACTTTCTAAACTGTTTATAAACAGTCCATGAACAGTTCATGGACTGTTAAAACACTTATGAGCTGTTTGCAAATACTGTAATAGTTGAAGATTTCTATAACTTTGCTTCTCTGGTCTCAGATCAAAATTGTATCACACTAAATTCGTATTGAGTATAGGAACTGTCCTGAAACATCAAAAACATTCTAGAACATAGGAGACCCTACAAGTATACATTCAGATTGCCACAATTTTTACTTTCTAGTTCCAGATAGATTTAGTATAGTATCAACTGTTCCAGAATGTTACATCACTATCTAATTTACATTTCTTCATTCAAAAGTTCCATTACCACGCTATTAATTAATATTCAAATGATTTCAGCATGATGAATTTGTTTATAAGCCAAATGCTAGACTCTATTCCAAAGTCCACTACAGTCTAAAAGCCAACTCCAATGACAAACAATTCTATGTATATACACCACACATCCAATTTTAAAACTACACAAATAATGACAGGGGTTTAAACAGAAAAAGAGAAGCATTAGCGATTCTATGGAACACGCAAACACGAGTTCTTCGCCATTAAAGGCGCCAACAACTTATTGATAGTAACAGTAACATGCAAACACATTTAGGTGATTTTGTTATAATTACAATATAGACTTGGAAATATGAGCTTTGTAATTGGGATATCATGACATCATGACTATAAATAGAGATATGGATAATTGTAGACATTGAGTCAGTCTGACACAGCACACGTTAATAAAGCATCTTCAAGTTATACTATTGTTGTGATATTCTATCAATCAATATCTTACGATATAACAAAACTGTTAGATGCTATATCAACACTCAAGATGCTGTAAGACACGTGAAAAGCTGAAACTTGTGTGTCACTGCTCACTGAGTTCATAAAAAGTTCAAACGGGTATTTCCTAATAATTTTGTCAGCAGTTCATGAGCATGGCATTTCTCAAGTTTTCATGCTGGTAAATACTTTTTTCATATATGAGCTGTTTCATATATTGAAGCTATTTACATGTAGAGTCGTAAACCCATTGTTAATACATCAATGAATACAAATGTTTTTATCAATCTTTTGATTATAATTGATTTACTATTTATTTACGAGTTATACTTTTAATAATTACAGATGACACAGTGTAATGCGATGGCAACTGTTATGAGAAATAATTTATTCCCAACATTTGAAATGATTACATCATTGGGTTTACAACTTGGAGAGCCCTTGAATGAGAATGAATTTAAAAGTAAGGAATTACAGATATATATACCTATATAGAAGCACACAAAGAAACCCTGTTTATAACAGCCAGCTATGAAATATAATTTAACCGCTATGTGCAAGTGGCCTTTGTATACAGTGATGATACAGAAAATAATATTTTCTACATACTAAGAATGACCACTATAATCAGGTGGCTGCTGTTAAGAGGTGACCGCTATAGCATGTTTGCTGTAAATTGTAAAAGCCATAATTTTATGGCATGTTTATGACAGTCATAATTGATGCTAATACCTGACGTCTGCGATGATCTTAAATTAATGGGCAATAAATGTGTACATCCCTTCAAAAAAGTTACCAGGTTCATGAACTGTTTTCCTAGGAGTAGAATGGTGATATCATTGCATTGTAATATTTATTAACGATTCAACAAAGCCAATTGTAACTACATCGTTGTTTAAATTTATATATTTTAATGCAAGAGATGTGACGAAACTGCAGAGAACCCAATTGTATAACTATGGCCCTTGAAATATGACAGTCTTATTATTAATTATCGCTTTACTTCCTGTCATTATAATCTCTTGTGGGTACCTATTATTTCTTAGCATCACACAGCCCCTTGCTTAGTTTGCCCCTTATTGAAAATGATGTTAAATATTTTCTACTTTAGGTCATCCCCTGACACAAACACCAATTAAAGACACAGTAGCTCACTTCCCACTCCCATCTAATGAACAAATACAAGATCAACTAATCAATAGACGTCCATGGACACCTCTCAGTACGGCCAATAAAGAATTTGAAGCTACTTTGAAATCACGTGGGTCAGCGAGGAAAGACTTTGTACAAACCAATAGGGTAAGTCAAACAAAAATGCAGCTACAACAACCACCCTGTCTGTGATAGTAAAAATAAATAATAACGTACCGTAATCAATAACTAATCAACTGTGAATCATAGTACAGTCAAACCTGTCATAGTGGTCACCTCTATACAGTGGCCACCTGTCTATAGTGGTCACTCTTTCAATGTCTAAAATAGTATTTTCTATTGAATCAAACCTGTATATAAAGGCCACCTGTCTATAGTGGTCAATTTGTCTACCTCTCATAGCTGACCGTTATATACAGGTTTCACTGTAGCTCATATAGGATACCTTTTTAGTAGTCTGATTGAGTTCATTCGCCTGATGATCGCCTTATGATGTAAAAATTGCACATTGGAAGTACCAAAAACTGATTTGGAACAATCTCACTACTACAGACTTACTATTATATTTATAATATAAATTTTAGAATGAGAGTAAAAAATAAAACATTTTCAAGCAATGTTTCCTTTTTGACTTTCATTCTATAAATGCTCTGAATATTTTCACCACGTACCGAGAACTGGTGTTGAACAATTCCACTATTATTACTATTATATGTATATTATATGTTTTTTATACAGGATAGCATTTTTAATCGATCATTATCATCAAAACAAATTCAACCTGTTATCAATTGCAACATTGATGAATTAAAACGTCAACAAGTCCATAATTATAGTATTCAAAGCTTAAACTCAACAGAACAAGTGAAAGAGAAACTAAAACAAGAACTCTCCAAGGCAAGTTATTATATATTAAATCGATTAATCCAAGCTGTGGTGGACATGAAATTAGAGAAATTAGCATTTTTGTTTAACCACAATGTTTTCAATAATTTGTAAGTTCTGTATCGATTTAATTAAGGTTTTACTCGTTCTATTTTGTAACATTAAATATTGATAATGTATTTTATTTCTTTATTTAGGATAGAAATGCTAGATACACATACTGTCAGGATTATCTATCTGCTACGGTGCCGCCAATCAAATCTAACGTAAATCAAACACAAAATACAAAGAAGCGAACGAATGATTTTGTTTATCCTGGTGTCAAATCGTCAATTGAATCTAATCAACATGCTAGTAGACCACACCATACACGCATTAAAGAGTTGGATGAGGTGAGGTCATACCAAATTATCGAGATCATCATCATTTATTCAGGAAACTCCAAAGTATATACACCCACAAAGGTTTAACACAGATTTTACCCCTATGTTACCTAATGCACTGTTACTTTACAGCCATCTGATACTTTCTTGCATTTTGTGGATGGTACAGTAGTCTGAGCCTCAGTGCCTATTCTAAAATAGGGTCAACTCATAAAAAATTAAAACACAAATTTGTTACCTTAACTTATAGAATTATGTGCCTTGATTATTTCCAAACAACTGATTTTCTACTTGTCAATACAGATCACCAGCATTGTGTTTGATACTGTCAAATCATTTATATAAAGGTCAACTGTCTATAGTCGTCACTCTAGCAATGTCTAAAATGATATTTTCTATTGAATCAACCATTTATATAAAGGTCAACTGTCTATAGTGGTCACTCTAGCAATGTCTAAAATGGTATTTTCTATTGAATCAACCATTTATATAAAGGTCAACTGTCTATAGTGGTCACTCTAGCAATGTCTAAAATGATATTTTTTATTGAATCAACCATTTATATAAAGGTCAACTGTCTATAGTGGTCACTCTAGCAATGTCTAAAATGATATTTTCTATTGAATCAACCATTTATATAAAGGTCAACTGTCTATAGTGGTCACTCTAGCAATGTCTAAAATGATATTTTCTATTGAATCAACCATTTATATAAAGGTCAACTGTCTATAGTGGTCACTCTAGCAATGTCTAAAATGATATTTTCTATTGAATCAACCATTTATATAAAGGTCAACTGTCTATAGTGGTCACTCTAGCAATGTCTAAAATGATATTTTCTATTGAATCAACCATTTATATAAAGGCCAACTGTCTATAGTCGTCACTCTAGCAATGTCTAAAATGATATTTTCTATTGAATCAACCATTTATATAAAGGTCAACTGTCTATAGTGGTCACTCTAGCAATGTCTAAAATGATATTTTCTATTGAATCAACCATTTATATAAAGGTCAACTGTCTATAGTGGTCACTCTAGCAATGTCTAAAATGATATTTTCTATTGAATCAACCATTTATATAAAGGCCAACTGTCTATAGTCGTCACTCTAGCAATGTCTAAAATGATATTTTCTATTGAATCAACCATTTATATAAAGGTCAACTGTCTATAGTGGTCACTCTAGCAATGTCTAAAATGATATTTTCTATTGAATCAACCATTTATATAAAGGCCAACTGTCTATAGTGGTCACTCTAGCAATGTCTAAAATGATATTTTCTATTGAATCAACCATTTATATAAAGGTCAACTGTCTATAGTCGTCACTCTAGCAATGTCTAAAATGATATTTTCTATTGAATCAACCATTTATATAAAGGCCAACTGTCTATAGTGGTCACTCTAGCAATGTCTAAAATGATATTTTCTATTGAATCAACCATTTATATAAAGGTCAACTGTCTATAGTGGTCACTCTAGCAATGTCTAAAATGATATTTTCTATTGAATCAACCATTTATATAAAGGTCAACTGTCTATAGTGGTCACTCTAGCAATGTCTAAAATGATATTTTCTATTGAATCAACCATTTATATAAAGGCCAACTGTCTATAGTGGTCACTCTAGCAATGTCTAAAATGATATTTTTTATTGAATCAACCATTTATATAAAGGTCAACTGTCTATAGTCGTCACTCTAGCAATGTCTAAAATGATATTTTCTATTGAATCAACCATGTATATAAAGGTCAACTGTCTATAGTGGTCACTCTAGCAATGTCTAAAATGATATTTTCTATTGAATCAACCATTTATATAAAGGTCAACTGTCTATAGTCGTCACTCTAGCAATGACTAAAATGGTATTTTCTATTGAATCAACCATTTATATAAAGGTCAACTGTCTATAGTCGTCACTCTAGCAATGTCTAAAATGATATTTTCTATTGAATCAACCATTTATATAAAGGCCAACTGTCTATAGTGGTCACTCTAGCAATGTCTAAAATGATATTTTTTATTGAATCAACCATTTATATAAAGGTCAACTGTCTATAGTGGTCACTCTAGCAATGTCTAAAATGATATTTTCTATTGAATCAACCATGTATATAAAGGTCAACTGTCTATAGTGGTCACTCTAGCAATGTCTAAAATGATATTTTTTATTGAATCAACCATTTATATAAAGGTCAACTGTCTATAGTCGTCACTCTAGCAATGTCTAAAATGATATTTTCTATTGAATCAACCATTTATATAAAGGTCAACTGTCTATAGTGGTCACTCTAGCAATGTCTAAAATGATATTTTCTATTGAATCAACCATGTATATAAAGGTCAACTGTCTATAGTGGTCACTCTAGCAATGTCTAAAATGATATTTTCTATTGAATCAACCATTTATATAAAGGTCAACTGTCTATAGTGGTCACTCTAGCAATGTCTAAAATGATATTTTCTATTGAATCAACCATTTATATAAAGGCCAACTGTCTATAGTGGTCACTCTAGCAATGTCTAAAATGATATTTTCTATTGAATCAACCATGTATATAAAGGTCAACTGTCTATAGTGGTCACTCTAGCAATGTCTAAAATGGTATTTTCTATTGAATCAACCATGTATATAAAGGTCAACTGTCTATAGTGGTCACTCTAGCAATGTCTAAAATGATATTTTCTATTGAATCAACCATGTATATAAAGGTCAACTGTCTATAGTGGTCACTCTAGCAATGTCTAAAATGGTATTTTCTATTGAATCAACCATGTATATAAAGGTCACCTGCAAGTATTAAGTGTCAATTTTAAGTAGAATTTTACTGTAGATTATATTTTTTGCACTTGATCTAGACATCAACGGCATATGCGCTGAAACAGGATATTATATCCTTAATATTTCTTTTCATATTTCGTTATACAGTATCCCAACTTTAAAACATAATTATTTGAAAGAATTTCACTAAATATAAGTAACAGGTTGATTTATTACTTTTTTATAATCTCAGTTTTTCTTCCTACAGCCCTGGAGAGAGAATATTTTACACGCAAATATTCTGAAGCCAACAGTTGATAGGTGAAGTGCTGGCTTATTTATCATATTTTGTTGTTTGCAGTGCAAGCTAGTATGTTGCGAGAAGTAATTAAGACGCTCCGGTCCTACCATAAACAAACATACCACTTGTCTATTCAAGATGAGTGACGTTTTTCGATTAGAGAAATGATTGTAAATTATAGTAAATATCCATTAATATCCCCCAGTGAAGACAGTTCATGGATGTTAATTGGACCAATTTTCATGAAAATTCCATTATGAACATGTAATTTACTGTCCAGGAACTGTTCATGAACGCATCATAAACAGCGAAGGAGGATTAGCTCAGATGGCAAAGCAACCGAACTTCAGATCGATAATATCTGATCGAATGTAGTTCAAATCCCCCTAAGGTCAACTCAGCCTTGACTTTATCTGAAACATCAAATGAGTACAATCTGAGGATGGCGGATGGAATGGCCCAGAGGGAATTGCATTGTGAGTAGCTGCGGCGCATCGTTGTGCATTGACAATCAAGACCTATCTGCCATGAAATCTGTTGAAATTGATCTGCAGTGTCGCGGCTGAGATCAACAAAGAGCGTTTAAAATCATTGCTCTCAGCGAAAAAAGCCATTCATCTAGAAATAGAGGAGTGGTACGGGTGCCTTCGGTAGGGCGACACAGTCTACATTACTTTTATAAACAGTTCATGAACAGCCCATAAATGTTTGTAAAGTTGACAAGGCTCATGACACCGTTCATGAAGTTCATGAAAACTGGCCATTAAACGTTCATTAAATTTTTATAAGGTGTTTGTGAACAGTTCATGAACGTTTAATGAACCAATTTTCATGAAAATTTCATTATAAACATGTAAGTTACTGTCCAAGAGCTCTCCAGGAACACATCATAAACAGTTCATGAGTAGCCCATAAATGTTCGTAAAGTTCACAAGGTTCATGACACCATTTATGAAGTTCATGAAAACAGGCCCTTAAACGTTCATTAAATTTTCATAAGGTGTTCATGAATAGTTTATGAATGTTCGTAAAAAATTTTAACACAATTTTTTGCAGGGGCAGGCGCGACATTACAAATCAATGTTAACAAGTGATCAAGAGCATGATTAACATCTCCTCGTTATTGAATCGCTCTTTTTCATGGGTTTTCCTTGATCGCGTTTCTTTAATTTCATGAACTGCATTTTGAAAGAATGATGCTTTGGTTAAAACTTTATCATATCAAATTAGTAATTATATTCTATTTCATTTTTTATTTAGGCCTGAATTTCGATGGAAATATCGCACAGTTGATTTTGAACGCCACAGTAAGCCAACAATTGATGATTGTCCTGTTACAATTCATTTGGCAGGCGATAGTTTAGCAAAAGAGCAATTAGAGGCAAAATCCAAAGATAAGACCCAATGGCAAAAGAATGTTGTTGTTGATTCAACCAAATTCTATGTTCACAGGTATATTATTGATAGAATGTTTATAATGTTAAAAGAATTCTCCCATAAAATAACCTGTTTTATATGATTTAGGCAGTGTTCAAGACTTAATCCCATTTAATTAAACAAAGTTGAATTCCAACATTTCATTCATCCTCCTGCAACCAAATAATTCAGACATTTTTCAACACTATGGCATTGTGCTACTTATCAAGTTGAAGATGAATTTTTCTCAAGTATTGTTTAATTTTCAACATGCCAATACTGTAATAACTATGTGTTGATCTTTGGCCCATGAGAATCACGTGAGGAGAAAACGATAATGCATCAGAAAATCACGAGCCACAATGTTGAGTGTTTATCTCCACACTTTTACATGACTTTCTTACTCATAAGTAAGTTTTTGCACTCATAAGTTATTAAAAGTTTTTGAAAACTCCTGATCAATTTGAAAATTCTCAATCTTGATATCAAGTTTGTAACTGTAAGATCGATTGTGTTATCGAACCTGGTTTTGTTCCGTGTTGATATTGTCTTTAGCTTCATACCTCTAAATCAATCAGATTGATCGAATCATTTTCGTTAATATACAATATAAATCGATTAAAAATAGTCATGAATCGCAGTTACCCTCTTCATAAAAATGTGTTTCAAAAGATCTCATACATTAATGTATGTTCAGTTTATGGGAAGATATCCACTTGCAATGTAAATATGGTATGCGTCATTAAGCTTTGAAAAGTTTATAATCGAAATCAAAAGTGCTAATATTGAAAATGTTATTCTGTAGTGGAAGGTATATCCGTCAAAACCTAAAGGCTGTAATATCAAGAACCATATTCTGTAATTACCTTTTTCAACCTATAACAGTACAACACCTCTAATCTGCAATTATCAAATTTGAAGGAAATTAAAATTAACAGACATGAAATTTTTCAGTGAAACTTTTGGCGAAATTCGTGTTTTTACAAGCTCTAAAATGTGTCTTTTTCTCGTTGAAATTCAGTTAGAAAATATCTTTATTCTTAGTTTCAGACTATCTTCAACAGTTTTACATTCATGCCTGAATTAAAGTCAGTCACAGCTTTAAATTACAATTCTATCTTCTGTATTTCTGGTTTAGATGCGCACCAAAAACAGAATTATGTGAAAGAGGTGCAAAATCAGCATCTCAAATTACGAGACAAAAAGATATATTGAAAGATAAACTGCATAAGTATTCTCTATCTGCTCCTGGTTTTCTACTCAGAAGAATCCCTACACTGACGTCATCTAGTCCGCATGTATCACCTTTGAAAACAGATCAATCTTTTACCTATAGTACTTACCTTCAAAATGAAAATATTTCTGGGTTTCATCCCGGACCGTTTCATGAAAAAAGTTGGTTACTTGAAAGTAATCGTATTCCTGTACGTGGTGAAAGAACTTAACCATGACTAAAAAATATATATATTGTACAGAGATATTTTTAAGATATGTAAGATATGATAATACAATAATAATAAGATTTAATTTAAATTATGAAAGGTGGTTTACCAAGTAAACTTTAAATTAACTGTATTGCTATCTGACAGAAAACATTCATTTTTATCATCAATATCGTCTAAAGATCCACAACGACCAGCTGTCCATAGTGGCCATTTCAGTTATTAATGAAATTTATCATTATATTGAAGTAACTTATACATAGTGGTCACCTGTATATAGTGGTCAAATTACCATAGTAGTAGTAAAGACTGTCACATTATTTCTAGGAATATGGTCTTTTCATATGACCGATCATCCATAATTTATGTGGCTAATATATACAGGATTTTACTGCTAGGCTATAGTGAAACCTGTGTAGAACAGCTAGCAAGTGATGAGATGAGAGAATATTTACCACTATAAGGAGGTTACTTTCCCGTAGAGGTTAGATTCAATAGAAATCAACATTTGTGACATTATGAAATGACCGTTATAGAAATGTAGCTGCTCTATGGGATGACCTTTATACACAGATGAGATTGAAGAATATGATTTCACATTATTAAACCGATAAGAAGATATAGTAAAAAAAGTTAAGGAATCTCAAGATTTATTATAATCTTTCTAAAATTGACCAAAGCAAGTTCTTCAAGTCTTCAAAGTAAGTTTTTTTTTAAATAGCAAAGGTTTGTATGGAACGGATTTGATGTTTGCGTGTTGCGTAAAGATGTGCCTGAACGCACCACAGTTGTTGATTGACTTTATAAGATGCAGGGAAGACACCCACTTCAGTACGGTTCCTAAACCTATCCCTATAGCCTTCACGCAGTCTAACACTTATTTCAAGGAAAATGTAAAGTTTACAATTTTCGAGGCCGCGGTTTAATTCCTTGTTGGTACACATCTGTTGTTTATGTCCCTAACCCAATGCCGGGCGACAATTAATTATCATGTAGTTACAGTCAAACTCGGTTAACTCTTTTAATGTCCCGCCTTGCTTAATATCCCTGCATAAAACTGATTTCTATTTTCCTTTCTCCATACAAACTCTCATATTCCTACCTCGCTTAATATCCCACCTCGCTTAATGTCCCGCTTTTCATCCGTACCAGAGGGGGGATATTAAGCAAGTTCGACTGTAGCAGAAAATGTAATAGTATTATCATTTATCAATTTTGGAATGTGTGCTTGATAGCCGGATACCCTCCCTGTTAAATTGATTCCAAGACCTCAGCTGATATATGAGAGCAAATATATATTTAGATCAAGATGATGTACAATTTATGTGTGTTAGATTGTTATATATTCAGAAACAAGCTTACTTGATTATTTAACAAAGTAACTTTTATCACACATATTTTTTTAAACAACTAAAAGTTCGAACTATGTAAGATTAAGTCAAAATAACTATTTACATGACGAGAATGATAATAAAGATTGATTAATCATTTATAAATTATTAAATTTCAATTCATTGAGTACAATGAGTATGCAACACGACCAAGTGTTATGTTTAAAATGCGTACATATCTGTAGTGGAAGACAATTAATTTTGAAAGTAGTAACAGACGTCGAATTCAATGCTTTATGTAAAATGAATTTGTAAGCTATAGTAACTGCCTACTATTTTTATTTGTTAAAATTTATCTTAAGCATCATTTATTGTCAAGTTTATTTATATTCTAAAAATAGATATATCTATATATATATATATGCTACAAGTAACCATCCCATTAAAAAGATGTATTTCAACGCATCATGTATCAAATTTGTATTGCTCATTGACGAGGCAAAATAATCCAAAGTTTGTCAGGGTATATTATGACAAAGTTATACCATCGAGAAGATCCAGCTTCTCCTGTAGGTCAACATTTATTTAAATCTCAATAATGCGTCAAATAACGATAAGATGCGTCAATCCAACATATTTTGTCAGCATCAATTCAATTGATTCACCAATTTTTAATATCTCACTTGAGGTTGTGGCGCTCTTGAATATTCTTCATCGCGATCTGATTTGGATGACTTGCCAGCACAACATGAAAAAAATTTAGCTAACCCTTTTTTTTTTGGTTTCCTTGTAACTGGTGGTGGCAAATTACCAGGAGAAACTAACTGAGCATTATTAGGTGAGACATAAGCAATTTTTCCTTGGTTTTGATTTGGATTTAACGACATCCCAGCTTGTCCGTTCATACTTTCGGAACGATAAAAATTAGAAACTGTTGCAGTTGTGTATGCCGAGTCTCCTTCGCGATTTAAGGACCTAGATTTATCTTGGTAATCATCATTATTACTACTTTTACGTGATGACGATCTTTTATTAGATAAACGACTTCTGTCTGCTTGGTAACTTCTCTCTGGTGATGTAATATGTGACTCGTTGTCAAGATCAGTGCCAACACCTTCATCAGACGACGGTCGGATATTCATTGCCGATGAGGTATACCGTACAGGTGTGCTATGAGCCATAGAATCAGTCAGATTACGCATACTCGTTGACTGTAATCTTGATACATCCATTGATAAATTATGAATTGCTTCATCTTGCTCAGCACATTTTAATTCCAGCTTTTTTTGTTTTGTCAATAAGTTTTTTTCTCTGAAACGACCATCTTTTACTTCGACTTCAATTTTATTTATATAAGTTGTAGATTCATCAAATTTGTCTAGTAACTGTGATAATTGAGCTTCGTATTGAGTGAGTTTTTCTTTGGCAGTCTGAATAATAACAAATTAAGTTAAAAAAATAAGAAACTCTTTTTAATTAAAATATTGTAATTTATATAATGTGGTGTAAGTTGTCTTACTGATTGAACATAGGGTTCAATACTATACAGCAGAGCTTTTAAATAATATTGTAATTGTAAATGTTAAATATTGCAAGGTACATTGCACATTGGTTAACAATTTTTTCCCTAAGCTACCGATAGATGGAATTCAAATGATAAGTGTGGCCAAAGGTTGACTAGGTTTAGGTAAATTAGGCTGCGCCAGATAGCTGTTGAGGTTTAGCGATTCTATTAAACAAGGATGTTACTAATTAATTAAGGACAACAGTACACATTATTCTGGTTCTCACACCCTTCCTTAACCTGTTCAGAACAACCGTTGAAACATTATTAGTACAGCAGCTTACCTCATTGTTTTTCTGTTCCATATAAAGCCGCAATTTAAGGTCAAAATTCTCTTTCTTCAAATCTTGTACATGCTAAAATAATTAATATAAAAATTGATCAAAACAAAATCCTACAAATGTAGGGCATATGCACTCGTGATTTTTTTATAACGCTCTTTTTATGACTCACCAGGGACCCCAGAAGCAACATAAGGCAGGGATGAGGTAAACTCGAAGGGTATTTTCCCAATAAATTTTTCTCAGTCCACTCTGAAAATGCGTCTCCACAATGGTTGACTCACTAAGCCCCTCAAGTGAAACTTTCATCAAAACATAAATATCGAAACGCTGTCAATAAATCGCCACACAAACACTCTTCAATTTGTGTTTCGAAATGAATTTGAATGTCATGATTTGGCTATGACGAACAGTAAACGGTGTAAACAAGAACAGTGCTTCGGAATCATGGTTCGACGATTCAAACTTTTCTTAAACATTGAACGATATACGACATGTGTGATAATGTTAAACCAATATTGGACAGTACGCATGATAATTCACGGCAATATTGAACGATACGCGTGATCATACATGCATGGGGAAGGATCTACTGAAAATGTAAGATAATTCTATTTCAATAATCAAATATTAAACACTTCCTTGTACAATATGGGTTATATAAACACGAGTGTTGCTTTTTTGCCCTATGACGCAACACTCGTGTTTGTATAACCCACATTGCACAGAAAGTGTTTAGTATTTATATAATACAGACTCTTACATGCTCAATATTGCATAATAGACGATTAAGAGAGTTGCGTTATAAATGAATCAGATAACATCGAGATTAAAAAGTTGTCACCAGGTCACATATATTACCAATATCATATCGTTTTTATTTGTCACCATATCATGTCATCATCAGAGAAATATTGATAATAGATATTTGTTTTTATTTTCCCTTTACAATTTTCTAAATCATGACTTGCTGAGAAGGTTCTAAACCTTTTACTGAATTTTTTGAGACTTAAAGGAAGAAATCACTTACAATATATGGTGTTCGATTTATATAAGTATAACATCATTTTTACTCACAAGTTCTTGGTCTTTTAATCCAGATCTCTCGTGACCAAAAGATTCTGAAAACATGGAATCACATTATTTTAATACTAATATTATATTTCATAATTATAGAAAATTAATATTATGTGTGCAGAAAAACCAGGTCTAGCATATTAAAAAGGTCCACATTAAAAAATATATAACCTCTATTTGAACCGTGGCTTAATGATTGATGCTTCAAGTGTCTTTGTCGCTTTTGTATTTCAAAGTGTTTGAAATACAAGCACATGCGAAATTCAATATGATTTGAAATAAGCATGTATTTTTAAATCAAGATTAAAAGTTGTATATTGTGAGGGCTAGTTTTTAAAATCCAGGGTTTGGAAATCTCTGAATTAGAAAGGAGATATAACAGCGGAAAAGACACTTTTGTTGATTATACATGTCACCTAACAGTTGAATATGGTTTAAATAAGGAATCGGAAATATTAATCACTATTTCAATTTGTCGAGTCGTAAATATAGACAGGTCTCAGCAATAAATGCCGAAGTGAGGTGACCGCCATTAAGCCGAATCATAAACATCCCGAACATTCGAGTCCAAAAGGATAAGGAACCACGCAGAACATCTTATATCTTATTCTATTATAGAAATGTAAACAAACAGATTTAAATATTGATTTGTTGACTACTTTTGGTATAGTTTTCTAAATAGATTGATTTTGATATTTAGAAAACAAGGAAACACTGTTGTGCAATACAAGAAAAAATAGACTTTCGAATAAGAACAACAAAACTAATTTACACATTAAATCCAAGATAAATAAAGAAAGATAGGATAATTAGAACATTTCAATAATCCACAACATATACCTGAACCTAAATCCACATCATCCATTTCATAGCTTCTAAATTTATCCATTTCTGGGTCTAAACCTTTTGGTATCGAAGGTCTTTCGCCTTGTAGCCTTCCTCCTGCCGATTGGAAAGCGCGTGATTGATCAGTAAAATTGTTTTGTGTTAGTTTTTTATTAGCCATAATGTTATCTTATACACTGTTGAAAATAATGAATCAATAGTAATATGTTCAAGTATTAAACTTGTACTAAGTACAATCCAATTGTAAATAAATAGAGCCCCCAAAACATAGGATTTCAATAAACGTTCATCGATGTCGATGAACCGCACGTCAGTAATTTACTTTCACAACTCCGCTGTATTAAAAAGAATAGAAATCTCTATCAAACAATAGATATCAGCTTCATGCTTACCTGATTATGAAAAGGGAACTTATTATTCTTTTCTTGGTTGTTTTCAAAACGGTATTTGATGTTGAATAAAACAAGCCTCCGTCATTTGAAACGTGCAGTCGTCACAGTATGTAACAACTCAAAATAGAATGAACACTTCGTAAAGATGACGTCATATCTGAGGACAATAAAAATAGTTCTAATTTTTGTCTCTGACCTAACCTAGATACAGTTCCTTAAACAGCAATTTAAAGAATTTTAGTTTACAATTTATGATACCGTAAAATAGAATTCATCATTGAGAATGTTATTAGGTCTGACTAAATGGTAATTCAGTTCAGACGAAACAGAGTAAACGGGATGATTGTACTAATAACTTTGTTTATAATCGAGCAGTCAATTTGATGGTTAATTACCTCTAAATTGCAGCATTGACTATGATTACAGCCTGTTTCCTAACAATAATACCGTAATACCATTTCGTAAGAAACGTGGTTTGGTTGATTGAGTAGGTTTACTATTATCTTGCATAATGGTCAGGACAATTACAATTTGATTAAAATTAATAGCTAGGCGAACGCGCGTGTCAGATCATTCGATCAGACAGACAAAGTCACTCTATGCTCTACACAGTCTATACAGACTCTAAACGCTACAACATTCTGTACTATTCTAGCCTATATACTCATTATAAGTAATAAGCCTAATAAGTATATAAAAACTATCAAAAATGACCAGCTGCTTCAGGTTGGTCAAATCATGGTCCGACCTCTGACGTATGGAATTAATGTTGGTTAATTTACCCGTGGAATACCATAGAAAATGTTTTAAAATATACCAATTTATATAACCACAACTATTTTGAAATTTTTATTTTCAGAAGACCGAAACCGCTACATAGTATCAATAAATGCGGAGGACACAGCCACAGGCTTGACGCGTCTTGTTTTAATGTCGTTTTAATACCGTATTGGAAATCAAAAATCATCATCGAGCTTGAGATGAACGAGTCTGACAAACTTAAACTTTGTATGATAGTTCAGAATTATTGTAGCAAATAATGGGCAGTCCCCTTATCAATATTTAAAAGGCATAAATATATGTATTCACATTAAAATCGGGAGGAGCAGATCTCGTTAATTTGAAAAGGTATATAAATAGATTATCTGTAGTAGATTATAGATGGTTGTAGACCAGTCATTGTAATAATATTGCATGTCCTTCTGCTTGGCAACCCTCTCGATTCTAGTAAAACCTGCGGGTGACTTATACAGCCTATAATAGCACATACGCGTGCGTATACGGTATTCAAATATGTAAATCATGTACAGCGTCACAATAAGTTCTATATGTTCTAGAAGCTCTTCTCTACATCTCGACCGAGAGCTAATTAAACCATTAGAAAACGCCAATATTATAAATGCATTTCATGTCTCCAATTTTGACACTATTGGTAATTTCAAGGATTGCATCGTCTATAAATAATGAGCATTGATAATAATTTGGTTAGAATATCTTCAAGCAACAATCTCTTACCATTATTGAGCCTCTTGGTTGCATGATTTTGACTTTCTGTGCTCAGTTTGCGTCTATATATTTACGCATAAATATCCATAGCTAAGAAGTTAGAAATATCCAACACTAGAAACGTTTCGTTATCGAGTTGGTACTTAATTATATTCTGCTCTGCTTTCAATTTCAGCGATATGTATTTGAGAAGTAGCGGTGTTCAAAATGTGCTCAGTAAAAAGTATATAACTTCCATTCAAAATAATAATATGTTTTTTGAACAAAGACCATGGTTATAGACACCTGCCCAATGTTTTGTGTAGCTGTTTAAACGATATTAATAATAGGACTTTCATTTATAACAATGGAAATGAAACTTTATTAGCAGGATTTGGAGAGCTATTGAAAATGTTGACCTGCTCAGCATTCGTTCGAGACCAGAGAAGACAAGATCGTGAAGGAGTCAAGAGAAGGGGTGAATTGAGAAAATTACACAACGGCTCTGCTTATACCTATCTTGACTGAAAATTTCCAACATTTCTATGTATTTTTTAGTTTATATGTCAAACCTTGGAATAATAATTTCTTAAAAATCAAACTATTTTGTGGACCTCACTGGTAATCCTAATGAATTTACAAATCAGTTTGGCATGGTTTTGGGGGCTTCTGTAGGGCTTTGACATGGAGCCTTTTCAAAAATGCTGAACTTTTAATGAATTTAATAATTGTTGAGTAAATGTTTATTATTTATTACTCAATCACTCCTACCAAAACATTATTAAATTTAAACAAAACTAATTAATTATGTCTCGGTTGTTGATTTAGATGTGGTTATATCTGTTACGTTACCAAAGTGATAACAAAGTAGACAGTTACAGACAATTCAATATACTTTTAGCAGTAGTCATATGTTTTAGCTTAGCAACAGTATGTTACTATGACAATATCGGATTAAATAATGATAATCGGATCTACCGAAATCAATCACAACTGGATTTAAAGTGGATTATTCCAGAGATTCTGATTGTCTGAGTGATGTTGTTCGCGTTTACGTTTCAAGACAAAGTTACTTTTTGTAACGTAGGTAAATGAACAGCTTAATGAGTTCATTGTATTCGTGATTGTATTGTACATTGAGAAGTCAGAAATCGACAAATAACTCCAATAAGGTTTATCGCGTCCTAGACTCCAGCTCCGACTTTCGAAACCGTTAGTCCGACTCCATGAAATATGGATTATCCTGTTGGCTGGAGTTTGACATCAATCGAAGTCCGAGACTCAGGCCAGACGTCTGTACAGTTCTGATTTAGAGGTATTATCTCTTTCGAAAGATGTAAATTTATAAATACGCTGAAAGGGCGCTGAAATTGTATACGTAATCATGTGGACTATTTATGGATGTAGAACTGACGCTACGGCAAATTCCGAAGAAGGAGAAGACAGCAAAAATGGTTATAATTAGAATTCCAAAAGGTAAATAGCTCAGACCACGTGTATCAGTCTAGCAAAATAATTAAGAAGTAAAAATTCAACATATTATAACAAGCTGATTGATTGAATTAAATATATTATCAAAATTCCCTCTAAGTTATCAAAAAAGATATATTTATCTATACATGAGGAAGAATAAATGATATCTCAGGAAATTATTTTATTTCTTATATTAAAAGTGTCCTGCACCTCTTTGGAAATAGCAAAAGCAATATTTTGTTACAAAAATCATTGTGCATATGACGTATATTACAAAATTCAGATGTACATTTTATCAATTATCAATATTCTACAAATACAATGTGTATGAATTATTGAATTAGATTAGATAAGGCCTTTTAAAGGCTAGATAAACTATAAACTTGTAAATAATACTAATAAAGAAGTTTGAAATTGTTATATGCTGGATTATCACGTTTTATTTATGAGAAGATTATCAATATGGTCTGATGAAACGTGCTTGAAAATTTGAAGTAACATTTATCCAAATATTGTGGTTTTTTATTTCTTTTTTAATATTATTTATTAACCAATTTTTGAATTCAAATTTACTTTTCACCAGGAATACTATATCATACAAAAAGATGAGAACGAGAACAGGTGAGAACAGCTAAGAACGAGACAAAAATAAAAATAGTTGATGAAGATATTAGGCTACCATTTCCTCTAGTTGCTTGTGTAGTCGGAGGTGGAATGTTTGTAGGGACTTGTCTTAGCGAAGACGGATAGTCATCACCATGGCGATCTTGGCACCACGTCTCCGTGGCTGAAAACAAGAATAAATTATTTACTTTTATAAAAATGTAAACATCAAATGAAATTTTGATTGAGTACAGTATTTAGTAAGCAACTAACTACCTTCTTAGCTCTAAACAAAAATATCACTTAATATTCATTGTCACAATTTTGAACCTTTAATTACTTTGGATGTGTAATTGGTAGGCTACTAATAAACATTATAATTATGCACAGCTCACTATTTTGGGAGTTTGGTACTTGAATTACTCTAGTTGAAGCATGTGCATTGTGCATGAACCATTTATTCACAAAGTTCATGAACAAATCACAAACTCATTTATTTTTTTACATGGGTACTCCAGGGCTGTAGTGTACATAAGAGGTAAAATTAATTATAACTGATACTGCGTTTCAGACATATTTTTTCTTTATAGTCCGTCTGAGCAGAGGCGCCTGAGTAGGCTATTGCATACCAAGTCAAGTGCTTGTACTGAATTCATAGGAAATAAATATTTATCAAGTGTAGTTTTCTGTAATTGCTCAGTTTTTAATGATTTAAAATATTTTTAATTGTCAGTTATCCACTATCAGTCCTTTGAAAAAAGGTTTGTATAACTTAAAGGTTCTGAATAAATGATGATGATGAGTTTTATTTACATATCTTACAAGTTAATAACAAGAGATTACTGAAGTACTGGTAGTGGAAAAAAAAAGTATGCAATGCGCGACGCTAATGCACAATGGACTATGCGAAGGAAAAGTATGTCTGCGTCGTCTGTATCACATGCCAATTATTTGCCTGAAAGGGAATTTTTATTGTTATGCAAATTATATCTATATCTACAGTTTAGGTATCAATAGTTTTCGTTGATCACATTTGATACTTACCGTTTGTTTGACTGAGAAAAAATCGATAATAAAAATCAACATCTGATAATTCACAACTTTGATCACAGAAATATTGAAAGGAAACTTCATCACCCGGTGACATGTAACATCCAACCATTGTTCCCTGGAAACAAAACAAATGTTTAATCTTGAACTAGATTTGGAGACAAGGGTAGGATAGAAATGTGGATCCTAGGACTCTAGACAATGGGAGAGCATATTCAGAAGAAAGAAAATCTGTATTTCTGATTTGTAGATCAAATCTCAACAAAAACCAGAAGAAATATATTTGAAAAAGATATTTTGAGAAGATTATCATGTTCAGGAGCAATAAGTAGGTGCAAGTCAAATTGCCATCAATTCTCGTTGCATTTATCCGAATTTGCATTTACCCTATATTAATCAACAATGAATTGATAACGAAATAGTTTATAGGGTTTCAGAGCCACTTGCAGTTCAATGGTAATGTCGCTTATCAGAATGGCATTTAATGGGTTACACTACATTGTATATAATGAATAAGTTGGTCAAAACTGATAAAAGATGCATCAGATTTTTTAAAATGGTATAATAGTTATAGCTGGCAATCAAACACACAGAGATAATGACAATATATGACAATATAACATAGTAGCTTGAAGGTGAACAAACTTACAAACGGGGGAATAACGACAATAACAGTTAACAAAGGTGCTGTAATACATTATGAAACACACAATGGAAATGACCCAACATTTATAAACAGTGCATGAAAGGCTCATGAAGTTGGTAATAACAAAAACAGACCATTCAAAGTTCACAAACTGTTAAGAAACACTGTTCATGAACTCATTTAGTTTTTCAGAAAAGAGTGCACCACAACGAGTTGATCATTTACATCAAGGAGGATGTTGTGTGTCACTGTGTATGCATTACAATCGAAATATGGGTCTGAGGAGGATGAATGGTAGCTTTATTCAAATCAAAGACAATCATTGCTTTTATAAATTGTTCAGACATGCACCAAGCGCAAAAGTACCAAATTGAGCAAATCACAATCCGAAAACTCAAAGCTTCAATCATGTCAAACTATTTGTTGCATACTGCCACACTGCCGCACTTGAGTAGTATCTTCAAGAACAATTATCATTGAAATAATTATATCAATTGCATTAAAGATGAAGCTACTTACTGAATCACAAACAGGATTTGTACCTTTGTTGTCTCTTACACTAAAAATAATAATCATTATTAACGATAAGATTATAAGTTTGATGAAATAAGACATAACAAATGCAGCATTATTACCTCCTATTAGTTGCATGTTTCCTAATTTATTTCATCAGAACTTTGAGATCTTTTATGTCAACCAATTTACTTTGGATTCGATACATTTTTTACTGATTATTCAAAACTCATAAATCATTAGGCTAGTAGTTACACATTTGAATTTGACCTTAAAAATGTTTATTGACTAATTATTTGCCTATTGGTATATATAATACTGTCATGATTTGATATGCATCCTAAATATCAGGATCTGGTAGTGTCACACCTCCAACAACCATGTGCTACAATAGAAGGGGTTGCTAACAAACAGTCAAATACAAAGTATAAAAGGTGTAAGGAGCCAGAATTTTCAGACTCTGAATCCAAAAAAAATCTTTACAGAAGCGTTTGATTCTGAGTCCAGCTCCAAAAACGTAAGAAAATAGGCCCAAACTCTGATTCGAAAAAACATTTCAGACAAATTCAAGAATATTTAAACAAAAGAATTGATTAGTTTATCAACCCAAAATTAAGCAAACATAGTTCAAGGTACAAAATAAATTAACATAATCTGAATTAAGAATGTAGAAATATCCAGACAACTCTCAAGTTTGCAAAGCTTATTGAGAAATTACATAGGATTGCATTCTAGAGTCCAGCTCCTGAAAAAATGTGGATACTCCTGCTGGAGTCGTAGTTTGCTCCTGTAGGGCCTTCACCTCTGCAAATACCAACTCACTCACCATAGTCTTGCACTGCCCAAGATTGCTTCTGCCTAAAATGATTAATCAGAAATAATCCTATTTAATTGTAAGACTCATGGAGCTACGTATACGACACAGAAGCATAACAATCTTGCTTAGAATTTGCTCTCGTCTTCTAGAAGAGTAAGATTACAGGGTTCCACTTTATTTGGTGAACCCTGAATCAGTCTATGAGAAAAGTCGGGATCCAGGATAGTCAGAGCTAAACTGACCAAATATCAGACATTTGTAATTTTTGTAAAACAAATTTAGTAGGATTTCTATAGACGCTTTGACAAAAAAATTCTTGCGACTCAGAAGCTAGAACCCAATATTTTGTTTGTGATATAATTTGGATTCTATAGTAATAGGCCTTCTCGATGTTTTCAATGCCATGGTAATTTCGTAGTTTTGACAGAAATGAAAGCTTAACTGTCTCAGTTGATGTGTCTTGGACATCACTGAAATTGAATATTGTTGTAACGAGGATATTGATGCCTCACTTGGTGATTTATGGGCAATATTCTGAAGATTATAGAAAATCGTAAAAATTTCACCTTTCTACTTATCTTCCAAAGAAAAGAAAGCAAAATTATAAAAATGTGAATTCAACTATTTCTTCCATTTTGCGTTGAATTTGTGCTAGCCTTCTTGGAATATCAGTCTTCTGGGAATCCCTTCATTTTATCGAATCCTGACGCTGGTTGTGAACATGGTTCCAATCTACTTACTTTGATTTCTATATACCTTCCAGATGCTCCCTTGACAACCACACACGGTTGAACAGCATTTGTCTCCTCTTTTGAAGGGAGAACAGCATCGTAGTATCCCAATGGATTACCGACTGTCAAATTTCCATATTTATCAACTGGAATAATATTATATGTTCCACAGTTTTTGAACTCAAGCTGTTGTGCTTCTGTATGTCCTAAAATTAATCATATATACAATAACAAACACACATCAGTGGCAACAGTGAATTATTATTAATGACAGGCTACACTTGTAAGCCATTTTCAAGTTTTATTAGCTAGCCTATTTATTAGTGTGATGAAACTTACAATTATTAAAACTTGATAGAGCATAGTAGAGGCATATGGAGATAGATCATCCAGATAATTTGGAGATTTAGAGATCTAGAATATAGGTTGTAGGCTATAGATCTAATCTAATCACATTTGAACCATTTTCTCTCTATTACTTTAATGGTATTTATAACGTAACAAAAGTTCAAATGTAACATGAATTGTTCTAGTATAAGTCTGTAGCTTTCTGTACAGGTAGGCCTAAGCTAGTTTTAACTCTAAATAATGATGGTTATACATACCTAAAACTACTAATATACCAATTATAAGTAACTCCCGCATCTCTGTCGTATAGAGTATCAGAATCTTGATTAGATTTGTAGAAACAAGACATTAAAATAAATCAATATATGTTTTTGACTTTCAATCCGACGCTCCGATAGCATACTTTTGTCATAGCATACAATGACAAACCATGACGTCGTTGTACTCAAAGTGAGGAAAATCAAAAAGAGGTTGCTGATAATTTCTGCTTCAGTCTGCACGCAGGCTATTGGATTGCATTAATTTATTGATGTACATTATGTATTTGTGAATTATCTAATGACAGATCATAATTAGCAATAATTGAATTAATTCGATTCATTTTGATTTGTCAAATTAAGGTTAAATTGAATGCAAGGAAATTTGGCAAATACAGCAAAACCTCAAACCTAGGATTAGTCCGGATTAGTAGTTAGCTTTACTATTTATTGTTGTATTTATTGCCTTAAAATTACATGGAATACATTTCAAATAATTTTAAATAGCAAAATATATTGCTTCAATCAAATGTCCCTTGCTCAATTGTTGGGGCAATTATAGGTTGGGAAACAACGGGAAGTTAATTAACAATTGGCAAGTGTATAAAATCGATTAATTTCCCCGGCAGCGGAAGATACTTACTTGTTAAAGACCAGGCTATAAACGACCTTGCTATATTGCATCAAAGTTGCTATAGTATATCTTCATTCACAATGAAATTTCTTGGCCCTTTTTGAACCGGGTAAATAAATGGGGGGTTATGATTCAAAGAGTGAGCGAAAGAATGCATTGCATGGCATTTTTCCTGTTGACACTGTATATATTTTGTACGTATAGGTGCCATTTATATTCTTATCATTGGGGAAATGCTTGTTTCTCATCAAGCCCCCTGACACAATAAGTAGAAAGGCTTGTAATGAATGTGCTTGTTTGTGTCTGCGATTTGTTGCTTTATATTATTTCATGATGTCATAGTAGGCTACTTCACAGTTTGTTTTGAAGTTTCCCCCATATTTACCCCAAATTTAAGTACTGTTATATATTTTCCGACCCCTCTTTTAACTGCTTTCAAGATAGTGTTTTGGCAAATACTCAAGTTGTGCCTTGACTTTTTTTAATGAAATGATCTTTTATTGACAGATATTGCATTTGAAATTAAAACTCTTGAATGGCGTGAAACTCAGAGGAGTGAGAAATCTCATGTCTCTTTTTGACTCATCTTTTACTGATTTGTTAAAGCTCTGGACTTATACATACATAAGTCATAAACGGCGCATGTATTTGCTACTAACTGTTAACATGTTGTTAATAAAAATATATTACAAACAGGGGTGTGTGAAACTGGTTCCTAGTCTATATCAATGTGTGTAAAAAATAACTGATTATTATTACGGTTACGATCATCACGTTAGTCAGCTGATCACACAAGCACGGAACCTAGGACAAATTACAACAGAAGTTTTTTTGAGAGACTATCCCTCAGAAGGGATCCTTGTCAATTATTAACTTGCATATATACTGTAGTGATGTGAGGTGTCTGACCTCTGTTGCATGTCAGGATATATATCCCCGGGGGGTATTCCATTACGCTTCGATCACTGATCTATATAATAACTAATAGTGGCTTCGATGGGGCCGTTCAAATGGTACTTTGGCAGAATGACCATAAAAATTTTTCACATGATGAAAAAGATACCCCAATTATATTTTTATGAATGGCAGATTCAACCGAAACAAAATGAAAAATAAAAATTCATAGGCAAAATTTGTTTTGCAATATGAAAAAATTGCAAAAGCGTCAAAAGAATACCTCAAAAAATTTTTATGACTACGCATACCCCAATAATTTATTCTGGATTTTGAAAAAGGTACCCTTAAATATTTGAACGTCCCCGTATACCAAAAGTATGGAAGTTACACCTCGTATATATTTATATAAATGTGTGTATTATTATTAAGAAATTATTATTCATTATTATTGTTGCAATCACCACGTTAGTCAGTAGTTGATCACTTATGTTAAACCAGTACAGTATATATTAAACCATTTGATTATACTGAAGATTGTGTGGCTTATCAGTTATCTGAGTTATATTATTATTATTATAATATAATAACTATTATTATTCAGCGGCACACATAAGTGGATGTACATCCCTGTGTGCTCGCGTCATATTTGACAAAAATACATACATACATATATTATATGAACCTAAAGTGCATGACACAACTACCAACTACAGAAAATATTTGGAAATTAGTTAATTTTCGAATGACGTCACTGTAACGATACAAGTAGGCGGACGTGAGCGAAAGCAGATGATTGTCAAAGTGAGGCAGACGAGAAAGGGTTCTTTTTGACAGCAAGAAGCGGAAAGCAAAGTACCACTTTGCATCCTGCAACAGTGTTGCAACCATGCCACGATGTCGCTCCGGCAACCAATATTCCAGAAATATATAATTGGAAGTCATGATCGACATATATTCGTATGATTTACAGATTAAAAACAAGTAGGCTTATACTTAAACAAAATACAGCATATTCCATATTATGATGGCAGATGGATTCTCATTTTGGCAAACTGCGTTGATTGTAAGTCGAGTTTGATCATTTGAAATTTATTCTAGCACGCCTTGCATTAATAAATTAGTTTACAGTTTGAGAGTTAGTTTCCATTAGTACTATTATTTTTAAATGCAGTCTACGACCAATACATTCCCAGTCTTCAAATCATACTTCATAACATCGTAGCCCTGCCCCTAACTAGCAACTAGCACTAATTACATTTATTTGCAGTAAACCTGGTTAGTTTTGCTGTAAGCCAGAACCTTTATTTGTACCAAGACTGGTAAAACTGAATTTTAGCAACATCAACGGGTCATTCCACGCCAAATCAACGCACTCATTTGACAAAAAAAAATTGATTTTGATGAAAGTTTGTAGACATGTAGTGTTTTATATCCAAAATTCAAATTCGAAATTATTTTTGAAAAATTTCGATACTATCGCGAGATATTAACACGTTAAGTTCACACGATAAGCCAAAAGCAGAACAAATAGGTCAACTTTAAACCATCATAACTTGGCCATTATTCGGAGTTCAAGCATGATTGTAAGCTTATTGAGTAGATTGGAACATTTTTGTTTTATTCAATTAGAAATAATTACGACATATTGTCGCTTTGAACATTAATTTTGACTTAGAAATATAAATATTAAAATATAAAGGAATGTACTATCTCAGATTTTATTTAAATATCAATATTAACTATAAGCATACCTTAATCTATTTGCTGATGAAGTGGGAATATGGCCTTCCGCTTTTAAGCAGAGATATATTAATTTATGTAATCCAAATTATAGTTTTTTCGAAAATCCCGTGTTTTGTTCCCGAAAAGTAGACACTTCACGTAGTCTTCCGACGTCGATTCCGGATTTTCGAAAAAACTATAATTATTAATATATCTCTGCTTAAAAGCGGAAGGCCATATTCCCACTTCATCAGCAAATAGATTAAGGTATGCTTATAGTTAATATTGATATTTAAATAAAATCTGAGATAGTACATTCCTTTATATTTTAATATTTATATCTCTAAAGTCAAAATTAATGTTCAAAGCGACAATATTTCGTAATTATTTCTATTTGAATAAAACAAAAATGTTCCAATCTACTCAATAAGCTTACAATCATGCTTGAACTCCGAATAATGGCCAAGTTATGATGGTTTAAAGTTGACCTATTTGTTCTGCTTTTGGCTTATCGTGTGAACTTAACGTGTTAATATCTCGCGATAGTATCGAAATTTTTCAAAAATTTCTTCGAATTTGAATTTTGGATACAAAACACTACATTTCTACAAACTTTCATCAAAATCAATTTTTTTTTGTCAAATGAGTGCGTTGATTTGGCGTGGAATGACCCTAACATCAACATTATGGGGATGGTAAATGAAGCTTTTTCTTTACCGCAACATCACTGAAATTGATTTGGTTTTCATTTCACCAACATCAGTGATATTTTGAGTGTTGGTGTCCAACTTGGTGGCAACAATCGAACCCAAACCTGGGTCACGGAACGAGCAGTTCAAGAAGGTTCAAATATTTACATCAATTCTACCGATGTTGTCTAACATATGAAAGTTATTTGACCACTCAATCAATACTGTCTCAGTTACTACTTTCTCCTTCCAATGTCTGAACCTATTAGCAATCAGTCGCACGATTGATAACATAGACAAACAGCAGCTTCCCCATTGTCTAGGAAATTGTCTAGATATAGTAAGTCCTCGCTGGAATATGGATTTGTTTTCTGATGTCGACTCATCTCGGACAAGACAATTACTCTACCCGTGAATATTGAGAGTAAAACCTATCAGAATTCCTGTAAAACTCTTCAATTTGCTTTGGAGAGGCAAGTCGAGGACAAGGACCTGAACTTTGAAGGTTGATGAATTGTAAGAGAAAAATCAATTCTGTACACTTACTTTAAATTGTTTTAATTCAATGCAATCATTTGCTTGTGAAGACCTTCAAGAGTTGTAGAGGTCTGCCTCGGATCTGATTAGGCATTGGTAAATCTGACTGAGTGTTCACAAACATTTTTAATCCAAATCCAATCCAATATATTCTGAACAGTGTCATCTGTCTGGTAGACAATGTCATCAGAAACTTTTCAATTTGCAGATGAATAATTCTAAATACATGATTTTATACAGGACTTTCGAATCCAAGACAAATAATTCATCATGCCACTTGACACCTTCTACTGTTATAGTGTGAAAAAATCAACACATATCAAATCAACTGTTGATGAATTGAACAGGCAAGCATGGTTGAATTAAAATTTTTAATTACAATGAAAAAGCGGCGATCGTGTTAAAATTTTGAGAAAATGTTTCATTGACATAAAATATAGTTGTTCTATATTTTGCAAATGTTTTTGTAGGGAGTTACATCATGATTGTTTTGGTTGGGTTACTCATTAGAGCTGAAAGGATTTACTAATCAGTTATGAGAAGAAAGTCGCTTTTTTGTGTTTATCAGCAACCTTTTGTTGATTTTGTTGAAAACCTGGGCCTACTGTAATCCAGTGCTCATAAAGTCCCGAGCAAACGATCCAACTTTGTTGGTTCGACTTTGTCGGATGCAAAAGTCAAACATTGTTAGATATGTGGGAAGACGACAATTCGACTTTATAGCTAACAGCGTACAACTTTTTTTTAAATGTGTAAATTCGACCTGAATGCAGTATTAAAAACTATTCACATCCTCAATGTTATCAAATATGAAAAATTAAAGATGACAAATAAATTAAACTGGGCGTTTGCCTAATATATATATATTTTTTGTGTTTAGCTTTTAAATTAAAAGTTTCTGATATCCTTATTGTTGATAAATTGTTAGTGTTTTCGATTCAGAAAAATTGACTAATTCTAAATCAACATGATAAAAATTCTTAGAAATACAATCGGAAAGTATTCTGACGATTGCGCCTGCGTATACTCTCGCTTTCGATGTTCCAGACATCTCCAGACTTAAAAATTTCATCAAAATTCCTCTGCATCCGTCCGGCTCTGAAAAAGAACTCAGTCAAAATCTTTTTCAGTCAGTTCGACTATTCGAGACGGCAGTTAGGACCAATTATCAACCATCCAACTACTTTCGACTGCATGGGCAAACGATCCAACTCTGTTGGTTCAACAAAGTCGAACAGAGTCGAAACGACAAAGTTGGACCGTATGTTCGGGCCTTAAGTCGCAGGTTGATGTTTCAAGTAAAAAATAGGATTTATTGATTTTGCGTGTTGCACTTTTTTGAAATTATTTGAATTTTTAACATAAGATATGGAAGAAATCAATGTTCAGTGGTTTAAAAATAATTTCCAGGTATTAATAATAATAATACGCAAACCGTGTCGGTGATCAAATCACCATTGTTTCATTATTGTTAAACTCCTTTTCCGCAGAGCACTTTCCAAACTTCTTATACGCTTCTGGGTTATCTATAGGCCTCTGGCTATCCGACGTTTTGTTTTTACAGTTTAAAATGCTATAAATTGATCATAAATTGCGATTAAAATTTCCAAAATCGTGATATTTCGACGGAAGTTATGTGAAAATAAACTGCTTTCCTTGGTGTATCCCGTCATGCCTAGCAACATCACAAATTTTAGAGCACGCTTTATTTTAATGGCTGCCAATATTTCGTAAAAGTGTTTCATCATATTTTGCAAAAGTATTCCAATATGCCTATAAGGAGAAGTGGTCCAACAATACTCCATTTTACATCACAAACAGAAGACACAATTCTCCGTAAGTCTTTTACAACTTAAATGTTTAAATGCTTCATGTAAAGTCTGTCGAAGTCACTTTTACCGTGGTTTTTACCCTGTTGCATGAGGGCTTACAGGACTCTGATGGCAATTGTTACTTTTAGTTTTCTTAAGTATCATAATCCCAAATAGCCTACTTTGTTATCAAGTCATCATTGGCAGAAGAGATTACTATGTCACTGTATCGCCAATATTCGCTTGATTTGTTATGAACTGTTCTTCGTTTGAAGAAAGGATTTACTGTGTCACCGCTTTATGTCAGCAGTTCTGTTCTGTTATCCACACTGCACACACAGAGATTTGACCCATAACAAATAAACAAATTCAGATAATTAGTGTGGTACTTTTCAGTCGTCTAGCAGTTGTAAGTTGTACAAATACAAAATTGGAGTTGTAATTTAGAATTTTAGCTGCCTTCTATCCTTTTGTCGAAATGTACATTTATAATGTGCCATACATTGACAACGTCCACTGTGTCCACACATTGGTTACTTTAATCATTATTATATGAGGTATGTGAATGGTGACCATTATAGACATGTGTCCTCTCTGTGAGAAGTTGGCTAAAGTTAATAAAATATTAGAGTTTGGGTCTCAGTGACTCATGCTGAGATTCACTCAACCGACACAGCAATAATATTTACATACCAATGCCTTTCATTGTGAAAACAAGTTCATTAACTGCAATACCCAACATACAATCCATACTTATTTCATTTGAACTATGCAGTCAACATAAAATGTACTTATGGATAACCCATATTTATAAATATATTTGATTTGAAATATGTAGTACAATAGAGTATCAATTATCTCCTTTTCACTATGCTTTACATGTAGGTAACGATTAATTATCAAAACTGAAATGAATTATCAGTGTTGTTCTGCATTTTTAATTCCTTCTCATGACTATTTTGTTTCATTGACATTCTCTTTGACAAGACATACTGCAGGCTACTAACGGGAGCGAAGCGACCTTTTTGAGGAAGCCGAAGGCTGACTGGCCCCGGGTGCAGGCCGCAAGCCGAAGGCTTGTTTCTAGTATTTCTGATAAGAAAATATGCCACTATTGACAGTGTAAAATAATCCACATTCATAGCAACAACAACAAAAACGTCAAATGCGATTATTTGTGAATTATAATCTTATCACTGGGGAAATGCTTGTTGCTCAACATGCCCTCCTTGTACAAGTAGAAAGGCTTGTAATGAATGTGCTTTTTTGTGTCTGCGATTTGTTGCTTTATATTATTTCATGATGTCATAGTAGGCTACTTCACAGTTTGTTTTGAAGTTTCCCCCCATATTTAATTTCAGTCTGGTTCTTGTGCTGGTCTTGTCGCAGATCTTGTACTCTATCCATTGGATACAATAAAGACACGTCTTCAATCTCCTCATGGATTTAAAAACAGTGGTGGATTTAGAGGAATCTATAATGGAATTGGTTCTGTTGCAACCGGTTCTGCACCCAATTGTAAGTAGCAATTATATTTTATATTTTAATTTGTTCATTGACAACCTGTAGTAGTGTCCCTCTATCCCATGTTTGCTCCATGAAACTAAAAGTTGCAGCGCACAGGGCGACATGGCGTGACATGTGACATGGATGTGACATGGCGTCAGGTGATGAAGTAGTGTTTTTTCAAGAGCATGGAAATATATTTATTTACTGAATTTTCTCCTTTCAGCCTTTTGGCTGGTTGATTATATATATAAAAAATAATTCACTAAAATAGTCCACAAATAGATTAGCTAAAATACATACAATTTGAAATTATTATATTATTGATTTCTAGAGTCGGATTTCTAGAGAAATATTTTTTGCAGTTTCTTTAAATTTTATGTACCTAAAATGTTAATTTTATCTTAGTTAGAATCAAGCCAGTCGCAAGATTGACGCGCCTTTTCAGGTGGTTACTATGGCAATTAACTATGAACTCAATATCAAACATATTTAGTCAATTAATTACTAGGGGTGTTTCCTGATCATTTGCATTGTCACCTCTGCAAGCAAAGCAAGTGCAAACTATCATCCGCAATTTGCAATACGAAATATTCAGTTAATATGCCTCGCAACTCAAGAAACTCACAAGATGCAAGGATGGTGGGATCAGAAAATTTAAATCCCATCCACCCTCCTCTTGATAACACTATATGAGGTATTATCTATTTCCACTGTTAATCAGTGTGACTGGTACTTGGCTGGGGCAGGATAGGTTGAATCTCAAGGTGATATAGGTCAAGTAAGTATAATCCATCTACTGGTAATGAGTTTAACTTGCCATTTTTCATACTCTTCTATATTGACATTCGCAAGGAGTCCTTTTTGTCAATAGCTCGCAATCATTGTCTTAGAAAAGAAACTTGTGGAATCCTAAACAACTTTTTCTTCTGGATTTGTTGTTGTTGTTGCTGCTTTTGTCCTAGGAATCTAAAAATATCTTATTTCTTCTGAATCTGCTCTCTAATTCCCCCAAAATCCCTGCTTTTGTTGGACCCTGTTCGTGTTACATCACATTATTCGTTTACCGAATATAACTAATTGGAAATAATTCATTTAGTTTTGTAATTACTATAATAGGCAATCAATGCTTTGTGGGCAGTAATCTATACTTGGTGTTTCATTGTCTTCTTTCGCCTTTAGTAGAAAAATTTACATTGCAATCAAGTAACATCATTAGGTGACTTTGACTACTTTATAATCACTTTAATGCGTATTTTGTTTTGAAATTAAGTCTATTGTTTATTGTCTGTTGTTCTATTGTTTTGTTGTTATTTGATTTGATTTGATATATGTCGTGAAAATGAACCTTTGACAGGCGAATACAGGGCCCGATACAGGGAGTCTGAAAACAACTTTATGATCCACTTACATACAGCCTTACAACGACAACAAACATTTATAATAAAGAAGGTTTACAAATTTGAGAATAAATCTAAATATATAAACTAAATTAATATTGTCCTTCTTAAATTCTATATAGAATTATTATAAATATTGTAATCATTATTTGTAGACTCTGCAAAAAAGTGACAGGTCAGTATCATCTAATTTTCTTTTGAAAATTTCTAAATTTTTTAATCATTAAGATATTCTGATAATGAATTCCACCACACAATTGCACAATGGCAAAACTGATACTTGGTGGAGCAAGGTGTGGTATTTTGAATGTTTTTAATTCAAGTTTGTGACCACGAAGGTATATTTTGAAATGTCATACTTAATTGATAAAGTTTTCGTACTCAGATCTACTAAATCATGGGTAATTTTAAATAACATAATTAAATTGGCATCTCTTTTGGTGTATCTACGCTGGATGTTTTCTACTAAATTAAGGTCTTTGGACAACCAAGGATTCCATGTCGGAGATGCTGATTCCAATAATGGACGGACATAAACTTTATAAGCACGAATAAGTATACTAATTGTGTTGGAGTGAAAACATTCAAAAATGAGATAAGAACGTGATTAAGCTTTTGCGGTTATCATGCAGCAGTGTGACGATGGTTTGAGATTGGATGTTATTATATTACAGCAATTGCAAAAGTCTCGTACACTCGAAACACTGTTAATCGCAATGCGCAATTGCCAAGTATCAGCCCAGCTGTGAAGATTTTGGAGAGTGTTATTTAAACTATCATATTAGATTTCCGTTTCGAGTTAAAAGTTCGAATTCGATACTGTAAGCGTGTAGCTTGGACAATAACTTCGGGTGTGACACTTTGTCAAAGGCTTTACTAAAGTCTATAATCACGCTGTCAATTCTAAATCTCTCGTCGGATGCCATTGTCCATTTACTTTAAGTTTCAATTAGCTGAGTACACTTAGTTGTACGTAGTTGTACTGTTGTGCAGCAGTTATCAAGGTGTTTTGAAGTAAATATGATAGCATTTCAATCTTTATTATTTATTCCATTATCTTACACGAGACACAAGTCAAGGATATCGGGCGGTAATTTTTTGACAAACAAGATTTGCCTTTCTTGGCAATAGGAACTACAATAGTGTTTATCCATACTTTTGGTAAATATCCAGATGACAGTGACGATTCAAACAGCAACGAAAGAGGGTAATCAAGTTCCTCAGCAAGTGACTTCATAAAGAGAGCTGGGTATCCATCAGGTGTTCTAGAAGTTTTGTTAGGTAGTTTAGATAAATGATTTCGGACATTACCAACCAAAAAAGGAACAAAATTTACCATGGTATCTTCCCTTACTTGACAATTAAAATCAGGTTGAATACAATCATCTTCAGTGAAAACGCTTGTAAAATATTCACTAATAACATCAGCCTTTTGTTGATCATCAGTACAAATGGTTCCAATATCAGTTAGAATTGGTGGTACAGATGGGCGAGAGCGCATCTTGTTATTGACAAATGAATAGAAACTGGAAAGAGAGGCATCATCTGCAACTGCATTTTCTTTAGATATTAAAGACTTTTTTACTGCTATGTTGTATTCTGGTTACAATTTCTTGAAGATAGATTTATATTATTGCATTTCATTTCATGTTAGCAAGGATTCATTGTTATATATAATATTCTATTGTTTCTGGTGGATTGATTTTTTTAAATAACAGAAATTTTGTAGATTCTATCAGTTTTGTTGATAGTTTTATATTTATAATAGATGTGGTGTTTGTTCTTTGTATATATATTCTTCAACTTTTTGCCTTTTTGAGAATGTCTATATGGATAAATCTCCAAACTTATCTACAAAGTTTTCTCCTGGTGGATTTCAGTCTATATCTGCCTTTTTAAACTCAAAAATTTGTCTTTTCTAGTCTATTTTCAGTCTACCGGTATATCAATAATTTCAGTCTATTTTCAGTCTATATCCATAATTTCAGTCTATTTTCAACATTTCTGCTTTCATGTCTGCTATTGCCAGAGGCTGAATGTTGTGTATGTCTGCCACGATCCATTCACATCTTCCCGTTCTACCATCTTCCTTTCACAACCCAGATTGCTCTAATATGCAAGGAATGTTTGCTGATGATACCACCTCAATTATTTTATTGCATTCATTATGATGCAGCCATCAGCCAACAGAAAATTATCTTGCAGATGAAAACCGAATGGAACAGATGGAATGGCTTGAATCTAGGCTCCTGATTCTTTTTCAAAGTTTGCAAGTAGACAAGCTTTATTTACGTTTGTGAATTTAATTAACTCAAGACTTGCTCTTGCTGCAAGCCTCTTAAACGCCCCTCCTTGCCATGTAATGTCGCGAAACAATGCCATTCCGCATCAACATTGAAATCAGTTTTGTGAAAATACAAATTAGTAAAAAACTCTTCTGATGCATGTTTATAGCAATTGTATTATACAGTGTTTTCACGTGACGTCACAGTCTTAGTGGCGGCCATGTTGGTTCACCACTCCTAGTTTACTTTTCAGCATGGCGGACGACGATATCAACATGGATCAAAATGATTCTGTTGTATCGTCCCCTATTGCTGATAAAGTACTATCATCATCTGTTATGTTATCAACCTATGCTGAAAACTTAGAAAGTCATGCTAAATTGAGATACGTTGTTAAAATATCACCAATTAAAGTTGATCCGTATCTAATTCCAGTCGCTCGACTTGATCCTGAATGTTTGTTGCCATTGGAGGCTTGTGATTTGTTTTCGTATCTTGTGGTAGATTGTTCTTTTTACACAAACAAACAGTTTAAGGCTTACAAAGGTTTACAAGCATACAATCAGATGGTGTCTGGGTTTATCAAAAGTGCCCAAGGTGTTATTATTAATGGTTTTTACGTCGTTCTTGGCAATGTTAGGCATTCACAAAGAATGAATGATACGAATTTGAAATGTTAGATCGTTGGTAAGCTTGATGGGAGAGTTGAATCAGCACATTGTACCTGTATGGCTGGACTTGGTGAATGTTGTACTCATGTCGCTAGTGTTTTATTTTATTTGGAAATAACATTTAGAATTAAGGGGAAATTGAGTGGTACACAACAGTTATGTAAGTGGATAATACCAGAATATGTCAATGAAGTAGAGTACCTGCCAATTGAAAATATCCATTTTACTTCAGCAAAAAAGCTTAAATCTGATTTAGACAAAACCGTTGAGCAATTAAAATATAACAGTAAGCCTAATGACCCCACTTTGCCTGAAGCAACCAATTTCAACAAGCCTTCTCGAGTTTCTGAAGCAGAAATCAATGCTTTCATGGAAAATTTGCATGTTTCAGGAAAAAAATCTATCATCCTCAGTTTGTCTGAAAGTTATTGGGAGTCTTTTGTTTCAAAAAGTAGAGATGTCCCAACTATTTCTGAACTGTACAATGATAGCTATATGGAACTTTCCTTTCCTGAATTGTTACTAAAATGTAAATCAATTAGTTACAATGTCTCTCAAGAAGATATTTCAAAAATTTCAATCGACACTTTGGAACAATCAAAATCAAACACGTTTTTTATTCATCGAGCAGGCCGGATTGGCGCTTCAAAAAGCAAGTCTGCTGCTCATACTGACCCTAAACTGCCATCCCAGTCGTTGATAAAGTCTATTTGCTACCCCCATTTATTCAAATTTCAAACAGAGGCCACTATTTATGGTTGTATTCATGAAAAGGATGCCATTAAAGCATATGAAATTTATATGTCAAAGCGTCATACTAACTTCAAAATCAGTAAATGTGGTCTAGTGGTACACAAACTTTATCCATTTATTCACGCCACTTGTGACTTATTTTGTTCTTGTGAATGTTGCGGTGATGGTTGCGGAGAAGTCAAATGTCCCTTTTGCCTGGATGGAGTCAATTTTCACGATTACGTAAAAGAGAAGTCATCGTGTTTGGAAGTTGATAAAGTAGGTAGTCTACGACTAAAACGTGATCATGCCTATTATTACCAGGTACAGCAACAGCTGTTTACGACTGATAAAAAATACAACGATTTTATTGTATTTGGTTTTAATGAATGCGAATCGCAGTTTGTTCTTGAAAGAATTTTAAGGGATGATGATCATTGGGAAAAACAAATCCCAAAGCTATCTACTTTTTGGCAACATTGTATTTTACCAGAAATTTTGGCTAGGTGGTACACTCGAAAAACTGTTTATCCACCAGATATTGAAGGAACCTCAATTTGCTACTGTCAATTACTTCTCAGCATAGCAACTGTCACATGCTCTAATATTATTTGCCCCATCAAAGAATTTCATCGTGACTGCATCTTACCTTCTGCTAATTCAATTGTTCCTAAAACATGGTATTGCCCTCATTGTAGGAAACATGAGGAATTTAAAAAATGTAAGGGCAAAAATAAGCAAAAGCAGCCTAGTTCTCTATTGCCTAACAAAATCATCCCTAATAAAATTTGTGTTTGTGGAGGTGATTATGGTAAAGGGGAGAAAATTTTACAATGCAACAACAGTGATTGCCAACATGGTAACTATTTTCATATGAATTGTATGGGCTATAAACGCCGACCAAAAAATTACCAAACAGATTGGACATGTAAGTGGTGTTTGTGTGATGCCACAGTGGGAAGTAAAGCAGTGACAGCCGTTTCTACTTCAATTGAAGAACAGCAATATATTTCAAGTGACAGTGATAGTGACATTCAATTTGTAGCATATTGTACAGGAAAAACAGAAAAATATCTTTCACTTGGAGCTCTAGAGGAACATGATTTTGATTTGGTAAAATGTGAAACTGGTTGGCTCAATGGGGGTATTATTCATCAATCACAAATTTATCTCAGTTATTTAAATAATTCTCTTCACAAGCCTCAGCGTCCCCAATTGGGTTCCGCAAAAAATTTTGACGTTGTTACTTCAGATTTTATCCAGATATTGCACACTGGTGGGTCGCATTGGGTTTGCATTAGTTCTTTAAAAAGTGACGAAAACACAGTTTCGTTATTTGACAGCTTGTTCAGCAGCATAATACTCAATGAGGTTCAGGAGCTTGTCTCGTGTTTATGTGCACATTCGCCTAGAGTTGTAGTTGCTCCTGTTCAGCAACAGAGTAACGGAAGTGACTGTGGTGTATTTGCCCTTGCGTTCGCAACTTGCTTATACTACGATATTGATCCTAGAGTCGTCCAATTCGATGATAAAAATATGAGGCAGCACCTACTGAAATGCCTCAAGAACAATTCATTTGAATTATTTCCAACAAAATCATAATATGTATCGTACTTGTGTAAAGATACCAGTATGGTGATACTTGTAAATATTACTTTGATTTACTAATTACTTTGAAATTTCTCTTGACGTTGTTTATAACTAGTAAAAGTTATCTTACAGTTTATTTGAGTTGTTTGTGTCATTAAATTTATTTGTGCTGAGCTTACATTATCTGAATAGTGTTAGGTATTTACATTGAGGAACTGCCTTTTTGATACAATCAAACATGCCTGATATCATGGTGCAGTTAAAAATGGGGAATCAAGTGATGCGGGATATTATGCAGGGTAGGCCTAAAATACAAGAGTTGTAAAATCTGACCTTTCATACAGGTGAATTTTTCACGAACTTTTATTGATAATTATTATAGTGTATGAATCTAAACTGTTTCTTATTGATCTAAAATCAAATTATGAATGGGCATGCTACTTATTTATTTTGAAGGGAATATAAATTTTGTTGTAAATTGTTATCAAGTAACTGTGAAAATCCAGGAGTGGTTCAAACCATATAAAGCAGGCTTGACAGGGTGGTTAGCTAACAATCAATCACAGCAAAGACATATCCAGTTTGAATGCATTTGAAGGGCAATTCATTAATTATTTTACATAGAAATGAGAAGTTATTTTCCTGGTGGAAACGTGCCCCTGTGAAAAGCAGTTGATGAGTTCATGAAAAGTTCATGAACGTTAAATGGCCCCATTTTCGTGAACTTCATGATAATTTATGAACAGTTCATGAATTACCATCAAACGTTCATGAAACGAGGACGATTTAACGTTCATCAACTCATCAACTGCTTTTCACAGGGGAAGATTTTCTCTAGGAATTTGCTACATCTTGTTGTGTAAATGCTAATTACTTATAATTTTAAAGAGTTTGTTTATCGCCTTTGAGTATGACTGTGAGTAATAAACTCGTTTGATGATAATTGTTAATTGTTATGTTACATATTTTGGTCTGTAATCTGCAAAGTTAATCAAAAGGTACTATCGGGGGACATAGGTTTAAAAGTGCTGAACACACCCTGATAATCCGGTCCAGTAGTGGGATGTCCCTATTTCCTGAACCGGAGTTCTTGCAAATGAGATAATCAAGGGGAATGGTCGATTGCAAAATGGAAAACTTCTGCCGAAGCGAGCCAATAACTCTCTCGACATGTATTCGCACATTTGCTATTCCCCTGGTATTTTCAATATCGATAGGGTCCAGCTGATCTTTACCCTTCGTGAAAGTGGGGATGTTTAGATTTGCTTGACGATACCAAACAGCTTCGTGTATGGTGAATCCTCTGTCCGCAAGCACAACATCACCAGGCAGTATGTGGTTAAGTAGTCCACAATTCAGGGTGAGGTGTTTGTCCGATGTTCTTCCTCCCCATGACTTGGAAACAAATGAAATGGATCCCTGAGGGGTAATCCCAATCAGCACCTTAGCCCTGTTGTGGTGTTTGTAGTTGCTGAAAGTTTGAGCTCTTGCTAGAAGGTTGCTTGGACGATCAATAAAAACCTCAAAACAGTCGATGATGACAGAAACCTTACAACCGAACGACAACTGAAAACAAGCAGGCATGGTCCTCCACAAGCTTTCTCTTGAGGGCCACTTTATCAGGGGAGTTAAACAATCATCCATGATGACAAGCCAGTAGGTTATAACCCTGGAGACAGTTGGTAAGGATACATTGAAACGGTATGCCAGATCTTGGTGAGGCACATTTAATCTTAGTTTGAGGAGGACCAAAATAAACTCCTGGAAAGGTAATAAAAGGCATCCTCTTCTTTTGACATGAGGGCTAATAAAATCAAAAGTAGCCTTCAAAACTGAAAACGATGGCAGACCAGTGTAGAATAAAACCTTTTTATCATCATCTTTGAAATAACCTTCATTAAATGAAATTTCTGCACTGGCCATACTACCTTGAGCTTGATATAAATAGTCAAACTCCTCTGTTTGTGTTGATCTTGATGTAAAAGGAGATGAACCAATTGAGTTTTCACTACTAAATATGTGTTTGATTGATATCCCGGGTTGATCTAATTTTTGTAATTTTGACCTACACTCCTGTTCTTTTGCAACACGAGAGTCGTCCTTCCTACGCTTTTCCCTAGCTCTCTCAGCACGCTGTTGCGAAGCAGCGATTTCACTTGGGTTTGGCATCGGTTTAATGTAACCCAGCTCGATAGTAGGGACCCAGTCAGTGTTGAATCTGTCCCATGGCTCAGCTGCCTTACCAGAAACGAAATGTTTAAAACAAACACGCTCATTTTGTAGAATTTTATCAGTTAGATCTTGGCGACTGATAGCAGCCAGCCACTGAGTTCTTCTGTCACGGGTCAGATCTTCGTGTTGTTCTCCTTGAGTTGTAATAATGGCTGGAACTCTACAATAGCAACCTTTAATTGTTTCACTCTTGTTACTACAGCCAACAATAATGCAAAAAACCATACTTAAACTATGTTTGATGTATAAATTTTCGAACTCAACGTAAGAGAAAACACGGTAATCACACTACAAAATCAAGCTGCGAGTGAACCAGCATGGCGGCCAACAAAATATTTTCACAGAATTGTGACGTAGGTGAAAACACTGTATACGCGAGGCAATCCGATACGCTGACATAATTCCAAAATTTGAATTATCCATCCTCTCTGTAATACGCTACAAAAGGATGAATTGTTGCCTGTGAACTATTCCAGTGAAAGCCCTGGGCGGCATCTTGAACAACAAAGGCATAATTCTCAGCAAAATCACATACTGCCAGAAATCCCCCATCTGTTGATTTTCTTTCCGAGCTTTGATGTAAGCAGAAAGTTTTTTTCGCGACATGAGAATGCCTTCTAATTGCTATCAATTTATCATAAAAAATTTCAAACCCATCTAACGCGTATTGGTTTGATTCTAAAGTACATCTATCAGTTGATATCCATTACTGAAATTTGACCGTGTCCACTGCTTTCTCCTCCAGTACTAGTTGTCTTATATGTCTGGCTGTTGTTAGTATTGGACAATTTTTGCGGTCCCAGATAGCATTGTTTAGAAGGCGTTTAGCAAACAATTAAATAAATGCAATTGTCATAGTCACTTAATGGATTTTCGATGTCTTTCGTCAAGTTTTAATCCGATACTGTCTATCATCAGAATGGCGTGTATAGTGCAAACGTACACGGAATGTGTGCCACTAGCCCTGGCAAGAATATATTCCTTTGACCTTAATTGGGCAAATTTAGATAATGAACTTTTCATTTCTGAATTGTCAACTTCAAACAAGTTCCATACCTCTTTAGTTTCAAATTCATGAGTACCAAATGCTTTTGCCAGTGATCCCTTATCCCATTTCGCAAACAGAAATGAACTCTTTCTTGCTAGGCAGTATGCAGGATACCTCTTCACTCTTGTAAAATGCTATAATTTTGACTTCAACAGGAGGTGTGAGCTTTCCCTAGTTGTTAGTGATTTTGAACATCTTAAGAAACGACCTTACAATTGAAAATCTTAATTTGCAAATATTAACGATAATCCAAAAGCAACTTGGGACGATTACTACTTATGCTTATGAAGCATTTACTTTTAACAAATAAAACGTGTATAGATAAAGTGCTGCAGAGAACATACCTGGCGTTTGAACTTGCATCCGTCGGTACTGACGTTAGTTTTTCTTCAAAACAATTTTGGAGAAATTTAATAAGCTCCACATCCAGGTTATCCTTCTTTCTTTCCACATCATAGAGAACCAGCCCCTGATCAACTAAAACTGCCCTTCTTTGGGTTTTTACTATCCCTGTTATAGTAAAGAGGCCTGTGTTGGTTTAATGTGTTAGATTGGCGACTCAAGCTGTTTTTGCCCAAGTGACGGTTTAGTTTGTAAACTATCTAAACATATTATTTTTACTGCAACTCTTACTAGTGTGTTATTTGTCTGTTTTCAATCACTGTGTCACCAGCATATACAATACACTGTGGTGGCAGGGAATATCTAGTAAATGGTGCATGTTGTGAGGAATGCCCACCTTGCTCGACAGTAAAAAAGCCCTGCAGTGGCAATTGGAAAACTATATGCAATCATTGTATCATAGGCAAGATTTTAAAGTCAACATTTCATATTCAATGCTGTGGAAGCAAGACTACTTCGTTTGCTCTAAAAACATTTCATCTTCCTGGGCGTGCAGCTCAACCAGCTGAATTTGAACGTGCTGATCAGCCACATCGACAATTGACTGTCGCACAACGCTGTTACAGCAACAAGAAAGTACGATTGCTTTAACCTCCTTTGAATTTATATTGTTATATAATAATGAACTGAATTTTACGCTCATATAATTCGGAAATTCCTTTTGTAAAATAGACAATCCTTTATTGAAAACGTCTGGATTACATTCATATCCAGATTCAACACCTATAATGGAACATAAATAATTGAAACCAGCTTGTAAAGGAAGTCTAGAAGGAATATTCGGAGAAGGCACAGTTATAACCCTTTGGTCGCCTTTGCGAAGATGGCCTTGAATACGGATACAGTGTAGTAGCTAAATGAAAATAATGGATTTGTATAACTGTAAAATCTCAGCTTACAAGTCCAGTTTTATGAAAGGTGATAGTAGATAGTAGCATTGTAGACAAAGCTTTTAAGTCAATCATGGGAATTTAAAAGATCAAGATTTTCTTGTTAGGCTAAAAAGATTTGATTCTCTATTCAATAAAAAAACTGAAAAATAGTTAATTGATAAAATGGGAATTTACATGTTTTTCTTTTATTCCTCCACAAGATTAGGAATTACAATGGTATTTTTTACTAATCCTTTTTTGCAGAGAGGGCACTTCAGTTTTCTTCCACCATCCAAGGTTTTATTAAAGCCAATGACGCACATGTAACACACGCCAAGGCACCTACACTCCATGATGATTACCACAAATAGAAGGTTCTGGCAAATATGACATGCAGGGATGGAAATTCTATAGACAAAACATAAAATAGCATAAAAGTAGTGCGCAAACTGCTGACTTTTTTAATATTATGATAATTAAATATTCAGTATACATCTTTGTTAATGATTTGAGTTAGTACCACTTTGTGTCGCTGATTGGTCTTTCTGGTTTCAGATAGCTAACCAAGAAATTGTCTACAAGCGACAGTAGGTTCTGCTTTGTAGCGTCAACATGCAGTTGGTTAACTGTTTGTAGGTATTTCCTTTTGTTTGGTTAGGTAGTCTTTCTTTATTTCATCAGATGGTGCGCCTGATGGTTTTTCTACACTTAACTCTCTGTATTCAAGAAGAATATTCCTGGTTTGACATTCATTCAGTTGTAGTATTTCAAGTAATATCATTTCCAAATGGTCAACAAAATCGCTTTGTTGCCAATAAGTGTGGGCAACTTAACTTATAAAGTAAGTCTTCTTTAATCTTTCCCAGAATAAGATAAAATATTTCTCTAGAAACCTGGAATGTTCCTTTGAATCGTTTATCACTGTAGGATGTTTGAACATTAGCCCACCACCCCCTATTGAATGGTAGTCAATGGCATGAACAAAGTGCCTTTGGCGTTTCAGAAATAGCATCTTCTTTTTTAAGGAATACATATAATTTTGACATTATACGTGTTGACTTTCAGACGCAAATACATGTTGAAATTTTGCAATACATTTTGCAATGGCAGCCATGTTTCCACTTTGTAGATTTGACGCTCGTTCTTCCTGCAACGCGGTGCAGTCCACGCGGAATTTTACAAAAGCAAACCTCTTAAAGAAGGGTGTATAACTGGGATTGCGACAAAGGCATATGAAATCAGCTGTACCTAATTCATTTAGGCACAGCACATGAAAAGCCCGGCATATAACCCAGGCCTGAGAGCAGATTAAAACTATAAATAAATGATGATGATCATGATGCAGTCTCATTTAAATTTTGTGCATTTAGTTTATGAATCTTAAGAAGGATGTAGCATTGATGGACTCCATTCCCAGGATCAATTGTAAGTAGATCGAGTGCTTTATCATCAATCAGGTTGTTCTTTTGTAGATTGTTGCAGAATTTGTGTGTTTTTTTTAACCATGGTCGATGTCTTCTTTCAAATGGTAGTAGGTGGTTGTGTCTGTTAGATGTGCCATCCCACGCTCAGTATATTGTGATAAGGTAAAAGTTGTAAAGGCGCCTTCTTTGACAGCTCGTTTAATGATAAGGTCATGTTTCCACTGCAGATTCTTCACTTGTTGATCTATTATATTGTGATTGGTGGATGCGGTAGGAGTATTCAAGACAGAAATTTGGTCCCATGTTGAGGAGATTCAATATTTATTTAATTGATCGATGAAACCCTTTATCTTTGAGAAGTTTGTAGTTTTCTTTTGAATTATGCAGAATTTTTAGAATGAACACTGAACATGCTGTGTTTTCTATAAAACCAGTGGTGTTCAGATTTGTGTTGTTCTTGATAATTGGTTTAGTAATTGGTTTAATAAGTGGAGGTATTGCTTGATTGGTAGATGGCGAGATTCTGCATTTCAAATATCGTAAATAGCACAGGGTCAACAATTACGTCTGTTTCATCGTAGTGAACACCTTCCATTATTACTCCTCGTACGTCCGTGTATCTCACCTCAAAATCTAATTTTGGTACGTTTGAAATTGTTCCCTCCGCTATTGTCGCGAACTCCTCTAACGGCATTCCCTCCTTCGTCTGCCTCCCCATAAACGAATTAGCCTCTGTCGTCCTCATCGGCGAGTGAATCAATCCATCCAATTTAGGAACTAACGTAGTAATATCATTATAAATTACTAACATTAATGCTTCGACTAGTGAATTACAATTTTCGTGCAATTTGAAATCTGTTCGTAAGGTTGGTACATAATACAAATATTTGCCTGTTACAACTAGACTCGGTTTCAATTTCGGAACCTCTGTAGCAGTTAACTCTGCGAAGTCTGCTTTCGACACTTCTTCAAATTTCCTCGCTGTATCATTTAAACTCGACGCTAATTTCCTCAACTGTTCTGTTGACACGAAGTCGTACTCTGTAATTAACCCAGTCTCAACAGTCGACTGCTCTGGTAATTTCAATAACGGTTTTATCTCTTCTGTCGACGAACCACTTGATAGCTTAATCCTATTCCTAACTTCTTCTTCTATCTTATCAGCAATTTTCTTAGACAAGATCTTATCTTGCAATTCTGTTGCTGTCACTGAAGAACGATCCATACTGCTCCCGACACACTATTACATTTAATATTCCATTTCAATCTTATCTTTTGAATACCTGAATTGATTTAGTGGCGATTGGTGACGTCGAACTATTTACAACACGCAAAGGTCTTATCAAATCTTGCCAACTTACTTGGGAAAAGGGTATACCTTCTATACCAAAATAAACTCTTGGTAATACCTTCCTTAATGAATTATCTTTCTCATTCTCTTCATTCTTTAAAATGACCCATACTTCCAAATTATTTTTTATTTTAAATCTACCGTCCTGGACCCGCATGTTTTCATCATTTTTTGCGAAATCAGTTATATCGTACGAGAAGTGATAATTCACTCGAAACGGCCCTTCAATACGTGTAGTAACCCTCATAACATCAATTTGTTGTGTTACGGATATATTTTCAAATTTCGGTCTCGACATAGTAACTACAGATGATTGTGGCATAGCGAATGGGTGAAATAAAAACCTATATGAGTCTCCAAATTTTCGAGTTAATTTTAAACCCACTAGAATGCTATAAATCACGCCAAGATATTATAATAGAACCAAGATAGTCTAACTCAGATTTGTGTTTTTGAGAGTTTTAAACAGGCCATAATATTATCTTACCTTTGTGAAAATCAACCAAATAAATTGTATTTAACATCCTCAAGCATTGAATAATTCAAATTTAAAAACAATGTCTTTGTCCGACATCAATAACATCCTCAAAAGTCTATATTTGTTGACCAAATATCGATCATTTCCAAACATTTTGATCTGTTTTGCCACGGCAAAATCACTGAGAATTGGCCTCAAAATCTATTTTAAGATCATCTCGTTTCGATGCGAAAAAATTACCGGGGCTCAGATTATCAAACAAACAAACTTACTTTCTTGTGAAACATTTATTAAACATTGCTGATATTCAATATGTTTGAAATGTCGCGAGTGGCAAAAAGTCATCAGAACCGGGTTTCATGATTTCATCTAAACCGCGCGAAAAAATGTTTTACTTTTCACAAGAAAGTAAGTTTGTTTATTTGATAATCTTTGCCCCGGTAATTTTTTCGCATCGAAACGAGATGATCTTAAAATAGATTTTGAGGCCAATTCTCAGTGATTTTGCCGTGGCAAAACAGATCAAAATGTTTGGAATTGATCGATATTGGGTCAACAAAGATAGACTTTTGAGGATGTTATTGATGTCAGGCAAAGACGTCGTTTTTAAATTTGAATTATTCAATGCTTGAGGATGTTAAATACAATTTATTTGGTTGATTTTCACAAAGGTAAGATAATATTATGGCCTGTTTAAAACTCTCAAAAACACAAATCTGAGTTAGACTATCTTGGTTCCATTATAATATCTTGATCACGCCAACGTAATGCTGATTTGCCATATAGACACCCCTTAATGTAGACACTAATATATCTAAATCATTATCACTAGCGTAATGCGTCGACATGTCGACTAAGCTAGAGAAAAACGATTTTCTAATTAGCTGCGACGGTTTGCAGTTTGTAATTCTATTGTTGTGAACTGTGAAGTGTGGCATTTCCCTGATGCAGAAATTGAATAAGCCATATAAAAGCAAAGCTCTGTGATTTCAACCACCGTTTTATTTCATTTTATGATCCGACTGGTTTAAACAACCTTACAGTCTTTACTCCTCGAAACTTTTAATACCAGGGCCTGTCACTGTCAGTATAAATTCACATAACCCATACAAGCGTTGTGAAAATGAGGTGTAAGTTGAGCGCATACCTTTTTATTGCTTTTGTTTCAATGAAAGTTGTTAGTTCAGCACGAATATGTTTTTTACCATTTTCTGTTGGTGGAAGTCATTTTATGGTTTTGAAAAGACTGGCTGAAGAATTGGAAAAGCGAGGACATGAGATAACATTCATTGTTGCAGATCGTTATGCAGACAAAAAAGGTCATATATTCAAGCATCATATTTACGAAGCAAATATCGAAGATGAAATGAAAAGTATTTTAGCTATGTTAATGGAGCCAGGATCAGATGTTCGTTTACGTAAAATGATACCTCGCTTAAGTGCTGTGAATGAAAATGCAGCACGTTCATTACTAAAAAATCAAGAAGCAATGAATGCGATCAAAAAGTCAAATTTACTTATTACTGAGACAATGTTTTTCACAGCACCTCTTATTGCTGAAATTGCAAATATTCCAAGGATAGATTTCTTAGCAACGATGATGTCATTAATTGGGCATGTCTATGGGATCCAAACCCCCCTAGTTACGTACCAAACTCTTTAACCTCTTTTACTGACCGAATGAACTTTCCCCAGAGGATGATTAATGCATTAATTACGTTAGTAATGCAAGCTTGTTTTGATACATTTACGCTCTGGAATCAACATTATGGACTTATGTCTGAGCTTGGTATACCACCTGAGAGATCCTTCAAAGATATTATTAGGCAGGCAAGGGCCGTAATTATCCAAGCAGATTTTGCCATTGAATATATTCAACCATTGCCTCCGCATATCCATTTTGTTGGTCCAATTCTTCCTAAACCAATTGTAAATCTTCCAAATAGCCTGGAATCCGTTATGCAAAGTGCTGGTGATAATGGAATTGTAATCGTAGCATTTGGAAGCTATTTAGATAGTGGATCTGTAGAAGGTTGGAAAGAAATGATTGAAGGCTTTTCTAGAGTCAAACAAACTCTCATCTGGAAGACTTTGTTGAAAATCAAAGATCTTCCATCCAACATCAAAACGTTTGATTGGCTACCTCAGAATGATATACTTGGCCATTCGCAAACTAATGCCTTTGTAAGTCATACTAGCATTTACTAACATATCAGAATTTTCCTTATGTGACATTGATAATGTTAATGACAATACAAATCTTTTAAGACGATCAACAAGAAACGTTTGTCTGCCTGAACATTGATATGGAGTTTTGACTGTATATATTTACATAAAAATGTGTTGTTTTGTATATATTTTAATTATTATCTTTATTGAGTTTATTAAATGATTTAGAAATCATGGGGGAATGTAGTGTAAATAAACAATAGAATAATGGAACTATAGAAATTAGGAACAATAGATATCTGCAGAGGAAGTATTTTCTCCCCCGAATACATGGGAGTAGTCGAAGAGAGATGCGCTAGCTGTGTGCTGCGAATATAACTTGATTAGCTCTGTGTGAGCAAAAGCTGTGTGCTGCGAATATAACTTGATTAGCTCTGTGTGAGCAAAACTCATGTGTTGTTCTTGACTTCATTATTACTATCTTATTACAGATAGTATTAGTTGAAAATTGTTGTGATGGTGGCTGAGAATCATTTTGTTGTTATCTCTGGCTGATGTCGTTGTTGTTTCTATTCTGTTCTGGCTTCTGCGGGGAAATGTAATTTGATCTCAAATGTTGAGTTTCATGAGTTTCTTTGATGTCTTGAGTCATGGGACAGGTCTATAGCGTGGTTCTTAGTATCCTGTCCATACTCACGTGAAGTGGATCGACGCCTTGAATCTCGAGATGGGCTCCTGGCTTGGCTGCCGTGTCGCGAATCTTCATTTGATGAGTTATCTAGGCTAGGGCCAGGGCTGGTACAGCGTTTCCTGTCCCTTGACTGTCTTTTCATAGAGATTGGTCTTTTTCGGCTCTCTGATGTCATCATAGATGTTGGCCAATGATGGAATCTTTTGAAAAAAAGGTTCTAAGAATTGAGAAAATGATGTCTTCATGGCTGATGCTTTCTTCACCATAACTGACAGTGTTACTGAGACCAGAAAGCTGTTCAATGAGCTATTTATCCCACATATCTTCATCTTTGCTGTACGCAGCCACTTGTTGTGTGTTGAAACATTTTAGATATCTTCAGTTTTCTTCAATAATCTTCTGTAATTTCAGCAAAAAAATTTGTTTGTGCTTCTCCTCCACTTCTTTTCAACTTGATAAATGTTACAATGAATGATTTCCCATCTTCACATGGATCCTCTGTCGTGTTTTCAGTCTGGCAAAGAATGCGTGATTTGTACCATTCATTAATATAAACAATTAATCATACGTACTGATAGTCTGATTATAAGTTTTGAACAGATCGATCTGCAATCGCTTTAGTTTGTTTTGTTTGTGCATTTTATCTGTGTTTCATGATATTAAAGGAGCTGTTAACAGAACGGAAGGAAGTCTGTTTATATTGGTACAATCAAAAGCCCTAATGTTGTCATCATGTAAATTGAGAGAAATGTTGTACAGGTATTGATTTGGAGGAAATTCCCCCATCTCTGCAGTGAGTTGTTTAAATGAGGATAACGCATACAGCATTTGCATGTCGTATTGCGATATCCTCATTCTAGCAACTCCCACAGCAAGTAATACTCTCGGCAATAGTACGGTCGGAAAGGTTTTCACATTCCTCAACAGGTGATTTGTGTCATTAGAAGCCACACCACACACTAGTGCAATATGTCCTACTAACCCTAGTAGCTTTTAGCATCAAGATTATAATATCAAACTCACACACTACAGTTTTCAATCAAAGGTATAAAAAAATCTGTTTAAATCTCTGTGTTAATTGAAACAAGTATATTCTTCAATTTTGAAAATGCATCACCTTTGAACTTGAATCCGTCAGTGCTGAAGTTAGTATTTCAAAAGCAGTTTGGAAAAATTTCACATCCTGGAAGTCATTCTTTACTTAAACAAAATAAAGAACTAGCCCCTGACCAACCAAATTAGCTCTTCTTTGTGTTCTTACAATTTCTGTTATGTCAGACCCTGGCAGCAAGGCAATTGCTTTTGCTCTGAAAATGTTCAATCTTGCAGGGCGTGCAGCTCGACTTGATCGCCTTTGCGAGAGAATGTATTTATATAAATGTAAAGTCTCCCCTTTCAAGCCCAGTTTTATGAAAGGTGATAGTAGATAGTGGCATTGTAGACAAAGCTTTCCGGTTGGTCATGAAAATTTATAAGATCAAGATTTTCTTGTTAGGCTGAGAAGATTTGATTCTCTATTCAATAAAAAGAACTGAAAAATAGTTAATTGATAAAATGGGAATTTTGGTGTTTTTCTTTTATTCCTCCACAAGATTAAGAATTACCATGATATTTTTTATAGGTCCATTTTTTCAGAGAGGGCACTTCAATTTTCTTCCACCATTCAAGGTTTATTAAAACCAATGACGCACATGCAGCACATGTCAAGGCACCTACAATCCTTCAAATTCATGAGAACCAAACACTTTTGCTGGTGATCCCTTATCCCATTTCGCAAACAGAAACAAACTCTTTCTTGCCAGGCATTTTGCGGGATACCTCTTCACTCTGGTTGATAATGACTTTTGAACATCTTGAGAAGCGACCATACACTCGCAAATGTTAATTTGCAAATATTAACCTTAATCCGAAAGCAACTTGGGATGACGAATACTACTTATGCTTATACATAATGTTCAGACAACCACTCTTCCCGTTTGAGAAGGTAAGAGTGAGTTGAGATCGATTCAGGTGTTGATGGACTCGTAGTGCTAGATCTTGGAGGTGCTGATAAGGACCTGGCAAAGCGAGTTGGACCAATACTATAAATAGTAACTCGGTAACCAACTTTGTTGCACTTGCACATAGTACCTGTCACAGACCCTTCATCATACTGGCATTTGTACTCGCTTCTAAAAGAACTTCGAGTTAAAGAGCCAACATTGTTCCAAGAAAAGGAACATCTGAGGCCATCATGGTCAAGAATCTTCATTTGATGAGTTATCTCGGCTAGGGCCAGGGCTGGTACAGCGTTTCCTGTCCCTTAACTGTCTTTTCATAGAGATTGGTCTTTTTTCGGTTCTCTGGTGTCATCATAGATGTTGGCCAATGATGGAATCTTTTGAAAAAATGGTTCTAACTATTGAGAAAATGACGTCTTCATGGCTTATGCCTGATTCACCATAACTCACAGTGTTACTGAGACCAGAAAGCTGTTCAATGAGCTCTGTATCCCACATATCTTCATCTTTGCTGTACGCTGCCACTTGTTGTGTGTTGAAACATTTTAGATATCTTCAGTCCTCACAATGAATGATTTCCCATCTTCACAGGTCGTCCCCTCTGTCGTGCTTTCAGTTTGGCAAAGAATTCGTGATTTGTACCATTCATTATTATAAACAATTAATCATACGTACTGATAGTCTGATTATAAGTTTTGAACAGATCGATCTTCAATCGCTTTAGTTTGTTTTGTTTGTGCATTTTATCTTTGTTTCATGATATTGAAGGAGCTGTTAACAGAACTAAAGGAAGTCTGTTTATATTGGTACAATCAAAAGCCCTAATGTTGTCATCATGTAAATTGAGAGAAATGTTGTACAGGTATTGATTTGGAGGAAATTCCCCCATCTCTGCAGTGAGTTGTTTAAATGAGGATAACGCATACAGCATTTGCATGTCGTATTGCGATATCCTCATTCTAGCAACTCCCACAGCAAGTAATACTCTCGGCAATAGTACGGTCGGAAAGGTTTTCACATTCCTCAACAGGTGATTTGTGTCATTAGAAGCCACACCACACACTAGTGCAATATGTCCTACTAACCCTAGTAGCTTTTAGCATCAAGATTATAATATCAAACTCACACACTACAGTTTTCAATCAAAGGTATAAAAAAATCTGTTTAAATCTCTGTGTTAATTGAAACAGGTATATTCTTCAATTTTGAAAATGCATCACCTTTGAACTTGAATCCGTCAGTGCTGAAGTTAGTATTTCAAAAGCAGTTTGGAAAAATTTCACATCCTGGAAGTCATTCTTTACTTAAACAAAATAAAGAACTAGCCCCTGACCAACCAAATTAGCTCTTCTTTGTGTTCTTACAATTTCTGTTATGTCAGACCCTGGCAGCAAGGCAATTTCTTTTGCTCTGAAAATGTTTAATCTTGCAGGGCGTGCAGCTCGACTTGATCGCCTTTGCGAGAGAATGTATTTATATAAATGTAAAGTCTCCCCTTTCAAGCCCAGTTTTATGAAAGGTGATAGTAGATAGTGGCATTGTAGACAAAGCTTTCCGGTTGGTCATGAAAATTTATAAGATCAAGATTTTCTTGTTAGGCTAAAAAGATTTGATTCTCTATTCAATAAAAAGAACTGAAAAATAGTTAATTGATAAAATGGGAATTTTGGTGTTTTTCTTTTATTCCTCCACAAGATTAGGAATTACCATGATATTTTTTACTGTTCCATTTTTTCAGAGAGGGCACTTCAATTTTCTTCCACCATTCAAGGTTTATTAAAACCAATGACGCACATGCAGCACATGTCAAGGCACCTACAATCCTTCAAATTCATGAGAACCAAACACTTTTGCTGGTGATCCCTTATCCCATTTCGCAAACAGAAACAAACTCTTTCTTGCCAGGCATTTTGCGGGATACCTCTTCACTCTGGTTGATAATGATTTTTGAACATCTTGAGAAGCGACCATACACTCGCAAATGTTAATTTGCAAATATTAACCTTAATCCGAAAGCAACTTGGGATGAGGAATACTACTTATGCTTATGAAGAATTTACTTAATAATAATAAATAATAATAACTCTACAGAAACATCAAACAGAGAACATGTCTGGCGTTTGAGCTTGCGTCCGTCGGTACTGATGTTAGTTTTTGTTCAAAGCAATTTTGAAGAAACTCAATTAGTTCCACATCTAAGTAATCCTTTTTTATTTCTACATCATAGAGAACCAGCCCCTGGCCAACTAAAAGCGCCCTTCTTTGGGTTTTTACTATCCCTGTTATAGTAAGGAGGCCCGTGTTAGTTTAATGTGTTAGATTGGCGACTCAAGCTGTTTTTGCCCGAGTGACGGTTTAGTTTGTAAACTATCTAAACATATTATTTTTGATCCTGGTGATCCCTTATCCCATTTCGCAAACAGAAACAAACTCTTTCTTGCCAGGCATTTTGCGGGATACCTCTTCACTCTGGTTGATAATGATTTTTGAACATCTTGAGAAGCGACCATACACTCGCAAATGTTAATTTGCAAATATTAACCTTAATCCGAAAGCAACTTGGGATGAGGAATACTACTTATGCTTATGAAGAATTTACTTAATAATAATAAATAATAATTTACAAATAAAACTTGTATGGATCAAATACTGCAATGAATTTAACTCTACAGAAACATCAAACAGAGAACATGTCTGGCGTTTGAGCTTGCGTCCGTCGGTACTGATGTTAGTTTTTGTTCAAAGCAATTTTGAAGAAACTCAATTAGTTCCACATCTAAGTAATCCTTTTTTATTTCTACATCATAGAGAACCAGCCCCTGGCCAACTAAAAGCGCCCTTCTTTGGGTTTTTACTATCCCTGTTATAGTAAGGAGGCCCGTGTTAGTTTAATGTGTTAGATTGGCGACTCAAGCTGTTTTTGCCCAAGTGACGGTTTAGTTTGTAAACTATCTAAACATATTATTTTTTTCTCAAACTCTGACTGATGTGTTCTTTATCTGTTTTTAATCACTGTGTCACCAGCATATACAATACACTGTGGTCGCAGGGAATATCTAGTAAATGGTGCATGATGTGAGGAATGCCCACCTTGCTCGGCAGTAAAAAAGTCCTGCAGTGGCAATTGGAAAACTATATGCAATCATTGTATCATAGGCGAGACTTTAAAGTCAACATTTCATATTCAATGCCGTGGAAGCAAGACAACTTCTTTTGCTCTAAAAACATTTCATCTTCCTGGGCGTGCAGCTCAACCATCTGAATTTGATCTTGCTGATCAACCTCATTTGAATTTATGTTGTTATATAATAATGAATTAAGACTTCACTCATATAATTTGGAAATTCCTTTTGTAAAATAGACAATCCTTTATTGATAACGTTTGGATTACATTCATATCCAGATTCAATACCTATAATGGAACATAAATAATTGAAACCAACTTGTAAAGGAAGTTTAGAAGAACAATTCGGAGAAGGCACAGTTATAATCCTTTGGTCACCTTTTTAAAGTTGAACTTGAATACGGATACAGTTTAGTAGCTAATTCAAAGGAATGTATTTATATAAATGTAAAGTCTCCCCTTTCAAGCCCAGTTTTATGAAAGGTGATAGTAGATAATGACGATAATGGATGTATTACCCAGCATTTTGATTTGCTGCAGGTTGAACTGCTGGATTTTCATGTTTTACAGTAATTTTGCAACGTCCCCACAACTTGAAACAAAAGTTGAAGATGTCTGGCAATTGGTTCATGGTTGTTCATTATGAGAATCAGAATACATTGCCTTATTTTCATCATAGGAATAAGAATATCAGATAAAATAGCTAATGTAGCACTATTTGGTCTGTGTCAACTGGTCATCAAGAGCTACATACTCATTGTCATCCTCCAACATGTCAATAGCGGCATATCTATTATTTCTCTGCATTGCTGCTTGATGTTGGCTACAATGCAATTCGTTATAAATGATATTATCATTTTCGAAATTATATTTCTTGATTAACCGTTTTTGATTGTAATAAACATGAATGAATTTGATTATCTTTTCAGCTGCTCTTTTCTTCTTGACATATGAAACTTCAAAATCTATATTGGGTAATAATCCAGCTTCGCAGTCAGTATCTGGCGCAGTAGCAGAAATGGTAAGTTTCTCATCTATATTAGTGTGAATCCGCTTTATGGATATAGCTTTTGTAAGGTTCATGAACTTTAAATGTTCTACTTTCAATGAATGCAAACATCATCATGGCTGGAGCCTGGGTCTGGGTCTGATAAACAGTTTAGCCTCTTTTTGAATCCTAGAAAAGTTCAACGTTCTCATCTGTATTATTTTGTTGAAGTTTGACTTATAAATCATTAAATTCTGAGTTTGATCTAGCCGTCTGTAATCTAGGATACAGGCTTCACATTTTTGTCGGACCCTGGCTGGATCTAAACAGAAGCACATTGTCAGACTGTTAATGGATTTCAGATTATTTTCAAAATTTGAATTCTTATGTCCGTAAAGTAGACCTATTCCAAGTTAGAATTTTTATTTCACCGAAGAAAAGGTAACAAATTAATCAATTGGTTGATTTACCAAGTGCTATTATTGTTCTCACAGTTTTATAAATACATGGAATGTGTGAACACAGCTTAAAGCAGACTAGAAGGTTTCAATATTTGCTGTCAAACTCTGCTTACTTGAAAAGAATATAAATCTGGCAAGAATATAATTCCAATCTATTGGAAACTACAGCATGTGATGCAATAGTTGAAAACTATTCATTAAAATCATCCAAAAATCAACTGAAATAATCGTCATAGCAGGGTTTGGTATGGAACTGATTTAGTACTTGCAGCTTGGGTCTAGATTTGCTTGAGAATTGAGATATGGGTCGCGTGACCTTACTCGAGGAATTAATCGAAATTAATAGCATCATCAAATTATTTTGTTGACGTCCAAGTTAAACCTAACAAACTATTCGGAAATGTTTTATGGCAAACTTTGGTGTTGGTTCAGTAAAATAATAGACATACTAGAGTGACCACTATAGACAGGTGACCACTATAGACAGGTGGCCTCTATATAGATTTGGATATTTTAGTATGTTTGACTTGGACTTGTTATATTGATTACTTTATTGCGAATTGATATCGTCTTTATTCCTGTGTACTATAGGTTTCATGTATTTTAAGAGTGCCTTTTGAAGTTGTAAAGCAAAGAGCACAAGCCCGTGAAAACACAAGCAGCTACAAAGCATTAATTGATACAGTCCGATCAGATGTAAGTTATTCATGTAATTATTGCTTATAATATAAACAAAATCATTTGGCTAATAGACCTTCAGAATCAGATATCCAATGGCGCGCTTCCCACATGATGTCAATTTCCAACCATAGTGACGTCATTTCTGGTAAGCGCAAAAAAGTAAAGGAAAACCGCATCAAGATTGTATACCAGAAGAAGCAAGAAGTCATCCTTCTTTTTTTCCCGTTTTGAAAGTCTGTTTGCCCGTACTTTTCCCGTACTTCAATTTAATTGCAAAACTTTATATTCTGTGTTGAAAGGAAGCTAGAACACATTAATTATTACAAGATACAAACACTCAGTCAAAGTTTGAAATCCGAAATAATCAGAATCAAAAATAGCGCTACAAATCCGAACTGATTTGATTTAAAGACCTAAACAATCAACTCTGATATGACTCGGACAGCTACATAGAGAATAACTCATGAATGTGTGGAGATATAGATAGGATCTCTAGCAATATATATATGATGGTCTAAATTATTATTATATTTACCCCATGTTAAATAAGTCGTAATATAACTTACCGTATAATTGATTTTGTTTCAGGGCTTAAGAGGACTTTATAGAGGCTATTCATCTACTGTATTAAGAGAGGTTAGTATAATTTATTCAAATAAAAGTAAAACAGGAATTTTCAATGTGTAAGTTTAAAAGTTCTGGTTTTAGTCAAATTCTATTGTAAATTGCTCAAAAATGTATTGTAAACTGCATTTTATTGTAAACTGCTCAAAAATGCAGTTTACATTTCATGATTCACTGTCAAAGCCTTCTTAGCATTTGGAGAAAAAACAGCACGTGAGTTAATTAAGAGGGATTTGATCATGAGCTGATTGTAATTTCATTGTGAGTGAGATGTGCAATAAAATTTAACTAAAATAAGAATCGTGAAAGTATTTATGGAATTTTTATGAACACTTTTATGTGAATTTCAAGTTGCACGGAGAAACCTGCCTTATTATATCTGTTGTGCTCAGTCTATTTCTCTATGTTCAGATTTTGATTTGGTTCACACTAATCAGTCTATCATCATCAATTCTAATAATAATGTGTTAATATTGATATTGTTTTTTCGTTTCAGGCTCCGTTTTCATTAATTCAATTTCCGTTATGGGAATTTTTCAAAGTAAGTTATCAACTGTAATAAAGAAAAGTATTAATAATTTATTAATGAACTTAATGCATAATAAAGTTTTAAATAAAAAGCAAAATGGGTATGTCTGAATTAACGATTATTGCAGATAACATTTTACATATGATAGAGTGCTGAAAATTTAGTAATAGAACGCTGCCTCGAAGAAGATAGTTTTTGATGATCTTTTAAAAGTTTCTGAGGTAACAGTGGATATTATTATATCTACATGGGTGTTCGATAGGGTAATAGCATCATGTTTGATTGAGTCCCAAAGCTGGAAGGGAGCAATTATTGAGCATACCCCAAAAAGGCACAAGCAGTTGATAAAATGTGTAAATGGCCTTTTTCTTTCTTAAGAACTGCCAAACAAGTTCAGAATGTAATGGAATTCAGACTCAATAAGCATTGCAAATATATCATTGTGAATTCCTTCTATGTTTCTGATTTTCAGAAAGAATGGTCAATTTTACAGAAAAGTGATGTTGTCGGTTGGCAATCGGGTGTTGCAGGTGCAATGGCTGGTGGGATATCTGGCGCTATAACAACCCCACTAGATGTAGCCAAGACACGGGTCATGCTAGCTGAGGTATACTGAAAACTGGGAGTTTGTTTTGAAATGTTTGTGTACAGCTTAAACCCATTCAGGCTACCGTAAATAGATAAGTAATTTATTGTTTGAGTTCATTGAAATTGGGCCATTTAAAGCCTATGAACTATTTTCATAAGGGTAAGGTCAACATCTGCAAACAACGTGGCGACTTTTGCTTGCAAGGTCTACCTACCTGTGTCACTTAATAGGGTATTAAGTATGAAATGCTGGCAAAGTGAGGACAAAATGCATTTCAAATTGTTTGATCATATGACTTCTCCTTCCATCAATGACCTTTACAATAAACAACAACGGCAACAGCAATTTCGTTTTCACAAATGTAAACACGATATATAATTTACATCATCGCTGTTTGCCGGAAAAGAGGATTTCAAATCTGTGAAATGGTTTTCAAAATCAAAACCAAGTAATGCTCATTGAATCTCATTGTGAGGATTGAGTCATTTTTGACGCATGGTTACGTCAGTAATCATGAATCTATCCAATCATATTCACCAATCTTTATTTTTGTCAGTTGGACAGAAATTGATTGCATAATGCAGAGGTCAAGAAACCTGCTGAGCATCAATTTGCGCTCAGTATGAATTAATGTATAATTACCATTGATTGGTTGAGCGCTCAATGAAATTAATCAACCAGAGCTAAGGATTAGAGAACCATGTCTCTGTTGTACGATGATCTACCGTAACAGTTTTGATAATATGTGATTTATTCCTCACAGATCTTGTCATTAATAAACAAAATTATACTGATTGGTTCATACCGGTTGTATTCAAATAAAGAGATGTCTTTTATGATAAATAAAAAACGATTTCTTGAGCTGTAGACAATAGAGTTATAATTCTCCAGTGTAGATTTAATGTGCATATTGTTGCAATGATGGAATCTTGATAATAGTTTGATGTTTTGGTTTATTTATTTATTTCAGAAAGGTGATAGAATAATCAATTGGTATTCATTCAGAATAGTGTTTCATATTGCAAAGACTGAAGGAGTTAAAGTGTGAGTGGTGATGAATTTATTTAAAGTTTACAAGCTCAGGAACATTTCCTAGAGGGTTCATAGACCGTTTATGGGCGTGAAATTCCCCAAATTTATATGAAAACTTCATGAACTGTTTATGAGGAGTTCATGAACATAAATTGACCAATTTACTTTAATTAACTGCATTTTTCACATGGCATTACTCTCGATACTACACAAAATTTGCAGACTTTACAGAAAAGAGAATTATCAGACTTCTAGTAGCAGATTTCATTTTCTAGTTAACGTTGACTTTACAAAACTCCAATTTTGGCCCTTCTTCAATAAAATTTTGTTTAATAAGTTATCGAAATCCTTGTTTTCAGACTTTTTGTGATACAGTCAAATCTGTTATGATGGTCACCTCTATACAGCGGCCACCTGTCCGTAGTGGTCACTCTTGATAGGTCTAATAATAGGATTTTCCATTGAATCAAACCTGTATATAAAAGCCACCTGTCTATAATGGTCAATTTATCTACCTCTCATAGCTGGCTGTTATATGCAGGTTTCACTGTAGTATTGGCGTTCACCATGTCTGAATAAATTAAGGGCAGCGGAAAATCATAATTAAACATTACCCTAAATGTAGTTCACATTGTTATGAATGCGAGGTTTGACTGTTATCATATGCATCTTGCTCACGTGGTTGTTGCAAAAGTCAAATAAAACATATTTTGATCCTAAAATGATAGAACATGTCCTTAAAGCAAGCTCTGCTTGGAAAGAAATCAAGTAACTAAAGTTGAGAACATCTGCAATGCTTTTGAAGATTTATGTAGGCTCTTGTTGAATGTAATTTGTTGATGAGTTGCGAATAAGGTTTTGTTTGCTTATTATGAAGATTTTTGATAAACTATTCTTGAAATTCTGTTACTAGAAATTGATGAAAATGAAACTGTTTAAGCGCATGGCTTCGCAAGAATCAATGGGTCTATGCTATGATGCTAGTTCATGATTTTTCTACAAACAGTTAACTCATCACGAATTGCCAGGGAAGAGTCTATAAGCAATAACGCTAAGGGCGACATGGTACTTATTGCTTCGTTGCTTTTATGAATAGCAACGCATGCGTATTATAAACGAACAGTAACTTTTAAACACTTTGAAACATAAAAAATGAAAATAAATTGAATAATCAACTCTGACTAGGATTTGAACCAGCATGATCCATACATTTGTCAGACTCACTTCCAATGCGCTATGCCGACAAAAATGATGAAACAGAAACGAATTTAAACTCGACCAGGTGGTTATCACGTGATGGGACCCTAACCCTAACCCTGGTACAAGTGGAACACGTGATTAAGTGAAACACTTCACTTTGATCCGTCTTGATCTTGTGTCGAGCCTCGCTTAGCGAGTTGGTTTGAGAGAGGTTGTCCTTAGAATTATTGCTTTTAGACGGCTGTATTGCAATTATCAGCGTAAGCCATTCTGCTTTCCAATGATGCATATGGGTATTGGCAGTCTATTTAAAATCCATTTCAACAACTCATTTACATATTTAATATTTATATCGTTTACAGATTGTTCTCTGGCATTGTACCTCGTGTAACATGGATCAGTATGGGTGGATTTCTGTTCCTAGGTGTTTATGATCAAGTTAATATAATTATCAACAGACACAATGAACAATTAAATTAAAGTTATAGTATATAAATTATTATGAAATATACAATTTTTAAATAGTATTTATTTTTGTTAACAATTTAAAAAAAGATTTGTATAAAATTTATAAAATAAGATATTGCTCTAAATATGTTATATATTTTTTTACTTTTTGTTGGGAAACCAGCAGAGATCATTATTAATCGGATTGAGGATTTCTAAATTCGTAAACCTCCTCTTTCAGAATTTTCATGATGTTATCGCTTATTTGCCGGTCAAAATGGCAAAATTGATCATATCAATCTGGGTTGTAGATTATACCATAAATCCAAGGTATAAGGCTGATGAAAATGCAGTAAATCGAGTAAACGCGTTGACGCGCGTTAAATTATGCGTCAATTTTGAACTGCGCATGCGTAGTAGCAGCAAAATGTCACCATACATCTCAGATATTATATTCTTATAAATAAATTTATAATATTTTCCAATTAGTTGCCCAAAAATTCGGCATTTTGCCTAGATAATTCGATCGCGAAAAAACAGAATTTTGAGAAATGACGCACGCGTCATGACCTTTGACCCCTGCTTTATTTGCTAGGCTTGTTCGGTTGACCTTTGACCCCTGATAACGAATGCACGTCAACTGCCTCGTATTGACGCCTATTGACCTCGTACTGACGCTTTTGATTGCCTCGTTCCTGATTACATGACACATTTAGAACCTCGTTTTAGTTTTGTAGTAGTTTTTAATGTATAATATATATCCATCATTTTTTAATTGGCAACTGAGTATGTTAATATCGTATTTACATGAACATCATTTATACATTGTCGCTATCTCTAAACTATTATTATTACTACAGTATCAATATTATAATTTATCACTATCTTTGAAATACAAATGTAAGATATATATTATAAACTATAAGAAATTCACAAAGTTGCGCTTGACGAATTGGCCACTTCGGTTTTGCATGCAATGCCGTCTGAGCATGAATGGTTCCGTTTTTCGTTTAGCTGGCATAAAGGTCATACATCGGGCGAAGGATGGTTGCGGAAACTCTACAAGTGGCGATAAATCTAAGGGAAGGAATAAAAAAATTAACAAATTATTTTAAATTTCTGACGAATAAAAATCTGCTGCCAATCTAGGTATTCTCATAAAACCGCTTAAGTCAATTGGAATAAAACAGGATACGAGTAAACAATGTTTTCAATAAATAAACATTAAAAACTGAGCAAGGGCCTTTACAATTTCTGGGAAGATAGCCTTCTGTACGTCTTGTCCCTTTTTAGTTAGTTGTACTGGAGTCTCCATAACAAATCAGAGTAAAGGAATATGAAGTCAATTAGATCTTTCCAATTCATCGTGCAAATAATCCGGTTTCTAATTTGTTAATTTTAACCTCTTACCTGTATAACGAGTACGTTCGATGGCAATTTCAACGTCATTGATCACTGTCAAGAAATGTAAATTGAAAAATAATCAGATTAATATAATAGTAATCAGCAATTTGAATGTCATATTGTAGGGTTTGGTAGAAACTAAAATGTATCGAAGTCCTATCTCAATATCGGCAAAAATTATGCGAGACTTGAACAATCAAGTATAAGTCCCTCCCCCAGTAAAGTCTGTAGAATCTTTACCGTTTAATGTTCGTTTTCTTGGCTACCACTCTCCGCTGATTTTATTTCGTTTCATCCGATAGCATCGAGGCAATTTGAAAATTCGCAATTGAGACATGACATTTGATTTGCTCTTTTGTCCTTTCAAACCGATTATCATCATTGAAGCTGAGTAAAGTAAAACAAAAATTAAATGTAAATTAAATCTATGGAATTTATGCTACATAAAATATGATGGAAATATTATTAAAAATCGTATAACAATAATTAATGTCAGAATTCTATATAGAGAGCAATAAGAATATCGAAATATCTTAAAACTTTAGTTGGCGGTTACCTACATGACGTTTTCTAAGATTATTCATGTCCCTATGCAAAATGTGTGTTCATTCAGCAACTTCTACAAACAAAATACGATGCATAAATCACATTAGTATATCGAATATGATATATTGTCAATATGATAGTAGATTTTCAATTTTTTATACCTTTCCAATCTAAAACTCTATGCCAACAGAAATTGTCGTTTCTCTTCTAGATAATTTGCAATCTTCGAAGAAAATAAAAATTTATAATAAGATTACTCAAAACGTAAATTAAATAACAACTCTTCTTCGCACACCGCATAGTATTCTCAGTATAAACACTAGCGAAAGAGCTTACCTTTTATACTATGTAATTATAATATCATCTTTCCTTTTTGACAGCAACGACTTGTGAAACAAACACGAGAGTCCTAAATATAAATGGCAAGAATTATTATTGCAGTACATTTAAAATTCATGATATCAAATGCAATGAGAAATAAATTGAATAAATAGAATATAAAACATAGCAATATGAATGAACTTAACTTTTTCCTTCACCACAGAATGGTTTGAAAATGCAAGCAAATCCGAGACACAACCGTTGCCTGCTACAACTTTCTTGAAATGAAAGGCACATCGAAAAATCCCCCGAACATGTCTCGAAAATGAAATCAACACTATTCCATATATGGGATCTCAAATGACTCATGTTATTCAAATTATCTGGAGTAATTTCTTTAATTACTTCTTGAGTTGATTTCCTATATTAATCCCTTGAGAATTACCAAATCAAAAAACAACCAGCTAATTGCTGTAATTGTCTGTCCTACGTTGATTATTTTGAACCAAAAAACCGTACAAATTATTTTTCAAAATATAGTACTTCAATTCTGTTAAAGAATTCGAAAATGTAACATTAATTTCTCTTATTTGATGAGATAATGTATGATGCTGTGAATGTTAAAAATATGTGAGACTATATTAAAAATTTTAGTTGGTGTTTGCTTGCGTTGGAAATGATTGACAGGATAGAATAGAAGAATATAAGTTATCAAATCGATCTTTGATAGCATGCAGGAAATTATTGGAACTGGTTGGAAAATATTTGTTCACTGTTGTTATCGCATACATCATATTTTATATAGTGAGACATCTCACTATACAAACTATGCATACATTTAATGAAAAGAAGAAAATAAGCTAGTGTATTGTTTCTAATAACCAATAGCATAAAGTTTAATAGGACGTAACATATCACTTAATTTATCAAAACAAAATAACAATTTATGTAGTATCGATGAAACATGCTATTAATTCTTTCTCCCAAAAAATAATATTTTTATTTAAAACCAATAACCAATCTTGCATTGTAATAAACTAATGCAAATTAATCAAGAATTTATAAACGATATTTTATGTTTTATAAAATATGATGGGCCGTATACATCCTAATGTGTCTAAAAATATTTGAAAAATATTGACTTTTTCTTTTTGTTAAAATATTGTTTCTCTTTTTTATTCAACGATAGTAGATCCACATAATCATCAGAACAAACAGTAATATAATAGCCAAACATCGTAACACCCATTTGATTTTAGGTGATTCATAAACGAATGCTTCAAAATCGTTTTGTTCTTGAGTAGCTTCATCGGACAATGCAGCTTTTTCATCTGTAACAATGTGTGCTTGCATTGGTTTTTCATCGTTTGCTTCAATGTCTACATAAGAAAACAATCATCATAATTATTTTACTTAAATTATTATAATTTATTTAAACTGATATGGTGACATAATGACCATAGTGGTCATTTCATAATGCTACAAATGTTAATTGTTATTGAACTTAACCTGTATAGAAAGGTCACCTCCCATTAGTGGTCCACATTCTCTAATCTCAATAGTCTAAAGCCACCCCATAGATCGTCTACCTGTCCATAGTGGTCATTTCATAATGCTACAAATGTTAATTGTTATTGAACTTAACCTGTATAGAAAGGTCACCTCCCATTAGTGGTCCACATTCTCTAATCTCAATAGTATAAAGCCACCCCATAGATCGTCTACCTGTCCATAGTGGTCATTGGACAGTGTAGCTTGGAATGCACTATCCCTTTCTTGATGTAGGTGAAGAGGGGGACATCAGACAAGACGGGACTATAAGAGCACAGAATATTTTAGTTTGTATGATTGATGTGGTATATGTACAGTTGTACATTCACATTTGCTGGCTTTAGTCAATTTCAAACATACCTTTGTCACTTGGAGACCCTACTAATTCTGTACTGCCATTGCCAACTGAACAATTGACTGTATAATTTGCTGATTTTCTGTCACTAACAAACCGAGGATGAGCGATGGTTGACCATGTAAGACCACCAAGTTGATCAATTGGTACAGGGGTTGTGAAGAAACTCAAGACAATCATGAGAACCATACATACACAGAATATTATGATAGCTGCAAATAAAAATACACAGAAATAATGAAAGAAAGTTTATCACAGCAACCCATTTGGATGGGGTCTTTCTTCATAAACGCCATTAACCCATTATAAAGATTCAAAGAATACGAATCTTCTGTAGTTAATATCTACCATCATTTACTTACCATAATACATGAAATGCAGTTTTACAAATCCAGGCCTTGTATCGATTTGTCCGCAATGGGGTTGTGTATAAACAACGTCCATAACCAAGCGAACAGAGCCAAGAATAAGACCAATGATCATACTGGTTAACGCAGCTACTTCAGTTAAACGAGGCCATGCAACACCCAGCAAGAAAACAGCGCATGTGGGAGGCGCTAAATATGATTGGATGGTTTGGATGTATTTGAATAATTGACCACCATTGCCAGCTGCAAAATAAATGGAGGTAAGATACAAATCAACTAACACAAGTGGCCACTACACACAGGTGGTTCTTATTCACAGGGATCTTGATTTACAATGAGAAATAATGAAATGCTTGTTGTTCTTAGTTGGAATTTCATGCACGTGAGATGCATAACGAGATAAGAGAAAAGCAACAGCAGTTGATGACTTCAGTCTTTCGAATGTCTCGTAGCATTTCGAGAAAATTAAATTCAAAATAAGAGAGGTAAGCATTTCAAAATTGGTTTAAAATATTCAAATAATAAAACATTATCATTGCGTCTAAATTATCGATTTTAATAGTTTTTAGTATAGATGTAGAAAGAGTTTGAAATAATGATTAAAATGCTGTTACCAACGTTGGGTGAGGATATCAAGCTATAAGGATATTGAAGATATTGTATTGCTTAATTAAATATCATGGTCTGCAGTAATACATATTTGAGAAGCATCCACATGAAAAGATAATTACAGCATGATCTTCTTAACTGTATGTAAGTTTCTAGTCATTATTGTTATCACTTATTGTGTGTGCATCTCTTAGTTTGGTTAGTTGGTGGTCCAGTGACAGATTTCTTGTAAAACTGATGAAGTTTACTGAACGGTGATGATAAATGAAGTAAACAACTCCTTACATGATACAATAGGAATCCAGATGACACCAATAACAACAAGAATCAAAACAACAATACGACCAACAATCAACAACTCTTTTTCTGAAGCGTCTCTTCTCAATCTTTTCCAGATATCAATTGTAAAGATAGTACTAGCGCTGTTGAATGCCGATGACAACGATGACATCAGAGCAGCCATCATAACAGCTAACATCAAACCAACGGCACCAGTTGGAAGGATTTTTAATACAAGCCTAATAACAGAAATTCAATACCGTAAGTTATTGATAGGTAGTACCGCAAATTATTTATCTTTAATCATTACATTTAAATAGTTACTGATTAAAAGACAAGGAGAATATATTTGAGGCAATCTTGCTAATTTAATTACGCGTTCCTATTTTATGTTTGAATATGATTGGATATAACTTCAATATTCTTAAATTAACAACCCTACATATCTCCTGATTTATTATTGCAGCAATTGAAGTAAATGTAGCTCAAGATATGATTTTATAAATGATCAATGGGATGTAATGTTGAGTTGGTTAGTCAACAACAAGGATGCAAGAAGGTGTACACAGAGGTTGCAACCGGCCAGTAAACACAAGATACGCCTGTCTGTACAAAATGACAGTAACTTACTTTGGATAAGCCGTATTTGAGCATCCGTAGGGATTACCACAATGGTATGTACAAGACGCTGCATCAGCGCAACCGACACTATCTGTGAAGAGAACACGACTGATCATACCAGGCATAACCATGATGTACAACGGAAGGATTTTTAAGAAACCAGCCAAAACAGTACCAGCGCGGGCATGACTGATACTCTTCGCACCAAGAGTACGTTGGACAATTACCTATAAATATCACACAGAAAGAGTTTTTCATCTATATGTATGAGTGTATAATTAATAAATAAATAAATAAATAAATAAATAATGCATCAATAGTATAAATAATAAATAATGCATTGCTCACTAGTTCGGTAGCTTGAACACCCTGGTATGGCACAGATGTTTTTTTATGTGGTGGATTTCTCACCACATTGATTAAATCATGTTGACCTATAGCTATAGTTGAGCTATATAACAGGTGCAGTCAGTCCTTTGTTCACTGAGCAGTAGTGATGACGGCTAATGGCCAGAAACAACTACTTGTCTGCTGCTACGAATGTATATTTATAAATTCATGAGACAAAACATCAGTAAGAGTGCTCAATACAAAATGCAGAGCGATATAGAAAGGTTGACTAAAATATTATGAGTTTAATCCATTACTCTGTGTTCACTGTATGAATGCATGTATTTTGTCAAATATGACACAAGCATACAGGATTACATCCACATATGTATGGTACCTAATATACAACTTGATAGGTTAATCTATTTTCAATTGTATAATTAATAAATAACATGTGTTGTAATAACAGTAGTAATTACAATATTTCCCAAGGTCTAATTTATCTATTTCTGGTCTAAATTTTGTAACAATCTGGATCTTATAGCTGGTCATTGACATTGTTGGTTGCAGTCAAACCCATTTCTATTGACTCGCTGGCTGTTATATGTGTACACTGGTAGATCACTGGCAGGGTGTCCATACTTTGTGCAGGGGGCTGGGGTTTGATTCTGTAGTTGCATTCACGTCATCGTATAAGACGCATATTGGCCTATTGTTAATCATTTCCAGTAAATCTATATGTGTGTAAACTGTACCACGCAAATGTTCTCTTTTACCTCTTGTTGTCTTACTGTACGGTTGTGTTTGTTGTATCAAAGAGCTCTGACTAACGAGTAGCCCTTAGCATCTCTCCCTGTAATGTCAGCAGACGCGGCCTACCATTATCATAATAAAGAGTATCAACATTATATGGATTGTGTCGTTATTTAATTCCTTGTTGGTGCACACATGTTTGTATTTGCCTGTACATATGTTTATGTCCCCAATAAACAAGCACTTCTGCTTACGGGATGATTATCAGTTATCATGCAGGCAACTAAAAACGGAATATTATTATCTAAAGGAAGGTTTCAATGTACTGTATGTCTAAAATAGTATTTTCTATGTAATCAGCACCATCTATACAGTGGCCACCTGTCTATAGTGGTCACTCTTGCAATGTCTAAAATGATATTTTTTATTGAATCAACCATGTATATAAAGGCCACCTGTCTATAGTGGTCACTCTTGCAATGTCTAAAATGATATTTTTTATTGAATCAACCATGTATATAAAGGTCAACTGTCTATAGTGGTCACTCTTGCAATGTCTAAAATGATATTTTTTATTGAATCAACCATGTATATAAAGGTCAACTGTCTATAGTGGTCACTCTAGCAATGTCTAAAATGATATTTTCTATTGAATCAAACCTGTATATAAAGGCCACCTGTCTATAGTGGTCACTCTTGCAATGTCTAAAATGATATTTTTTATTGAATCAACCATGTATATGTAGGCCACCTGTCTATAGTGGTCACTCTTGCAATGTCTAAAATAGTATTTTCTATTGAATCAAAACTGAATATAAAGGCCACCTGTCTATATTGGTCGATTTATCTATCTCTCGTAGGTAGGTGGTCGTTATATACAGGTTTCAATGTATCTACAATCTGTGTAGTAGTATAGCCCCATAGATAGGGGCCGACAAAAGTGGCTCACCTGATCAGTACACCAATACCAAATTCCAGTAACAGGAAGTGAAAACCAAATACCTATCCAAGGGAATTCTGGATCGTCAGCTGCTCGGAACATATGGTTCCAATTAGGATCAACTTTATAACATGTTCCAGTTGCAGCAGCTGCCGTGGCAATACTTGGTATCAAAGTGCTATTAATAGATTTTGTAAATGCAGTTGTGATTGCTGGCATCATTGTTGTCGTCATATTTGCTACAACAGGCATTACAGTCGTCATGTTACCAATAGGTGTACCAACCGCAACAGCATATTTTTCCCATAATGCATCAAGACCACCAACTTTGTTAAATCCTGAAGAAAGTTGATGATTTGAATTGAAAGTCTAGCTTATTACAGAGCATTATCTAAGGCCAAATAGCCCTGGTGCGTATTTGTGTAGATGTATTTGCATATATCTCAATCAAACCTGAAATGATTTTTGAGTTAATAGCTTAAACTTCCCCCAGGAATCCCCTTGATTGGTGCTTAATTAAATATAACGAATTGACCAAATGGTCACGGTACATTAAAACTTTAAGGCCTATAGCCTATAACAGCCAGCAAGGAGAGGTAAATAGTTTTACCACTATGTAAATTTATGTAAAATTGTTTGTTTGATATCTTTGAAGATGTCAATTTTCTATCTAAGTAATGAAAGACGTGGCGTCGTTGTTTGTAGATATGGTATATTATAGATGAATGACAAAAAATAGTGTTGATTATAAAAAAAACTGCTATAATCCTATATTCCCACAGATGAATAAAATGATAAACTAATAATAGATGGATGTTGTAAATTGTAAAATACCGATGATAGAAAGGGAAAGAGCACCAATTATCATGATGACGCACTGCAGGACGTCAGTGTAAATGACCGCCATCAAACCACCTGAAAAATCAAAATAAATAGAACATTAGAAAAGTCAAAGAGCAGAGCTAATGGCCAGAATTACATATTGAAGAATCAATATATATATAAGAATATAATCAGAATATAAGATATATTCACTAAGACAGTTAAACAGGTTTGTGACGATGTCCCTTGAGTTAAGAGGATATTGAGGAATATCAAGAGTATGATAATTAACACGGTCCTGAGTGCAGTGGTAAAGGCTTTGGATCTTTACAAGCGCGTTATCTGGTTGAATTCCCGGCAGGAGAATTATCTGATAATAGAGCCCACACAAGCTTTGACAATTATTGATCATTAACTAACATTCTATCTATAGAATAAAATTACTGTCATACACAGTTTCTTAGTCATATCACTAGAATGACTAGCCTGCGTGCAGACAGACTTTTTCTTTGTATAATCCGCCTGCGCATTAGCGCCAAAGTTAGCGTACTGATTGTTCTTTCCAATGCCACTTTTTTGGTAGTAAGTGGTGATTGGCTAATAAAATATATGAACAATTGTTCAAAATAAAGGAAATTGAGTAATAACAGGAAAGCACATTAGGTAGATATTGGATTTAATATGAATTCAGTACAAACACTCGGTACGCAATACTTGTTTAATAATTAATCTTTTAAAACATATATAATTAGATCTACATATAGTATGTGTGCACATTAGGTGACATAAGCAAATGTATGACGTGCTAGATTACGCTGGAATATTCGTTGCCTCTTATTCATGTAATTTTGTAAACATTGAAGACTAGAAATTTCTGTAAAAATCAATTAATTAACTTGTAAACTAATATCCCTAGAAACTTCTTAAACTAGAATAATCTTCATGTCAGCAAAAATATAGTATATAAACAGTGTCAGTAATAGTAAATAAATCAGTAAGGAAGTAAACAATTCGAAACAAGAACACCTAGATGAAGCTAAAGATTGTTACTGAGTAAAGCTATGTATGTTAAATTTATTATTTGAATTATATTATTATCAAAACATTAGAAGACTTGGTAATTATTTATTCATCTTGGCCCTGTATTCGAAATCGTCCAAGCTCATTAGAAGGAAACCAAACAGTTTCGAATTAGTATTTCGGATACAATCAAGGTAGTGACGAAGATTGGATGAAGCGCGATGACTTCAGAATTTACAAACTTCGCCGATGACGCCGAACATTTGAGAAGAAAATGGGAGAGACGATCAAAGTTGTTTAAAGTACAAGTAGAATCGTTTCACCAGCAGACGAAAAACAAGGTTGCGTATTTGGATCAATGGGAAAATATACGAAGAAAAATTACAGAGGCATTTGATAGCTACGAAATAATTTGCAATACTTACGTAGCAGTTTTGGAAGAAAACAATGCGCTAAGTGATGAAATCGAAGAAAATATAGACCAGCGAAGCAACCATTATAGAGAAATTCACAGCGACATCCTTAATAGCTGTTTGAAAAGTATTAAAGAATTAAAACAAGAAGAATTAAACTTTGAAGCAGAAAAACTTCAAATATTAAATGAACGAAGACAACTTGAATTAAACACGGAGACAACAAAAGCAAAAGTGAGCGCCACAACTTATCACCATGATGAAACAGCCTCACATAAGGATAATGACGTCACCGATGCAAGCGATAACTCCGACGATGAACAAGACGATCAAGAAGACGATCAGGAAAACGATCAAGATCAACAAGAGAATCAACAGGAGAATCAACGAGAAGATCAACAAGAGAATCAACAAGAAGATCAACAAGAAGATCAACAAGAAGATCAAGCAAATTTCAACAAAAGAAAAAAGAAAAAACAAGAATTAATAAAGCATGAGAAAAAAGAAAACATAGAAAATGTTGAAAGACAACAGAATAATATTCCACAAGTTATCACTATGGAAACAATGATTGAATTAGCAACAAAGGTAGCAGTCAAAGCAGTTCAAGAACCAAAAGGAACAAAGCCAAGAACAATACCAACGGTTAAGTTAGCGGGATTGACACCTAACTCGTGGAACGGTGATTTTAAAAGCTTTCCATCATACAAGAAAAGATTTGTGTCTGCAATGAAGAATGCTGCAGTAGACGACGATGATGTTAAGTTACAATGGCTTGAAAAAACCATTCCTGAAGCATATCATGCAACAATAGAAGGAAGATCAACCCTTGAAGACGCATGGACGGCTCTAAAGTTGGTCATAACAGATAGGAAGATTTCAGATGAACTCATGTGGGATTTTAGACGCCTGAAGCCACTGATAGATCACGATGCTCAGACAATTCAGAAGTTTGTGTCAACAATTAGGACACATATGATGTATCTTAACGATTTTGGTAAAGGATATCGTATTAAAGATGAAGAGTTTGTGAAAGATTTAAAACGAAAGACTGGTTATGAATTTGAAGATCAAATTGAGGATCAGTTAGCACAGGAGAACAGATTAGCAAAAAAATCATCAGACATTAAAGTAGAAGAATTATCAGCACACTACATTCTAGAATTCTTAGAGAGAAGAATTGATTCAGCAAGCAGTAGAAAAAGAGAAAAGAAGCAACAAAACCAGCAACAGAAGCCATGGTCAACAAAAGAAAGACACACAAGCGGTACAAAATCAGCAAAGTTCAATAGTTTCAATTCAAATACAGATGAAGATTGTCTACTATGTGGAGATGCTAAACATGATATAGATGAATGTGAACAATTCAAAGACATGACTGTATGGCAAAGAGGAGAATATATCAAAGGTAAAAGATATTGCTTCAAATGTCTTCAAAGAGGTCATATCAAGCCCAAGTGTCAGTCCAAATCAGAATGCAAAGAATGCAAGAAAGACCATCATACACTTCTTCATCGACCTAGTGCAACAAATCAAGAAAATCATGAAGCTAAGAAAATATCTACCAACACCGTGAATGCCAACAGTGCCAAAGATGTCAATGACGAGGAATCACCAAGATTACCAATCCTCAAGATTTGGGTCAAAAGTGGATACAACAACCCAGATGGTACACCAAGACTCCAAAAAGCAACATGTCTAATAGATGGCGGCGCAGACACCACCTTGGTAAGAACGGAATTTGTGAAGAACCTTGGCATAGAAGGTGAAGATACCGTCATCCAGTATGAAGTGGTAGGAGGACGAAAGCACCAAAACAAAACTACAAAATAGGGTCTAACAATTGGACGCCTCACACCAATACAAGAACATGGTATAATAGAAGCATATGCCATTGGAAAACTCTGTGGAGCAGCAAGTAAATTAACTGAGGAGTTCTTTATCAAAAATCCTCATCTACAACATCTAAAGAATATGGTAGATAGAGAAGGTGGAGAGATTGATATATTATTAGGAAGAGATGTACAACCATTACACAAAGAAATGAACAAAGTGGAAACAGAAGTGGTCAATGCAAACAAAGCGACAGCCATTGAATACCCTTTGGGATGGACAGTTGTTGGAGGAAAAGGCAACAAATTCAAGCATGTAGCCAACGTTAAAAGAATTTCAACAGTAAAGTTTGACGAAGAAACAAGAAAATCAAACGATGAAATTAAAGAACTGTTCATGGCTGATCTGGCAGGAGTAAACACTACAAAGAGATGTGTATGTACAGATAATGAAATCAATGAGTCAAGATTCATCAAGATGTCACAACAGCACACAAAGTTTAATGACGATGGCAGAGTTGAAGTAAGCTTACCATGGAAAGAAGGATTTCCTGAAAATTTGGTCAACAATTACAATGATGTCAGTGCTGTTTTAAAGAAACGTGTCGATAAAATGAAGAAAACAGGAGAATATGAAGACTACAATAAGGCAATACAAGATGTCATCAACTCGGGATTTGTGACTGAAGTAAAACACAAAGAAGGTGAAAAGGCATTCTACATAGAACATCACATTGTGAAGAGAGAAGGAAGCTCATCCACACCGACAAGAGTTGTATGGAATTCAGCCAAAGAATTCAAAGGAATGTCAATCGGGAACGCTTTAGAAAAAGGTCCTGATTTGTTAAATTCACTTTTCAAAGTATTGGTTGGTTTCGGAGAAGAAGCTATAGCTTTCACTGGAGATATTCGGAAGATGTTTAATATGATATCAATATCACCTCAAGACAGACCTTATCATCGTTTCCTGTGGATACCAGATGCAAGCTCTGAGCCTACAGCGTATGAATGGAATCGACTACTATTTGGTGACCCGCCAAGCCCTGATCTGTCACAAGCAAGTCTTCATTTTCTGGCCAATACTTCAGCTGATAGATGGCCAATTGGAGCAACGATAGTAAAAGCACACATATACATGGACGACGTTGCAGACTCCAAAGAAAACATCATTGAAGCAGAAAAGGCAATTTTAGAGACAACTGAAATACTAAAGCAAGGAAAATTTGTAATCAAGAAATGGCACTCAAATAATGAAGACATTGAACAATTGATGAACAAAGAAAACAATGATGATAAGAAAACATCACAGCAACTTGTTCAAAATAAAGATAATGAAAAAACAAAGGAAGATCAAACAACAATGATCCTTGGACATCAATGGGATAAAGATAAAGATACTATCTCATTAAAGATTAACACAGTACTGAATTTGATTAGAAGCAAACCTGAACTGACAAAAAGAATTATACTTGGCCTGGTAGCAAAAGTATGGGACCCTCTTGGAATACTGGCTCCAGCTATGGTCAACCTCAGAATTCCATTGCAAGGACTTTGGCATCGAGGATATGAATGGGATACAGTCATTACAGATGAAGAAACTGAAGACTGGATGCAAAGAATAACTGAATTAGAGGAAAAACTGGGGACGTCCATTTCCAGAAGCATGAAAGTAGACGATGCAATAGATCAACCTGAGTTACATGCATTTGCTGATGGTGGGGAAAAAGGATTTGGTGCCTGTGTTTACCTCAGATGGAAGTTGAAAAATGGTACACATGCTGTTCGATTCGTGGCAGCAAAAGCACTTGTGACACCTGTTCGTGGATGGACAATACCTAGAACAGAATTGGTAGCCTCATTAATTATGGTACGCCTTGTCAATAACGCCAGAGATGCTATACGACAAGAGATCAAGTCTGTTACCTATTGGGTAGATTCAAAAGTGGTATTACATTGGATAAGGTCAACCACCCAACAGATGAAAGCATTTGTAGAAGCCAGAATTGGTGAAATACAAGAGACTGCAGATATCAGCAGATTCAAATATGTGCCATCCAAACATAATGCAGCAGATCCATTAACAAAAGAAAACAACATTAACTTAGAAGAATGGCATAAAGGACCAACATTTCTGTATGATGAAGACATTCCAGAATTTGAAACAGATGAGATCAGGAATAACATCGAAGTAGAACAAGATCCAGCAGAAATTAAAGCTGTAAAGAAGCGTAAAAAGAAAAGAAAGGTATCAAAGAAGAAGTTGAATGCAATTATTAATATTGAACAACCTCAGCTACTAGACAAAGAATTGAGCAAAAAGATACTGACCATCGCAACAAAGGAAAATACGTGGAAAGAAGCAGTAGAAAGTGTCCACAAGGAATTTAAAGAAGAAGGTGAAATTACAATTTTCAAAGCTTTACAAGCATTCACTGATTGGGATAACAAAAGTTTCAAGAAGTTGTGTCCCTTTTTTGACAACAAAGAAAAGGTATATCGCTTGGGAGGACGCTTATATCAAGCAAAAGATTTCAGTCCTGCTTTAGTATCACCAATCATCATCCCTAAAACATCAGAAGAAACTCAGAAGTTACATCAAGAAGTTATTGCAAAATTAGCAGAACATTACCATGAGAGTACTGGTCATCCTGGCTTGAATAGAACAATTGCAGCAATTGAAAACGATGGATTATGGATTATTGGAATTACAAGAATATTAAAAAAGATAAGAAAGTGTTGTCTATTTTGCCGAACAAGAAATCGACAACTACTAGAGCAACAGATGGGACAACTACCAAACTTCAGAATGGAAGGCAACAATCCTGCATTTTGGAATACATCAGTAGACTTCTTTGGTCCGTTAAAGACAAAACTTAGACGTGGAGTAGTGAAAGATGCACATGCAGCGGTATTTGTTTGCACAACAACTCGAGCAGTACACTTGGAGTACTGTTATGATCAAGAAGGTGGAGAAGGACTATCATCTTTGAAATTTTTAATGGCAGTGAGAAGATTTGCAAGTATTCGTGGTATTCATCCAACCAGATTTTATAGTGACCAAGGTCCTAACCTTATTGGAGCATCAAAAATGTAAAAAAGATCATGTCAGAATGGGAAGTAACATTATTAGAAAATGGATTAAAAGGACAAGGATTTACCTGGGATTGGAATTGTCCAACAGCCTCTCACCAAAATGGAGCAGTTGAAGTATTTGTAAAAATGGTCAGAAAAGCCCTAGATGCAATGGTAAACTACAACAACAGAACACTCAACCCAGATGAATGGACAACAGTCATGGCAGAAATCACATACCTTATTAACTCTCGCCCTCTTTGGCCCATGTCAAACACAGACCCTTTGGATATGACATCAATGATAACACCAAATTCTCTATTATATGGACAAAATATGATCTTACCTCAACCAAAAGATACGGACTATAACCACCCAAAAGACAGAATGCAGGCAATTCAGAAGAGGATTCAAACCTTTTGGAATCATTGGTACAACAAAATGCCAAACAAAATGTTATGCAGAACGAAATGGTTTACGAAGTCAAGAAACTTAAATATTGGCGACCTCGTTTTGGAAAAGAAAACTGGTATAAATGGAAATGCACCAAGAGCAGTGTGGCCTCTAGCTATCATAACAAACGTAGAGAAAGGAACAGATGGCCTGGTGAGAAAAGTGACTATAAAGACAAAGAAAAGTACCTACAGCAGACCAATCGCAAAGCTAGTGCTGATAGCAACGAAGGAAGAAATTGAAGAAAAATCAGTCAAAGGGACAGATAAAGTAGTTACAGAAATTGAAGATTAATTAAGTATTATCATTCAAAAACTTTTTATTATGAATAAAGTTCTCTCACTAGGAGGGAGTGTTTAATAATTAATCTTTTAAAACATATATAATTAGATCTACATATAGTATGTGTGCACATTAGGTGACATAAGCAAATGTATGACGTGCTAGATTACGCTGGAATATTCGTTGCCTCTTATTCATGTAATTTTGTAAACATTGAAGACTAGAAATTTCTGTAAAAATCAATTAATTAACTTGTAAACTAATATCCCTAGAAACTTCTTAAACTAGAATAATCTTCATGTCAGCAAAAATATAGTATATAAACAGTGTCAGTAATAGTAAATAAATCAGTAAGGAAGTAAACAATTCGAAACAAGAACACCTAGATGAAGCTAAAGATTGTTACTGAGTAAAGCTATGTATGTTAAATTTATTATTTGAATTATATTATTATCAAAACATTAGAAGACTTGGTAATTATTTATTCATCTTGGCCCTGTATTCGAAATCGTCCAAGCTCATTAGAAGGAAACCAAACAATACTCGGCGCCAATATGCAGAACGACTACACAAAGGAAAAGTCTGTCTGCATGCAGGCTACAGAATGGCTGGAGCAGATGTAATTTTTTCGTAAAAGTCCTGAAATATGAGATCTAGTAGGCCATCTTTGGTGAACGTTTCAATATAGATGAAGATAATGTGATCTCCAAATACAGGAGTCATTCATTTTCATTTATACAAATTGAACATAGATACTTCTAAAATTCTTTATTTGGGATGATTTTAAGATATTATATAGCCTACAACAATCAGACATACTATAATGGTCAACACATCTGCTACAACAGCCACCAATTCTAATTGATTCAACAGGTGATTATCATATACATTTATACAGGTTTATTATATAGCCATCAAAATTTGCTGAAATGTTTTTGTATATTTACATGATTTTCATGACCAGCATAATAATTGGTAAAAGGAAACCCTCCCAAATTAAACGTAAGTGAGACAGAATAGGGTATCTGCCCTTATTTTATATACATGGATGGCAAAAAGATTTATCTGACAATGGGACTATTTATAGAAAATGTTTGTAAGAATGTGTGGAAAAGTACCAACAATCCCGGCAAACCATTTTTTTTTCCTACAAAGGGACTGTAACCTGTTGCACCTCTAGTGCCTTTGCTTATGTAGCCCCTACCCTCTTTGGTGCCTTTGCTTAGTCTACATACCAAGCAAGGTGTAAACAGCTGTGATTGTGAGGATGATTGCGGCAGAGACGTAGATATTCCATCCAGCTGCTTCATGAAGAAATAATCCACCAGCATACATGTCAACCTAAACGGAACAGCAACATCAGATTACATTATCGACCCATCAACGTAAATCATGGTAGATGATGAAGTATTCTACTCAGTATTCTATAAAACATACCCTGTTGGGTAACTGCCTGGTTCAACTTGGACCTGCAGTTGAGTTCAAGATTTTAAATAAATACACATGATGATGATGATGAAGTAATCAAAATTTAGTGTGTAAAGAATCTCTTCCTCGAGGCTATATATATATATATATACTAGCAATTAGTGTTGGTCCATAATGATATAAATATAGTGATATATAAACAGACAGTATTATATATATATATAAGTGATATAGCCTAATGTTAGGGTTTATATAGGAAGTGGACAAAAGTCAACATCCCATTTCTACAAAGTATGGTTCAACATAGAGTAGCCTATGCTTTTTATCCCAGAGGAATAACTTTGAATATAACTCAACAAATGCAATAGGTCAAACCTAGCAAGATGGTTAAAAGATGTAATACTGTATTCACATTCAATAATATAATGTGGATCACTCCCATCATTACAGTTGCAAATAATGAAAATGATGTAGAAGCCTATTGTTTACAATTTACTGTTAATCAGTGGAATTGGAGCCTTGGATTGGATATTTTATAAATCTTTATAGCAAAGTTCAAAGCAATTCACAATCTGGCACCTACATACATTTCAGAACTTGTTACTCTTTATGAACCTAGAAGATCACTAAGGTCTAAAAACAGTAATACTCTGAATTTTAAATTGTACAAACTATGCCGTTATGGCGGAAGAATGTTTACCCATGCTGCCCCCGCCGTGTGGAACAATCTCGCAGTAGAAGCAAAATATGCAATAACAATTGAAACTTTTAAACAACTAATAAAAACGAGTCTTTTTAAAATTGCTTTTAAATGTTAAAGTATTTAACCTTCAATTTCGGTTGTTTCGGTTATTCCGGCCAATTTTTTTTGAACAAGTAAAATGTAGCCAATAATCATATTTGGTTATCTAAATCAAGACCATGTTCGATTCTATATTTCTTTCAATGCACCAAAAAGTCTTCGATAGGGAAATAACAAGGATTCTTGCCGATCGCAGCCATCATCAAGTTTTGCCTCATTTTCAAGTCATCCTCGTTTTCAAAAATTCACCTGACCATGGGGGTCGTGGCTAGATCAGGGGTAACTCAAGGACATTTTTATGAATTTTTATTGCTTCTTTTAATTGTATTAAATTCATATATAATATTTAGAGTATTGTTTTCTGCAATAAAATTAAATCAATGATGTGAAGAAACAAGTGGATTAATTTAATTGTATATTTATTGTTATCAATGAAAACAAGTGTTATTCATAATGGATTTCTTCACAAGGCAAAAGGAAATACTAGTAGATCGAGGAGAAATAAAATTGTTTGTCATGGCATGATCTAAACACATGATCTGAAAATTACCAGGAAAAGATCATTATTTATCTTGTGTTGCTAGGCAGTTAGTTACTTAAATTGTTTTCAAAAACATTTTGCATACCAATGTAACATAAATGATTTTAACTCATATTTAATTGAAATATTCAAAACAAGAGGACAAAATCGGCCGAAATTTCGGCCGGAATTTCGGCTAAAAAAGCCGAAACTGTATTATTTCGGTGACGGCCGAAACGACGTTTCGGTGCATCCCTAATAATATTATAACATGTAAAGCGCTATTGAGCAACTATTGGAAATAGCGCTCTATAAATAAATAAAGTTTATTATTATTATTATTATAGTCAAAATTATATGCACAATGCAGATCCCAAAATGTTAAAGAACGGTTCTTACCGATATTTTTGTTGTGACGTAACCAATAAGAGCAACAACAGTCAGATAAGCCCTCATCCATTTACTTTGAAAACGCTCTTTCAGATATTCAGGCATAGTGAAGACTTTTGAACGAAGGTAAATGGGAACAAAGAAAAACCCCAATAACAATAGGATCCAACATGCCTGTAATAATAATAAAAATAAAAATAATAATTAATAATAATAATAATAATGATGATAATAATAATAATAATAATAATAATAATAATAATAATAATAATAATAATAATAATAATAATAATAATAATAATAATAATAATAATAATAATAATAATAATAATAATAATAATAATAATAATAATAATAATAATAATAATAATGATAACAATAATAATAATAATAATAATAATAATAATAATAATAATAATAATAATAATCTAATATTCTAGGTTTAATTCATTACCTGCCATTCATATGCGGTTACTCCAATTCCGGTTGCCGCACCCGATCCTGCTAAACCGACAAAATGCTCACTACCAATGTTGCTTGAGAAAAGACTTCCACCAACCTAAATTTAATAAATTTTCAAATAAAGGAACCGGGAACTTTCTGTTTAAATAAAACTGATAGGCAGCCTTTCAGCCATTTAAAGCAATCAATGGAAAATCAGGGAAATTAATTAGGTAAACTTCATGTCAAACAAGCTCCTATTATCAGATTAAAACCCACCAAATCAAGATTTCAATTCCAGTGAATCTTAGATGGTTTCTATAGTCACCTGTCTTCAGTGGTCACCCAAGCAATATCCAAAACAGTATTTTCTATGAGTAAAGAGTAGCCCTGTTTTTAAAGGCCACCTGCATATAGCAGCCATTTTATCTACATCGATAGCTAGATGTCATACGGAATTAGCTTGTGGCTAAAAAGTCGCTCCACGGCAGGTAAATGTAGATTACTTTTGAAGCAACTGTCTCATAGCCATATCTTTAACAAATCACAGCTAAAAAGTTAACTTTCCACAGGTAAATAGATATTTACTGAAGTAAATAGTCCAATAGCCAGATATTTGAGAATTCGCAGCTACATATATCATTTCCGCAACAAATCGTCTAAAAGCCGCATATTTGTTATTTAAAGTGTATATCTGTAAATTGTTTATTTGCCTGTTAGCCATTGTGCTACAAAATACATACATACATACATCATACATATCCTGGATACTGGGAGAATGCTTCTTTAGGTGAAAAAGCATATTCCATTCAAGATTGCGATCATTTCACATTCAAAATGCAGTTTTACCCTTATCAGACTCTCACTAGTAAGTTCAAGATAACCAACATACCGCCCACCACATCATTGAACGACCTGCCAAAAAATACCCTTCAGCTGTTTCTTCTTTTCCTCTATTTCGATACTTTGACTGAAAATTAATGAAAACACACATCAGTCATTTTTTCAAATAGAATTTTTCATTCAATTACATAAAACTAAATATTTAAAGTGGAAACAGAATTTGCTCTTGATAAATACTTGATAATTGATGAAATCGGAATCTTAGATTTTTGTCTCATGCAAGCAGAGCTGCCCCCTTATAATAATAATCCCTATATCCCAGTCTGGTTTCAAATCTACTTTGTGTGTGTGTGAATGATAAATTATTGAAAAAGTAGGCATGCTAAAAAAGTTTTGCTTCGAAAAGGCAAGGAATTTGCATAATTGGGAGCTTCAGTTCTGTAATACCTTCAAAATTGCAAGATTTTGGTAATTTTCCGCTCAAAATTATCCAATATTTGACTCTAAATTTATACCTGGGGGTGTCACCCCCTCCCGGTCCAGGATTTACGGCCGTGAATAGTTATATGTATGAGTGATGAGAACTGTAGAATTATGTTGAAGAAATAAAAAGATGGTTCACTGTTCAGGAAGGTTCCTATATGAGCAAGACTAAAATCAGAAAGCTGTTCAAATTTTCTGTAGATTACATCGATTTTAGAGGGTGTGACTCAAACGTTTTACAAAAACTCAGCGAGAAATCAGATTAACTACAAACCGGCATGACGCAGCAAGACTTCCACATTCAAAATAAAAATTCAAACATCGTTTAACAGTAGTACCAAGGAAACGAATAATGCAATCGAAATTCAATGCCTATTTTTTGTTTGAAAATTGAAACTATAAAATAACAATAGCATTAATTTCACGCGCCATTTTACAGTTTTGAAGTCTCACAGAAGAAGGACCGTGTTTTACATTTCCCGGGTCAATTGCAAAAGACGTATAAATGGTTTGTAAGTCATCCAAGAAAAGAAACTATTTCAAACAATACAATCTATTATCTATCCCTATTGAATTCACAAAAGAATTAAAATAAAATTGTGAGTGTAGATAGAGGAGCGGTGGCAAACAAACCAACACTTTTTGAAAAGTGTACCACGTGGAAAAATAAATCAAATTGTCATCACAAGAAAAATTATTACTCACATAAACACCAATTCCTACACAAATGATGAAATATGCCACAAGAATGACCCAGTCAGCTAGTGCTAACGAACCCATGATTGTAAAATGCCAGGTTTATAACCTTCAACTTTCAAACAGCAGTATTCGTTGTCGTGCAAAAGCAAAATCTATGTGGACAACCGAAAACAGAAATGGAACGTGTGAAACTTGAATGTTATTTTTCACAGTTTGCTTCTACGCTACGGTGTCATTCGAACGAATGACCGTAAGCACGCGCACTGCTTCAGTTGCGGAAAAATTCAGTGCTACTGTTACAGATTAATGCACTCACCTGTGACGTATTGCGGCCTCTGCGGTATTGTTGTCTGGTATTTATTTTCTGTTGCATATTTACGAGGATATAGTATTCGAATCGAAAAGTCGTCCTATCGCCTACACCCCTTCCGACTCTATGTCATAGAATAAATCGGGAGTCGGAACAGAAACGAAGCGAAATCGTAAATGAAAACATGACTGTTATTTCAACCTGGTTTTTCCGTCATATCGAGAATCGATTCATACGAAGCATCGGGACTTTCCGGGAGTAGTACCGATCAGTGAGCAATCATTCGCTTATGAATGCCTTGGTCCCTCATCTCATGATATCAAATGAAAAAGAAGAATATAATAAATAGAATGATTTAATTGTCAATAAACGTATCCAAGGTACAACGTGGTTTACATACATTATTTTAAAATTGGTTTACGAAAGAAAAATGAAGGGAAGTTATAGAGCAGGGCCTTTCACAAACAAAAGAAGCGTTAGCCTTACAGAAATTGAGCAAGTGAGGGCATTAATTATCTTCTTTTTATTTGCGGTGACTGCACAATCTATTCTGTTTGGGATCATGATTGTATCGTCTATTGCGAATGCATCACTGTGAGCTGTATATATAGTTCTTCGTTTTTTATGGTGTTTATGTGTCCCATATGTTTAAAGACCGTCAGAGGCTGCTATATATATTTATCTAGCTTCATAGAAATAAAGTCAAAGATAAGACGTTGTCCTAACGTTGTCTCTGTGACGTCTAATGTCTACGGAGACAACGCCTATCTTTGACCTTGTTTCTATATCGTTCTGCACATCTGCAATCTGCGTTATTAGAAAGCTTTCTATATATTTACTGGATGTATACATATGTTAATTGTCCAAATATGGTTAGACAAACTGTTCTTCAATCTGCCCGTTTAGCGTTCTCCGTTATTAGATGCCGTAATCATAGTAAATCTATCAGTCTCGTTATCATTTATACTACGATTAGTATCGAGACCATCCGTTGCACCATCATCGGAATCTCTTAAGCGACTTGATTCCATATCACTTTCAAAGTCAGACGATCCGTAATCATAAGCTGATGCAACACTAACATCAATAACGCTAGCACGGCCGGTGGCACGGCTACCGTTACCATTTGATTTTAAATTAGCATTATTTGTTGTAGTGACAGTCGGAGCGGAGCGATAACTTGCAACCGTTCCATTATCCAATAAAACCGACAAAGTATCATTGATAACCGGTAACGGAGGCGTTTGGTTATCATCAGCTTGATCAGTATAGCTTGGTAAATTCAAACTAATGCTACTGCTATTTCGTAGTGAACTTGGTGCGATTAATTCACTCTCATTTTTATCAGTTTGTTTATGAGATATAGAAGAGGTTGATGATCGATACGAGGTTTGACTATATCCAGATAACCGACTGATACTATGCTCACTATGATCTAATTCTGATGTATTATTTTTGATTTCATCTGCTTTCTTCTGTTTTCGTTGTAGCTTTCTTTTGGTGTTTGTTACATTGCTAGTTTTATTATTGCTTTCCTCTCTAGAAACTACGTTCATTCTGATATTTTTAACACACGTAGCAATTGATTCTTGAAGGATATAATCGTTAACTGCCATCAACGCCAAGAGAGGCTGAAATGACAAAAACTAAATTGTAACTTAGAGACATGAGTCAATGACGTCAAAATGACGTTTAAGGATTTGTAATATATGTAGTTAAAATGTGAGACTGATGAGAACTGTAGATTCATGTTGAAGAAATAATAACAACAATGTAGGCTGAATTGATTTGTATATTTCTTCTTGTGAATAATACTATCAATTCCAAGTTGACATGTTGATAGTAGACTGTACATTAAGTTCTCATACTTTGATTGAGTTCTCATTTACTGTATTTCAATGTTTAGATAAATGCTAGAAGGTGCTAGATCAGGCACGGTCATTGTGAGTCATGCGGGGAGTCATGTAGGTTCTCCTATGTTCTAGGATGTTCTAGATGGTTCAGGTAGGTTCCTAGACTTATATATGTTTATAGGAGAGTCCATGCTTATAAGAAGCGTATACGAAATTAAGTTTACCGATAGAAGGAGTGTTTCATTTTATGTCACAACGACACAATTCTCACATCTATATTCCTGAAGGCTAGAGCAAATTCAGAAAAAAAAATATATATATATTTTTATAATTTACTAGTCAAGTTTTAACGCAAAATTCAGAAGAAAATGTTGAAATGTTCAGTTCTAGGATTCAAGAGGCCGCAAGAAGGTTTAACCCTTACGAGTTTAATCACATAAATATTTGTATCATACCTTTACAGCATCATTCCCATGCATCAATGCACAATTCCTTGCCTCTGTCGAGAGTCTCTTTAGAGCATGCGTGCATGCTTTTTGAACATCTTCAGTAGTGTTAACAAGCCAACCACATAACAACGGTATAATATGAAGAAAAACATCATTGCTTTCGATTGATGCGTTGAAACTAAAAACATTTAAAATGAACGTAAAACAAGTTGATCAAGTGAGTCCTATTAAGCCGTGTGAGTTTTTGAAGCTCGTAATTCGGAGTCCATAAAGCACTCTAAACATCATAATGTTTTGAGAATAGAATGAATATACATATGGTTCTGGCTTCGACCTTGCCTAGAATAAAATTGCAAGTCATGCTACTGAGCTGTATTAAATTATGAAAAGTATCGAGTGACAGTCCTATACGTTTTTCCACTAAAAAAATAAATATCGTTCTTCGTTTTACGTCATAAAGCTAGATCCAGTCTCTTTTTTTTCTCAGCGAGATTTGGCCTGAAACACCTCTTTGATGGTAGTTTACACCAAAAAGAAAATCCAAATTGAAATAAAAATTACGCCATTGTAATTTTCAGACTGGAATACATCATATATCAGATTCTATTTTCAAAGGTTTTCCCCACTTTAAGTGCATAATATAATATGATGTTTCTTTACAATTTCTTTTTAATTAAATGTCGTACTATCGGCCAAAACTAGTTAGATTGTGCACCATATTTCAGAGACATCAATTCCGAAAATAAATCAAACTCAGGTTCAATTCACGTCAGAAAACGTTCTGAATACGAATAGCTAATTTATGTAATGTGTAATTATACGTTACATCTGGTAAAATATCCGATAAATCAAATATGTTATAACAGTAACCTGTATATAAAGTTCATATGACATTTTGCATCAATTTTACACGATTTATGATTTGAGTGTTTTTGAGTTATGACCAAGCCAACATTCGAAGCAAAGTGTGTGATTGGTTACTCGATGACGTTCTATACGTTCTCATTGGACATGATTGGAAAGATTTGATTATTTAAGAAACTTTGATCGTTATGCAAGATGTGCGTGTTTTTGTAATTAGTTTTGCTTGTACCAAGACCAGTTTACCAAGACCAAAGCTGCTGCTATGAATGAAACCGTTTGGTGAGCGCTTTCACGTGAAACTCTGAGTAACGGAGGCAGAGTCATATCCTTGACTTTTAATGCTAAATCTATGTGGAAATGATTTTAGCCTTATGCAATTATCTGATCCATTTTATGGAAACGGATTGCTCAATACATCGTAAGAAAAATATTTAACTATTCAAGTTTCTGAAGTGTACATAATAATATATATCAAATAGTTGGAACAGTAAAAGAATCATGATGAGAAATAAAACTTACTTGGTAATGCACGCAGATAGAGCCATTTGAATTGCAGGCAGCTAGAATAAAAGGATATATTCAAGATTATTCAGAGTCCAATCTGTTAGTATACTTTTTACGGTTATGCAGCTTTCTAATAAAGGACGGAGGGGGTTGCTTTTGACCGAGTATAGTTTAACAAATTTGAAATCAAAGTAAGAGAAAAACAGGGAACAATGTTTATGAGACAACTTGAACCACCAATTTTGCAGTAAATGAACGCTGAAAATATATACAACATCTATCTCTACATTTATCGACCAATAATCGTATGGATTAGATCTGGATGTTTGACTTACATCAGATTGGCAATGCTTTTGAATAGATTGTAAAACACCGTATTCATAAACAATAAACGCATTTTGTTCGTCTGGGACAACATTCGATAAAACACGTAATATAGACGCTGCGACCTAAAAAAAAATAGGAGACAATGAAAACTGGGTATATCGACCATTTATATAATTTAGGGAAGTCGACCGTTATAGACAGGTGGTCTTCAAATATAGGGTTTCGCATTATAAAGATGTGAAGTGCACACAAATAACATCATTAGTTAATATACAGGCTTTATTCAATAGAATATTATTTTATTGTTGCTATCAAATGATCGCTATATAGACAAGTGGCCTCTATAAAGAGGTGTCCGTTATTGCAGGTTTGATCATAGAATGACGAAATTTATCTTGTCATCAAAACAAGGTCACGGAGGAATGAGAACACCAAATACAATCTTTATATACACTATCTAATAATTAAACAAAGAATGGAATTTTATTGACGACGCTTTGGAAAAAATGTCCTGCCATTCTTTAAGCAATGATTTTCTCCTATGTGAAACTTTATGGGTTCATAGATTACAAAAGAGTTATTGGGAAGCTACTCCAGGGGGATGACCCTGTGGATATTACCTCTTCGTTTTCAGTTTTCAACGTTCTAACAAGTAGTTCCAGTCCACCAACGAGAGAACGCATTGCTTCAGGTATGTCGTCATCGTCAGACAGTTTTTCATTCTTAAATATATAAATACACAGAGTAAAACAAAGAACGACTTATGCTAATGATGACACATTTTTGTTGCCGTATTTCGGTCCAAATTTTCTTCGATGCTGCCCACGACGTATAATAAGCTAAAGCCTGTATGCAGCCCCACTGCTTTCTTCCACTACTCTTTTTGAAAAAAGGAGATAATAAGAAGGCATTTAAGGGTAGTAGAATCATAATCAACATACTTGCGTTGGTATAATCAAAGCATTGATGGCATCTCCAGCGTAAACAACAGCCTAAATGAACAAATACATCAGACACAATATATACTATTTTAATTAAAAAGCAATAAGTTGATAACACATGACAAAAATATAATCCTATAATTCGAAATACATTCATTTCCAGTATAACAGACCATATCCTATTGATTGATGGATATATGAACAATTGAACACGTCTACCAGAATTGAATTTTGACTCCCCGTACACATCACATGTTCTACAGGGGATTGGATACCACACATCTGTTATCATCCCTGTTTTACACCACCATGGTTTCCCCTTCGAATCGAGAAGGCACAGTTGTGGTTCTGCGATGGAACTTCTTCGTATAGAGCACTGGGCCTTGTGCATTCCAGTTGGGATCAGAAGCGTTGGGGGAGGGGGGTGCTGGGAAAAAATTATGCGATCAAACGCTTGAAATTCCTTATTGAGCCGGGAAATCGTGACTGCATGGACTACTCCCAATTCAAATTAAAAGCCAGACTTACCTTGTAGGACAGGGCTTTAAGATGAGACCAGCATAAACGAAGACCATCTTTATCAATTATTGAACTAAAACAGAATACATATATCAAATTAGTTAGTAGCGAATATATCATTTTGCGTAATAGAAGATCCCGAGGTTCGATGATACTTTTTCGGTCTATAACACGAGATAGTTTCTTGTTGTTGCACTAATATATTACCTAATATAAACATGACGAATAGTTTCCATGGAAACATTTTCTCTGTGTCTATTCCATTGCATAGAAATTACAATTTACTTTAATTACAGTGTTCAAAATTGGTCAGCATGATAGGAATTTTTGTAAGGTAAAAACTTTACTGGTCATAATAATATCATTATCTATAGTATTATTAACGATATTATGGTGAAATGAATGGATGCTCACCTTTTGAATTCTGCATTCGACGTAGCAACAGTTGCAATAAAACGTAAAGCAGCAACCACAACATCAATATCCGTTTGACGTATTAACTTCAATATGAGGTTATGCAAATCGCTATTTGTCACGTGGTTTTGATACTCAATATCATGATCGTATAGCAAACGCATCGCATCGAGACAATGCTTACTCAACTGCAAAAGAAAACATTACGAAATTAGCAATACAATTTGATAATTGAACTGATATGATCAAGGAGGCTTGTACTAACGGCCTCAATGTACTACATGCTTTAGACGGGGGTATTTGTCAATTTTGCCCGAAAAGGCTTGCATTTGCATATTTATGAACTTCAGTATTGTAATGCCTTCAAAAGGATTTATGCAATTGAAAAATCTTATTGGGAGGGGGTGATTGGCATCACATCTCACCCCCAGGATTTACGGCAGTGCTTGTATTTACCATAGTAATATTGTGTTGCCGTAGGACATCTTCACACTGAAATGCTACACCAGTGGACTGGAACCTACAAATTGAAAATACAAATGGTATACCAAACGTTATGTTTGTCTTGTATTTAATAACAACAAGCATCTATTTAACAATAAGACATGTTGTCTAGTATCTCCCGTCGAATAGCCAATGATGTCTGACGAGTAGAGTATTTAAAATGGCAGAAAACGAGGGAGATGCATCTATTGCGTCAGTAGAAATCAACTAACAGTACAAGAAGAACTAATTACAAAAACATTTCTACTTGAACAGAAATTACACATGTCAATCAATGTCAACATGATGTCAATCAATATCAAATTCTCCAATCGAGAACATCAGGGCCACAGAGAAAATCATCGGACCCTGGGGTTTAGTTTGTAAACATCCAAAAAATTGCTATTTCGCTCCGCTAGAAAACTTTTGCAAACGCGACCGAGGCTCATACTCACAATCAAAATGTACCAGCAGAACCTTGAAGTCCCTATAAATTGTCCGGGTGATTGGCAAGTATCCCACTTTCCCCACCTTTTGGGCGACCGAAGATAATGGAGAAGATAATGAACGATGATTGGCAAAGCATGACACTGATTGACATCGTGCTGGAATTGGTTTGTGATATGAGTAGATTTCTATATTAAACAATTATATGCATTGCCCTCGTTGTTAGAAGATAATCAATTCCTTGAATAATCAATTCCATTCGATAGACAGCATGGTTTTAACATGCACTGTTATTCTTTCAAGAATCGGAATTTCAAACTTATAAGTATAACATGATTAAGACGTTTATCTGATAAATATAGCTTCATTGAGTAAAGTATAATAAAATAGGAAAAAGCTTATTTTGTAATTTTTCTTTCAAGTTCAAACCTGTAATTTCAAATTCGAATAAATTCCATTGTACAAATGTTTTTTCCCACTTTAAACATGTGTGTTTGATCAGTCATTCATCGGTATATCCAATACTTTTGCATAGAACATAGTATTTTGTACTTACATTTCTAAATTATCGATTGATCCATCCATTAGTCTTGCTATTGTTCCACATGTAATCTCCAAATCTTTTTCATCTCTATAACTTTTGAAATTTTCAGAGAGAGCATTTAAACCATCACATTCATCCAATTCAAGCTTAGCCATTGGTTCATTCGCACACTAAAGAGAATTTAGATGTAAACAAACAGCGATATACAAACAAAATAATGTAATATATGGTAACTTGGTTATCATAATTGATTACTGGTGATATAGGGCCCCGATGATTCAACGGGGCTATGGGAGAGTAGTATCTTTTCATAATGTTTTGTATCGTGAATTGTGTTATTAGCAAATTTCTTTGTCAGCTATGTCTGACCGTGATTTGTGGCGTTCTTTGTGTAGCAAATATGTTAAGCGAATAAAGGATGGCAGATTATTATTCCTATAACGTGTCTTCCTATACTATACTACTACTAGCGAGTTTAGTGGCAGAATTCCCTTCCAGGCCCAGACGCCAACCAATAGTGTTTCTGCCAGGGAATAAACCCAAGAACCCACGGGCCAAGGTCCAACGCCCTGGCGAATATACTAGTTGGTTTCTACTAAACTGAAATACATACAAGAAATGTAGAGAACAATTTAATTTTTCAAATTTGATCTGACATATTTATTGCAGATATTTTATGTGGAGAGTCCGATCAGGGTGCAAAAAACTTTCAATAGAATATCTTTTACATCAGCATGGTAGTCAAATCTTTTGTAGCCATTTTGAAATTTTTTATCTTTAATATTTTTGATATGAAAATGATGCAGAATTCTTTGGTATGATAATATAAGTCAATCCAGAAAGAAAAAATATTAAAAATGTTACACCGGAACTAGTGCCAGGCTCTTTTCGTCCAAATAAAATGGCTCTTCTTAAAACGTCGGGTGTAAAATTGCTTTGAATAAATCTAAATTATTTTTGCTGATAATTGTACCTTGTCATATTTGCTTGGATTCTACCGTGTGCTTTTTGTTATTTGAGACCATACAAAAAAGTTATTCAATGAGATGTTTAGAAACTTTCTAAAACAGCTGGAGCGTGACTGCTTTTTGAAACTTCAAAACATCACAACTTTTTTGTTTCTTCACCAATCAAAAAAGCACACGGTAGAATCCAAGAAAATATGTCAAGGTACAATTATCAGCAAAAATAATTAAGATTTATGCAAAGCAATTTTACACCCAACATTTTTAAGAAGAGCCATTTTATTTAGACAAAAAGAGCCTGGAACTAGTTCCGGTGTAACATTTTGAATGTTTTTTCTTTCTGGATTGACTTATATTATCACACCAAAGAATTCTGCATCATTTTCATACCAAAAATATCAAAGATAAAAAAATTCAAAATGGCTACAAAAGATTTGACTACCTTGTTTTTTACATCATTATTTATAATTTAGAGAAGCAGTACAAGGTTATTATGTTATATGATAAATTTTTTGAAGAGAATTATTATCATTGCCATGAAACATTATCAAGTATATAAAGATAAAAAAATTATTAAAAAAAAATTATTAAAAAAAAAAAAATTGCCGGTAATATTCAATGTTAAATACTTGGATATCGTTGTTTAGTAAAAATGTAAATTTAATACAGTAACTCCACATCTAACTGTCAAGTTGTTAATTTGATTAATTGTTAATTGTCACCATCTATACAATTCGTTAACATCTGTTATGATATAATTTTTAAGGCGTTGAGTATGCGGTCATAATACTTACATTGAAAATGAGCTTTGTTGCCAAGAGACGAACCTCGGAATCAAAATGACGCAAATAGCATCCAGCGACAACGAGAATTTTATCTTTGATAATTTGTTGTCGGAATTGAGCCTGACAAAATAAATAAGAAGGAACAATTGTTGAGTACGGAACAGAAAGTCAAATACTGGAAACTGTGATTTCGTGAATCAGATATATATGTACAGTATTTTCCCCACTGAAAATGAAAACCTCATGCTGAGTATCCACTGGAAACAGAATTCATTATCTTCCAAAAATCACATTAGCCAATAAAACACTAGCAAGCTCACAGACTCTCTGTAAATCGGAACTTGGTCAAACAGTAGATTACTTAATGTGTTTTACCAAGTTTCCGATTTACATAGAGTCTGTGAGCAGGCTAATAAAACAAGGGATAAAATCGAAATATCTGATCACGTGATAAAATAAACTCACATCATTGGTGCATTCTTCTACCAATCCCAAAAAAGGAATTAAAAATTGTTCATCTTCAAACTTTGCTAAATCTTTGATGTGTCTTTTGAGTTGTGATTGTGCTATTTTTCGTTTATTTGTGTGGTTTTTACAACATTGCCAAAGTGCAGTTGTAAAAGATATAATTTCATTGAGTTTGATGTCAGACGAGGCATTGACAGAGTTCTCGTATGTATATCCATTTCGAGGGCGTGATTGCAATGAAGATGTTTTTGTTGTGAATCGTTGGCATAACTTGGAAATCTGGATCAAGAAAACATCATCATCATCATCATCTGTTATTGTATATTATTAGATTAATCAATAAAATGAGTCCAAAAAGAGACATACTGTTTTCACCCGAGAAAAGAATGTTTTTTTGTTACTCATTTTATTTATTAATTTATTAAAGCTCTGATATTTATCATTGAGCACTATACCTACACAAGTGTGGACAACTTTACATTATCTATCCATTGTATATTATTATATATTTAACTAAACTAAATTAAATTTAAGAAAAACTTCGATATATTAGTAATAAATTGAAAACAGACAAATAACGTCATTAATAAGTCAGAAACCTGTAAACTATACAAACATTTTTTTATAAGACTATCTGTTGCACTGCACACGTTATTTGTATGTTAATTTGTTATTTCATTTTCATTTCATTTCATATATTTGCAAAAAAAATAAACCATAAATGGTAATTTTTTGTACAGGCAAGCAAAGGGAAATTATATAGTAATATAATTTGCACTGATGTGCAGCCTAATGAGAGTGCTTCAAATAGCAATCTAAATCAATCTTATGTAATTTTGAATTAAAGGTAATTAAGGAGGAAGAAGTCACTACTTCATCCGGTAACTGATTCCATAATGGAATTATGCGATAAAAAAAGGAATAAAAAATTGAATTATTTACAGGTATTGAACATGCAACGAATTGCATAGAATGTCCTCTAAGTTTACTTATGTTTCGTTTTATAAAAATATTATCAGGAAAGTCAATTAGATTATTTATAATTTTGTACACCATGCATAAATCAAATTTAATTCTACGGATTTCTAAAGATTCAATTTCAAACAGGGCCAAACGACTGTGATAACCATTATCTTTTAATCTTGCTCTAGAACACACATATTTAGTAAAACGTCTTTGAGTTGATTCAATCAAATCAATGTCTTTTTGTAAATAAGGACTCCATAGTTGGGTGTCTTTTTCTAATAGAGGTCGTACATAGGTAGTATATGCTTTAATAAGTAATTGTGCATTGCTTGAGGTAAAGCATTTCAGTAGAAGGTAAGATCTTGTTTTAGCTTTAGCGGAGATAGAAGAACAATGAGTAGAAAATTTAAGATCTGAAGTAATGATGAGGCCAAGGTCACGAAGTTTTCCTGTTTGCTTCAGTTTGTTACTCCCGAGGAAATAATCAAGCTCACTTGCGTTGGATGTACCAAAGGATATTGTACTACATTTATCATAAGCAATTCTCAGTTGCCAGCTTTCGGCCCATGTTGTAAATTTATCTAACGATGTTGTGAGTGCATTGACAGGGGAAGAATCATTTCGAGCGATAAAAAATTTTGCATCGTCTGCAAACAGACGCACTTCGCACAAACCATCCAAACAGCTCTCAATATCATTAACATAAAGTAAAAAAAGTAGCGGTCCTAACACAGAACCCTGTGGGACACCACTGGAAACTGGGAGAGAACTTGAGATTTCATCAGATACAATGACGCTTTGCGAACGACCAGAAAGAAAGGATTTAATCCATTCAAAAAGTTCGTATTTGATGCCGTAAGATTCTAATTTGGCTAAGAGTTTTGAATGTGTAACAGTGTCAAATGCTTTAGCAAAGTCTATATATACAACATCGACACGTGAGCGTTTGTTAATTGAATCATACCAATCATTTAAAGTCTTTAACAGTTGACTACAAGTAGAACGCTTTCTGAGAAAGCCATACTGTCGATCAGATAAGATATTGTTTTCATTTAAATAAACTAGTAGGTCATCTACAATGATACGTTCCATAACTTTGCAACAGATGCAGGTTAACGATATGGGTCGATAATTACTACGGGAAGCTACGTCACCTTTCTTAAAAATTGGCGAAACTAATGCTTGTTTCCAGATATCAGGTAGAATGCCGGTTTTTAATGACAATTCAAATAACATAGATAAAGGAATAGTAAGCTCAGAGGCTATTGCTTTGAAAAATATTGGTGGGTAGTCATCTGGTGTTCGAGATACTTTTGTGGGCAAGGAAGATAATGTCTTGTAAACTTTTTCGAAAGAGAACTCAATGAAATTCAATGAAGTATTTTCGTTAGCCGAGTCTGGAATGTTAGGTATGCTGTTATTGTCCTGTGTAAAAACACTAGCAAAATATTCATTGATAAGAGTTGCTTTCTCTTTGTCATCTGTAGTAACAGAAAGATCATTTTTGACAATAGCAGGAAATGTAGAGTTAGATTGTGTTTTACCTTTAACGAAGGCGTAAAATTTTTTTAATGAGGGGTCAACTAGTAGCAAGGCTTCGTAATCATGATGAAACTTTTTTACTGCCTTTTCATAATCTTTGCATGTATCTTTATACAATTTCTTTTTACACGGAGATTCTTTAGACGATTTGTACAAGGACTTCTTTTTGCAACGGAGTAATCGAATGTTTTTAGGATAATTGGGTTTACGATTAGAATTATGTTTATATAACGGTACATATTTTGCATAGGCGTAGGGGCACATTTCCAACCAGGGGGGCAAAAATGGTTTTTCCCGAAAAAGTTTTTCCGGTAAATGTTGTTATAAGAGGTAACTCACATGCAAAATTGCAGAAGATGTATCACAGGATACAAACACAGACATCACAGGCCTCCTTCAGCCCCACAAATTTCTTAATACCGTCATTAAATATATTCATTTTACATTAATTTTAAGCAATAATATGATTATATAATGTTTTACTGAATTCAAAAAGCCGTTATCAGCTATTCCATTCCTCCTGCAACTTAGCTTTACGGTGTAAATAATAACGTTCATTTCTCCCTGTAGCTGATCGTTATAAAGAACGTTTTAGTCATACCTGGCTCGTCATAAAGGTCATCCTATTTTAGGTATTTACTTTTATTTCCTGAGAATGTTTAGACACCTTAGAGCAGAATATTTTGCTGCATATAGCAGTGTATTTTAGGCACCGTAAAATACACTTTCATATGCAGCACTGGGTTATCTATTTAATTTGAAAGAGCGAGACAAGCCTACTTTATGGCAAATAGTGATCTGCTTCACTAATCCCTATATGATCTGATGCGAAGAATTGTTGCGAGCAGAGCGAGCAAGAAAATTTGGATTATTGTTTACTGATATTTTTCAGGACAACGTTACGTATAACCTGCGAAATATTGAATGACTGAATAATTTCATTTGCAAAGAGATATAAGAAATAGCTTGATCTGCCCGAAAATTGACCTAAAAATTTCCACTTACACATTTGGGTCAATGTAACATTTCTCATGTCATCACGGTCTTAATCTTTTTAGACATTAATATATAAAGCGTGTAGATAAGTTCTGGATTTTTTATATTGCAAAACGAGTGGGGGTGGAGTCTTCAAAATAATTAAGCGATATAGCAACAATAATTATTGCATAAAATTATGAATATTAGATTGGAACATGATAAGAAGAAAGCTTGCCAGTAGGCTTACAATGCATAGTATACTCCTGTTCATAAAACTGTTTTTATGAAGTGTTGAATTTTATTAATACACAATAAATTTCCTGAACACTTTCGCTGTACCACAAAAGACTTGTAATTTGTTGATTTGCCCGAAAAATTGCCCGAATTTTTTTCTCAAATGCGTTTGGGGGGGCAAATGCCCCCCTGCCCCCCCAGCTCCTACGCCTATGATATTTTGAAGTAGATAAGTTGAGAATATCGCAAATTTTATTCCAAAAAGTTTGAACATCATTTTGACTTTCCTGTAACATATCAATCCAATTTATGGTAGACAAGTAGGAATTAATAGAATCATAATCTGCTTTATAAAAATTTCGACGTTTAGTAGGTTTTGATTTAGGGAAGCGGTCATTACTATAGTTGCTGACAGCTAGGTTAAATTCAATAGACTGATGATCACAAGTAGACGTGAATGGTTCGGTAACTTCAGTGCAAAAAATAGCATTGTCTTGGGAACAAAAAACAAGGTCAAGAATTTCATCATTTCTGGTAGGCGAGGTAACAAATTGATTGAGTCCATTTCGAACAATACCGTCTAAAAACATTGTAGTATTTGAAGATCCATGAGATTTAGGAATTGACCAGTCAATACAAGGAAAATTAAAGTCGCCAATAACAACAACTGGAAAAGCACTATCAGTGCTAACAAAGTCAATAAATAAACACAGTAAATTCACTTCAGTGGAAGACAAAGCCGACGAAGGAGGATTGTACAAACAAACTAAACGATATCCGATATTTGATATGTGTATATCAGCCACAACATATTCAAGAGCGTGAAAAGTAGACGGGATGTCAACAGTAGTAACTTTCAAATCTTTGCGTATTAAAATTGCAACACCACCCCCAACAGTTGATGTAATTCTGTCTTTTCTAAGTACTTGATAATCACGTTGGGTAATTAGCGAGTCAGGCACACAACATTTCAACCATGTCTCTGTTATAGCAATGACATCATAACGATTAGATGAAAGTAGACAATCAAAAAGATCCAATTTGTTCATTAATGAGCGTGCATTAAAATAATAAAACTTTAAAAAACAATAATCTTTGCTTGCCTGTGACCATTATTGTGGAATTTGATCAATGTTTTCCGCAAATACGTTTTCTTCTCGATTAAGTACTCTGGCGTTTTGTTTAGCGATGGTCCAATTTGAGACGTCGCCTCTTCGTTTAATTACATAACGCTCACCAGGGGCAGCGTTTGAAATTTTTTTTTTTAAATCATCATACAAAGGTTGCAAAATTTGTCTTTCGTTAAATGTCAAGCACTGACGAATGTGAACACCAGGGAAATTTTCTGAGTCTTTCAGTTTACCGGCAGATCTCAAAATAACATCTCTATCATTTTGGGATACCAACTGGATTTTAATTAATTGAGGCTTGTTAGTTGCACCCTTCTCAGTGGGTGGTTTACCAACTCTGGTAATTCCAGTTATTTGAACATTGGAACCACAAACAAACGACACGATCTGATTAACTTTTTGTTTGTCAAACTCCTGAGATATAAAGGGGACTCCAGCCATTATTAGCTGTCTCTTGTTGTTACTAATGGCGACGGCTTCTTTGATAATTTTGTTTAAGTCTACGTTAGCACCATCTTGTGACGCTACTTCAGAATAAGATTTCGCAACACCAGTGCTGCTAGAGCTTGTCTGCGTTTTAAAACTTTCTGTAAAATCTTCAAACTTTTTTTCAAGGCTATCCAATCTCACCGGTAGATTTTTTAATGAATCATAACATAGTGAGCAAGATGTAGGATATTTTTGTAATACCTCAATTTCTAAAGCTGTGCAATCTTTGTGAGTAATTGAATATGCCTTGTGCCACCATTTATCACAGTGTACACATGGTAAAGCATCTAAAGAATTCCCTGCGATATTTTTTTTCTTACAAATAACACAGGCTTTTCCACCAGTCATGATAAATAAGATATACTATATATAACAGTACAGTATTCTCTCAGAATTAAAAAAAAAAAAAAAAAAAATTATAAACATATGAAAACATAAAAAATTCAAGAGCAAGTGAAAACGTGTCATCACGCAATTGTGAACATTTTCCTCCTGATCCTCCTGATACATTATTAATAGAGTCCCCCAATAAACAAGCCAATCACAGATCGTTTTGACGTTCTACGATATTGTTGGATTTGAAACTTGAAAATGAAGGGTTTTGTAAATTTTTTTGGAATTTTTATCAGTTTTATGGAATTCTGCGGGTATGATATATCCGAAACAAGAATAAAATCAACTTCGAAATGTTTAGTGTGCCTGTCTATTGTGGCTTACAGGGTTACGCTCAGTCATTGATTGACTTTAAAATGTAAGCCTAGTCGTCATGATCATTATCAGAAAAATAAGAAAAAAAATTAATTTGAATTTGCAGCCTATCCAAATCAAGAGGAATAATTAACTATATATTAATTAAACATTTGATAGCTTTCCTAAGAAAAATAGAGTTACATTTAGAACAATAACAAAAGGCCTTTATCTCATCCTGGTTCCCTATTCTATATATGTTCAGAACTAGAATATTGGCATGGTGAATTTTCATTTGTAGGCCAACTTTTGAAATGGCATAATTGACTTGATGTAAAAGCAAAAGTTGATAGCATGTGTTTTCAATTTCTCCTACCAAGATGTCGATTCCTTTCGACTGTCGCAGAAGTCTTTGAATTCTTCTTGATAAAACAGCGATAGCGAGGGTGGATGCTGCTAACGAGGCTACGCTAGAATGAGGATGCTTAAGAGAGGCAACCAAAGTATTTAGGCCTACGAAAGAAAATCAAATACGGTTGCTAGATCATAGCATATTAGCTGATACGCAAGTTATGACGTGGCTATGTTAGGATAAAATGATATGAAAAATCTCACCATCGCAGCGAATTAGTCCGTCACGGATAAGTGGATTCCTAACGATAACATTCAAAATTTGTAAAGCACCAATCTGCGAAAAAAATCAGTCCATGAACATCCGTTGGAGATATTACAGAGAATTTCAAGATGGCTTAGAGAATTTATACTTTTGAGTATACCTACAAACTGTTCACAGCTGTTAGTTTCTACACAAGCCATATCTTCCTAAAGGGGCACGGACTCAAAAAATTTAATTAAACTTTAACTCCGAAAATTAAATTGCAATGCTAGAAGATATGGACAGAGTAAAATGTTATGTAATGGTTAATTTTTGAAGACCTTTATATAAGCTGCCTGATATCATCATTATCATCATCATCATTTATTCAGAATCTGATAATCATCTCATTGTGTGAAACTAAGAGTACCGTCAACCACAAATTTATCTCATCTTTGATTCTGATTATATAAATGCTCTGAACATATTCATTGAGCACTTCATAAAAACCTAATGTGAAACAAACCTGTTATAAAGGTCACCCCTATACAGCGGTCATATGTCTATTGTGGTGTGTGGTCACTAATGTCTGGAAAAGTATATTCTATTGAAATAACCCTGTATATCAGGCCACCTGCATATAGCGGTCAATTTATCATAGGTGGCTGTTATATACAGGTTTCATTGTATATTTATAATTGCTGTCTAAAACAGTATCTACACGAGAGAAGTGGCCATCAAATCATGATCTATAAGCTTACTTTTGATGCCAAATGTTTAGATTGAACAACACGACATAGAATACCAATACCATCTGCATCAAGAATGCATCGCTGTAACGAGTCATTTGTTATTGTTAAATCACGTAATGCCACCAACGCTAAGACTGTTGCCGTAGGATTCCCAATCTGCAACGAATTTAAACAGCATTCAGATACAACAGAGTACCTATTAGTAGTGTTGCATTAAAACGGAGCCTTATTTTATACAATGTTTAGACTTTGTGTACACATCACATGGTTTAATGTTCAGCAAAGGTTACGGAGTCGGCAGAACCCGTACACGAAGACATCATTTGAATGAAAAACAAGATTTTGACTTATAAATAATGAACGTTCTGTTTTAACCTTTGGGAGAACTCATCAATTTTTCCGTCATTATCCCAGAAAGCCTACCAATAATCAAACTATTTAACATTCAAAATGTCGTTAGAGTCATATATATAAAACATGAATTGAGTCCTAAACATCATCATGGAGTGTAAATGTAATCAATCGAATCTATTGCAAGAATTATGCTAATTCGACCAATCCAATTGCAAGAATTCCTTCTATCAATTTCGAATATAATAATTATCTCACGCAAGCTGGTGTGTTTGTATTGATAAGACAACTGTATAAACATCTCATGTATACATTAAACTCATAATATTGCCTAGCCTTGAAGTCTCAGACTAAACCATTGTTTAATGGAATGGGGGACTAGGGATTGATAATAACAGTTTCAGCTTTGAAGATACTCAGAAGGAGGGGAAGAAAATAGGGGCGGATTATTGGTGTTTAGCCTTTGAGTACCAAACGGTTGATGGTAGCTATGTTGTCCGAAGAACCTTACAAAAATATGATTTTCAAAGTAAGTTGGTTTTATTTATATCGTCTGAAGGGGGGCTTTCACATATCACACATGGATTTCTAAAAAGCTACTCCTTACAATTCCATTTAGCGGAGCCAAATTATCCATATTCTATTTCAAATTTTAGACTATGGATATACAAAAGCGAATAGCGAAGGCAAGAAATCAATATACAAGTATTTCACAATTCAACAATTATAATTATACCTTGGCATATTTTAATAATTTTACCACTTGGATGTGTTCACTTCCAAAACGCGGAAGAAGTGTTCGCTAAAAGTAAAATAGAAAAGTAAATCAAAATGATTTTACATTGGAAGTGATCTATTAGTGTTAGATCGGTACACCTCAGCTCTTTACAATGCACCATCCGCTATCAGAATACTCACTTGATGTTTCAGACAAAGTCAAAGCATAGTGATCAACCATTGAGTGATTGGACATCAATCTGGTCCAAAGTCCGGTTGCATTTCCATCTGAACATTCCTCCCTTATTTCCCCCATATTTCGATTACTGCATTTTTTATATGATATTTGCAATTGCCAAGTATCAGCCCAAGAGCAAAACGAATTTAAGGTGGACAAAAGGGGTGTATGAATATTGTTTAACCTTACGAGACAAAATTTCAAACAATCATCAGCGAACAATTTGATAGAGCATTGCTGCTTTAAACAGTCTGCAATGTCATTGATGTAAACCAGAAAAAGCAATGGCCCTAATACCGAACCTTGTGGAACACCACTCAATACTGAAAGGAGGGAGGAAATGGAATCTCCTATAAATACTTGCTGAAGACGATTTGATAAGAATGATTTAATCCCTTGCAGTAATTCATGAGATATACCATATCCTTCAAGTTTTGAAATAAGTTTCGAGTGTGAAACACTGTCGAATGCCTTACAGTCAATGTACTGCGTCAATTTTTAATCTGTTATTTATAGCATCACACCATTCATTCAATGTTAATATCAATTACGTACAAGTAGATTTTCTTGATAAAAATATCTAAATTGTTCAGGTCTTAAACGATTGTTGTCTCTAAGATACGTTACAATGTCCATATAAATGATCGACTCCATTACTTTGCAAATAATGCATGTGAGGGAGATCGACCTATAATTCTTTTTTGATGAACCTGGATGCGGGATGAATGAGGGCATTGCTATGCAATCAGAGTTAATCAGCCTCTAAAGAATATGACTGAAGGTACTCTAGTTGAATTGCTACATACGCATTTAATTAAGCCATGTGATAAATTACCTTTACTTTTTCAATATCGTCGTCATCCGTTTCTGAACCACTTGATTTTGATGCGTTGTTGTTAATGTTAGAAGCAGGTGGCCTGATTAAAACAACATACGTATATAAGATCAACATTTTCAATTTCAGAATATACGCTCTCTTAGCGAAGATAATCCGAAGTCTAGTTATAGTCTATATGTGCAGATGCGAAGCAGGCAACTGGTCTTCTTTCGCAACGTGTAGAAATGCGATGAGAATGAAGGTTTGCAATATACAGTTTAGGGTGCAACGCAGACAGCTTGTGTCTCGATAGCCCTCGATAGCCTGCGTGCAAACCTTACGGGAGTCGGGATCAAAATCTAACATCCTCCTTAGTAAGTTAGAAAAAGTTAGATTTTGATCCAGTGAGGTCTGCATGCAGGCTATAATGTCTATAGTCAGACTATTTTATAAGCGGCAAGAAAGATAAAAAGTAGGCTGTATTGCTCAATTTAAAACAGTAAATATTTCTCGTTTCGTTTCTGGATTCTTTTTGAACAAAACTGAGTATGATATACGTTATTTTTTTAATATAAAACACATTGAGGCTTTGATTTCTGAAAACTGGAGGCTTATGATGGAAATATATCGAGAACCAACTTATGATTACTTTTGAAAACGATAAGTTATATCAAAAAGCTTAATGATCTTGGTTCATTTAAATTCTAATTACATGTCCATATTTGAAATGTTGACTATGTATCTAAAGAATTCTTGAGACGATAGATTTGTATACTTTCCTTTTCATAAAGTTTCATGAAAAGTGTTTGAAACTTTCGACAGGCCCAATTCCCGTCTACTTTGATGTATCGAAATTCGATGGCTGGTAAACTTTACACACATATCAAGATCGTCATATAAGAATAAGTGAGACTTGAGCAAGTCAAAACAACTTCAGTCTCAATTTTCTGAAGGATTGATTAAGGAGAGAGTTGATTCTTCATCTAAATAAATGATTCTATAATGAAAAGAGTGGATTTTATTTTATTTACCTTCGATTGTTATTTCTTGGAGATTTTGTGAATTTCTTATCTGAATGAAGCGTTGAAGATTGTTGTTTGCGGCGAGAAAGCATGACGATCATCTATTCAATGAAAACATTTAAAAATAATGTAACCAAAACATTTCGACATAGATAATCATATTTTGATTTATAAAATAAAATAAAAATGACAAGAGTGTCTAAACAATAAATCAGTTCATGAAAATAGTCTGACGAACATTGTAAATAAAATCCTTTGATTTGATTGGACAACATAGCACATACATTAAGTGGTTACATGCTATGTGAATCATATATTAAACGCTGTAAGCATTCAAAATTTTATTATATTACATAATGTCTCGACTAGAGTAAAGCTTTGGTTGCGCATAGTATACGTAATCCATAATAATGTATAAAAGTTCGTTTATCTGTTTGCAACCTACACAAATACCATTTGGAAATACTCTGGTTAAGCAAGCGGAAATATAGCGCTTAAAATTCCACAATTTTAAACAAATAATTTTCAAAGGCAACATAAAATTTATACCATTAATCTTGAGTAATATAGATACAATGAAAGCACTCACCAAACATGAATAATCAAGAAAATATTTCCACAAAATCGTTGTTTTATTTCTTGAAGTCTGAAAGCACCGATTATAACACTGCAGGTCTCTTAAAACATCAAAACGTGATTACCATGACAACCGATCACCAGAAGTACACAATTAACAATTCATGAGGAGCAGGACAATAATAATCAGAAGTGAATAACTTCAATGAGAGACAACTTTATATTTCGAAAAAGAGGCTGGACAAACAATTTTACTGCATTATAGCTAAAACAGCTCATAGCAGCTAGCTCAGTGTTTTTAATTTAAAATCTCTAATTTTGACATTAAATTTGCTCAAAAAACATTTAGTTGATGTAATGAGCCTATACATATTCACAAATTTGATATTTTGCGATCCAACATAGACTCTAAGTATATATATATACTAAGAAATTGGTATTGAATATATTAGTTGGCGAATTTCATATAAATCGAGGTGGACCCCCGAACCTTCCACCCCTATTGGGTCTTCGTGGGTAAATGTTGTGTTCAGGAAGTGGTCCAAATGGGTCAAATCTAGCCCGTGGGAGTCGTAATGGTCTTGTTGCACCAAATGGGTGCTGTCCACCAGGAGAATAAGGCAACGTCGGGTGAAGATCATGATGACCACCTAACATAAAACATTAAAACATTATTTCAAATTAATATAAAATAATACATCTAGATATGTAGAGAGTTAAGACTTGGTAATCTAACTGCTGTCTGAGTGTCAAGCTGTCCACAAGAAGTGAACACATCGCTAAATTAAAATGTTTCACAGAAAAATTCACAATAAATAATAATAAATCCTAAAATAAAAAAAGATTATCTAATTAATAAATTAACTAATAGATGAAAAAATAAATGCATAAATAAATAAATAAATAAATAAATAAGTAAATGTTTCAATGGAAAGGTCAAAGTGTCAACAGTAACTGATTTTAATTAGTACTGTAATTGTAACAACGTTTCAGCTTTTATTATCATTCACTTTTAAACTAAGAGATGGACAAAAATAAATAATAATCAATAAAGAATGAATGAAATAATTAATATACCTATCATTCCAGGGAATTGAGGATGCATATCTTGAAAATAATCGCGTTCCATTCCAGATATCGGATTACCAAATGGATCGAACGGATAAGATGGTTCGTAATATCTATCATCAGTTCTTTCACGTGATATGTTTGTTCTATGACCGACATACGCTTGTCTGTATACCTAACAGGTGAGTAAGTGTAATAAAATATATCATAATTATGTTAATCATGCATTAATCAGAAGCTTTTGAGAAAAGCAAAGGCTCATGCTTCCAAAATTGCACTGTTTTTAATTTGGGGTTTCTAAATTATAAACAAACACAGATTCCAAGTAATGAAAATCTTAAGATTCTTGATGCTTCAATTGTAGTCGATGGCAAAAGTTTGGCTATAAATCTTTCTATACAATAATAAAGATTGTCATAAAATAAACAACGATTGTTTCCACGTCATTGAGTTAAAAATATTTCCATACTTACATTTCTCCAATCTGAAGTGTTGTTCCCATCTAAAAATGTTAAAAAGTGATAAATCTAGCACAGATACAACAATAAAAGTTACCAATAACTATCAATAGGCATATCGTTTGCCTTCCTCCATTCAAAGAGGCGTGAACGCACATGTAAACCACAGTTCATGAACTTCATGCTATTATATTTACTACATTTTTTACCTGAACAATATTGTGGATAATCTCTTTGACAAAATTGACGCCATAAAGACTCATCACATGATATGGCATTTAGAGATTTGCATGTTTGTGAAATTTTTAATAAGGTCATGACATCAAGATGACTGAAAAGGGTTATCTAAAACAGAAATAGAGCCTGCTATATAAAATTCGTAATTAATAATTAGACGTTTTCATTTGACATGAATTGAGCAACATTACAATACCGTTTCTACCGACTTGAAAAGACCAATATAATAACTCAATGTGTGTACAATTTTCTTTTTACGTTGGACATCATAACAGCTATCTTGTGTCAGCCAGGACCAAATCAATTGCTACAATACCTTCACACAGGGCTTCCAACATTATAACAAAGCTATGTCATAGTCCGCTATTAAAATCAAAGCTGATAGGTTTCCAGTCGGCTGATAGATTTAAGAAGAAAATCACTGTTTTTATTATTTGTTTGCAAATCAGGAATTGAAACAATATTCTACGAACCTTTTCATGAAAGCTTTTCTAAAAAGTTTGGATAAAAGTTCAAGCCTCTGGGAGGGGAAAACATTTGTTGGAACATCTAAGTCTATAAATCAAATCACTATTAAACTAATATTGTATAGGCTACTAGCACTTTCAATAAAGTGTAATAATTAGAATAATTACTACAGTATTTTAATTATGCAGATAATAATATTAAAAAGTTTCCACTGCATTAAAAATCACTAGATACGTCACGTGACTGTTAGGTGATGGCCGATTGATTTATTAGATTATAGAATTGAGCTTTCTAGAACTTTCCTTAGGTGTGATCACTTTTGTGTTTGTTTTATGTAATCGGCAGTATTACAGATTTCTGCGGCAAATTGGCTAACAAGCAAGTTTTACAGGAAGACCCTTACAGCTATTTTGAAATTGCAAAACAGGAAAAACACTTCAATCTACAGTCTACCCAGATCTATTCATCTATCCCTTTTGTAATGAAATAAAAGTAATTGAAAAGAGTTCTATATTGTCTATGAAAATCGAGAACATGATTCAATTATTTGAAATATTTTAGTTTTAGTTGCTCTATTTGCAGTTAGTAGAAGTTTGGCTCAATGTTATTATTTGGATATATTTAGAAAATAATCTTGCTTACCTGTAAAACCGATGGAAGATTTAGCAGGGTGCGTGAGGAGTGACTTTCTTGAAAAGTAGAAAGTAATTAGAATAAATTTAGTAAGTTTTGCTGTAAGCAATCGGGAAAGCAGAATTTATAAAATATAGAATTATAAGCTGTTGTCAATTTTGTAAACTGACAAAGATCTTAATGGCCAGGTATCCTCTAAAATCCTTTCAAAGACGAGTACGGTATTAATTTGATCTCCTGGATGCATAACGCAGTTTGTTTATCTCATGAAAGCAGATGTTACACTGTCATTAACGTGTATCTTTTGTAAATTTTTTGAGATCACCCTAACCCCTGCGAAAACCAGTTCAGAAATTCATGAACAGTTCATGAACAGCTCATGAACGTTAAATGGCTCCAATTTTCCTGAACTGTTCATGAACTGTTCATGAACTGTCAATGAACAGTTCATGAACCCTCACAGACAGTTCATGAACAGTTCATGAACAGTTCATTAAATTTCGAGGCCATTTAACATTCATGAACTGTTCATGAACTCCTGAACTGTTTTCGCAGGGGAATAGTTGAACAAAAAGCAAATAAAGAAATGGAGCTATTTACAAACCATTCTTGAATTTATAATAAACTGTTGTATTGACTTGTACTGACATATAAATACAAGAAATCATTTTTCATGCCGAAGTTTCATATATCACTTTGAATGTAATTGCAGTTAAACATGTTATAACGGTCAACTCTATACAGCGGCCACCTTTCTAAAGTGGTCACTCTAACAATGTCAAAAATGGTATTTTCTATTGGATACACCCTGTTTATAAAGCCGATATGCATATAGTGGTCAATTTATCTACGTCTTGTATCTGGCTCTTATAGGTTATCCCCTGCGAAACACAGTTCAGTAGTTCATGAACAGTTCATGTACAGTTCATGAACGTTAAATGGCACCAATTTTTCTGAACTGTTCATGAACTGTTCATGAACCCTCACAGGCAGTTCATGAACAGTCCATGAACAGTTCATGAATATTTGGGGCCATTTAACGTTCATGAAATGTTCATGAACTCCTGAAATGTTTTCGCAGGGGATATTTCATTGTATAATATCCAATTCAAAACTTACTATGGCTCATTTCATTAAGTAGATGATTGAAGAATTGATCTTTTGTTACATTTGAAAGATCATTTAGATTTGTGTAGACATGTTCAGGACCTACAATTGATAATATTCAGAGAACATCTTCACAAGTAAGGCAATAATCATATTGTTAGAAAAACGCAATTTCTTGTCAACATTACTTTAGATTGTAACTTGAATAAGTACAGTCAAACATGTTACTAAGGTCATCTTTATTCAGCGACCATCTATCTATAGCGGTCACTCTTGATATTTCTAAAATAATATTTTATATTGAATAAAAAAAGTAATGTGGACGGTGTCGCCCTACCGAAGGCACCCGTACCACTCCTCTATTTCTAGAAGAGTGGCTCTCTTATATTGAATAAACCCTGTATATGAAGGCCACCTGTATATAGCCCCTGCAATTAACAGTTCTGGAGTTCATGAACAGTTCATGAACGTTAAATGGCCCCAAATTTTCAGGAAATGTTCATGAACTGTTTATGACCTCCTGAACTGTTTTCGCAGGGGATCGGTCTATTTATCTACATATCGTAACTGGCTGTCATATACATCTTATGTCATACTTTTGTCAGATGTTAGCCCCTATGTGAAAACAGTCCAGGAACATTGAATTATTTCCATGAACAGTCATAAAAGGTACATCAAAATTGGGCTAAGAAAACACATCTGTTACTATTAATGGACTTCTGATAAACTGTTTATGAACTGCTGATAGACTGTTTATGAACTTCTAATATCATGAACTGTTTTTAATGTGTTCAACTGTTCATGGGCAGTTCATGAGATCGGTACATTTTTCGCAGGAGATCTACACCAAACTATGACATTTGTAGGTTACCTTTTGATAATTCAGTCTTGTTAGAGGTGTAATCAGATAATTGCAATGACAGCTGATGGGGTTCAGCTTGTTCCAGATTCGCTGCTCCTGAAAAGAGGCAGAATATTGGTTGTGATCAATGAGAAAAATTTGATCTAGCACTGATGAGTGACTATGTAATTTTTTATTGGACAATGGGAGGGGGGCAGAGAAGAATTACAGCCAAAGGATAAGGAAGGTATGGGAGTGTAATCATCAAGATAAATTTTGAAAGCCAAACAAACAAAACAATAGATGACACAATGAAAATAAAACATTGAAATAATAAATTTGAAAATAAAGCTATTAATTGGTTTATGTAAGGTGCAGACAGACTCAAGTTCATTTGATTTAAGTACTAACAAGATCAACTTGTTGAAAATGCCTGGCATTCAATTGCATTCGAAATCTGTCTCCGCCGTACATCCATTATCCAGAATGAGCACAAGCGATTGAAAACAACCTTTGCAAAGAGTATTGTCCAGTGTCCTCCACTAATCCAAATAGCACTTCTTGAGAAATAGAAACATTCCCCTGTGAAAACAGTTCATGAACGTTTAACTTACCATCAGTAAAGTAAAGTAATATAGACGGTGTCACCCTATTGAAGGCACCCGTACCACTCCTCTATTCCTAGAGGAGTGGCTCTTTTCGCTAAGAGCAATGATTTTAAACGCTCTGTACTGATCTCAGCTGCGACACTGCAGATCAATTTCAACAAATTTCATGGCAGATAGGTCTCGATTGTCAATGCCCAACGATGCGCCGCAACTACTCACAATGCAATTCCCTCTTGATCATTCCATCCGCCATCCTCGGATGGTACTCATTTGATGTTTTGGATAAAGTTAGGCTGAGTTGACCTTAGGGGGAATTGAGCCACAGTCGATCAGATCTGATCCGGTCTGAATTTCGGTTGCTCTGCCATCTGAGATAATCCTCCTTAACTTACCATTAAGCATAAGATAGCCACCCACCAATGAACCAGAGACAACACATGTTAACGGTGTGTATGTTTTATGGGAATATATGACATGATAAAAGCCAGGACCTTTCTTCAATGCAGTTAAAGTAGGTTTTGTTTTATTAGAAGATGTTGCAGTGTCTTTAGTTTGATTCTGCAATGACAATCAAAGTATTTCATTTTAGTTAGGAATGGTAACTCATTAAGCCATTTGCCGACAATTGGTAGCCTACTCTGAGAAGGACTTACAGCAGCATACAATGCCTGAAGCACGAAACACGTACAACAAGGACATCTAAATACAGTAAAGCCTTAAAGAGCTTCAAAATGTCTGTTATAGACGATATGCCTTTATAGCCATTTATTTATAAGAAAAAAGATACCAAATTGCACCAGGAACATCAGCTAGATTCGGTACATATCAAAAATAATCCCCATAAAGGTGACGCTACAAACAATAATCCGCTATAAAAGGTGACGTTCAAATGAAAAGGAAGGCTGACCTTGATTTGTCACACAGAAGTATCAATAAATACTTACATCTATTTGCAATCCTGTTTCCAATGCAGATGCATGAACAGCAAGAAATAGAGCATCGCTAATATTTTCTGCTTCATTAAACAATTGTAGCAGTTCCTTCGTTGGTGAACCATTGATTAATGATTTGAGTGCCATAGCTAAAGGGTAACTGTTGTTATTGGGAATTGAATTCTCTTGGTTCAAGATTCTTGATACTTGTCTTGTAGAGGCTGACAGTGATGACCCAGCCTAAAGGGTTTAAATTCATTGATGGTTAGGCCTATACCTCAAAGGATGTTTCATCAAGGTAATATATAACATAAGCCCTGTGAAAAAAGTAATAAGTCCATGATCCACCTCGTGAACTGTTAGAAACAATCCATGGTTAACTCTGAAGGAGCAGTTATTTCTGTTGAAATTGATTGATCCTAGGCCTACTCGTCATTGCTACATCAAACACATAAACTGATCCTCCTTTTCAATAATTAACAAAAAAGGATATAATTTTACTATTTGGTTTTCCGTTTCGCATAATGGAAGAAATATACAGTTTCAATTAATTAACTTGATGACTTTTATTTTTGATATAAAATTCCACCAGATTGTGTCATAATTCAAAAACGCTTCCCCTTAGCTGGAACATTGTTTATATTTTATTTAAATTAGCAAAGCAACACATGTGGCTCGTTGTTAGTATGCTAATATATGAGACAACCGGGGACACTAGCCTATAGAGACAACCGGGGAGAATGGTGTTTTGGAGCTAAAACAGATAATTTAATGTCTGTTTAACATTGATTTTAAAGGCAAACAAAATCAGAAATACGGTTAGCCTGCGTTACAGACCGCGATTCATTCACAAAAGAATAGGTCTGTGCGAATTGCTCGGTTTCTCTGTCCGGGCCTCGTATCAGAATAAGATTGATGTCACATAATTATGCAAGATTAAGATGATTCTCACCGGGATTCTCACATCCCTTTTTTCACTTCAGTTGACATGATTGCAATAAGTTCTATTTTAGGCTTCGTAGCTATGACAATTAATTGATCGAACGGAGGTGATGAATTCATTATCTAAGAACAATAGATTTACCAGGCATCGATCAGAAACTTCCGCTCTACGTTTTCGTAGAGTGGCTGGACAGAGAACTGTGCAAAACACACAGACCCTATTCTTTTGTGAATGAATCACGGTCTGTAAACGCAGACTAAAATACGGTAGGCTAACAATTTTTTTTCAATTTAAAAACTCATTACCTTTGCTGTATCTAGTCTTAGCCTTTCGTTTCTATTTTTCAAACCTTGATCAACAACAGGAACATCAATTTGCTGCTGAATATCTTCAATGTTTAATATATGAATTAAATCCCCGCCAACAATTCCAAGTGATGAAATAGCGCAATTATTGTTAGTCAGTTCACTGCGACCATTTAGTGAAAGCTTCAGAATGTCAGCTCTAGAGATAAAAAAATGTTTCTTGAATTGACAAAGGAAATGTGCGGCTGAATTTTGTCTGCAAAATGATTTCCTGCTAAGATCTTGAATGCAAACATCACCCCCTGTGGAAACAGATCATGAAAAATTCATGAGAATTGGGCCAGTTAACGTTCATGAACTGTTTAAAAGATGTTAATGAAGAGTTCATGCAAGTTTTTAAAGTCTATGAACTGTTTATGAAAATATGTTAAGTTCTTGAACTGTTCATGAAAGTTGGTAAAGTTCATGGACTGTTCATCAAAGTTTGTAAAGTCCATGAACTGTTTATGAAAATCTGTAAAGTTTGTGATCTGTTTATGAAAATTTGTAAAGTTCATTGACTGTTCATGAAAGTTGGTAAAGTTCATGAACTGTTCTCGGATTCAACAAATTCACAGGGGTCTATTCGCTGTTAGGTCCCTCTATCCATTAGGCTGAATAAGATGGTCATATACACAGAACTCTTCATGTGTGATTCCTCGTAGCATTGTAAGATATTATTTTTCAATTCCATAAATCTAATACTTCAGGATAATATTTATTCACGTGACACATGAAGCAGAAGATTGTGATTAAAGCATGGCCTCCATCCAATGATTGCTGGACACATAATAACCCTAGTAATATTGTATGTGTGTTGCATTTACTCACTAGGAGGCTAGAGCATGAAATCTAGCCCTAGCATTCTATCGAAATTTAGGAGATGCATATTGGTTGAAGGTTTGCGTGTAGGTCTAGTAGCCTGGCATGTGTACCAGTCCCAAGGTTTTTTGGAAACCATATGGCCTATGAATCAATGTGTTATTTTCCACCCAACAAGTTTCACTGAGTTGATAATATAATTTATAATGCGTCTCATTCAGTTAATTGCAGCAGCTGATAATTGTACAACATTTTGATGAACACTTTAGCGTAACGAAACAGGTTTCCGAAGGCTCACTAGCAGTCAATCATGCATTTCTTACTGGTCTATCTTAGGCCCTAATTGCATTTTTTGTTGTGCGCGGGGAATATATTCCCCGCGCATTTATCTGGAATTGGTAGTTTTGGTACTAAACCTTAACTTTAAAATACAAAATATCATCCGCACATCCGCAAAGCAATGCAGTCAGGTCTTAGGCTTTTAGGCCTACTATTTGTTAAATAATTCTAAAAATTCAGTTAAGCTTCAAGGTTGTTATCCCATTTATGTCAGCCTCATAAAATCTTAAGCAAGCCTAAAGCCCTAAATCCCTAATGTAAACGAACGTCCAAGTCTTCTAGGAAATAAATGGTGCCTGAGCAGCTACTTCAAGTTCCAAAACTTCCAGCTACCCTACCAGCTTATTGGCTGTTGGCTAACTAACTTGGCTTGCATGGCTGGCTGGCTCAGGCTGGCAACTTCGCACTTGAACTTGCCACTTGCACGTTGCACTTTTGGCAGTGAGTTTACCTTCCGACGTCAATTGCAATAGCAATTTCATCTTTCAAACGTTCTAAATTATCATCTGGAGAAATTTCGAAGTATATTTTCGTTCCATTGTGCTTGACTCTCAATCTCATTGTAAATAATTCCAATAAGTCAAGTCCCTAAGAAAATAGCAAAATTAACCTGACACAGCCAAAATTCCAAAACAACTCAACTTTTAGACATTTTGAAAATGTCTCCTATTGACGAATCAGTCACGCCGTGACGACGTAAAACATGGTATAGCAACGCCGTGATTACTTGTTATTTATGACAGTCACGAGTTGTGTTGGAGCATTTTCTGAACAAAATATTGCAGAGCTCTATTCGAAAACAACTTATATAAAGATATAATTTGCATTTTCACATCGGGGATAGTCAATAAGAAGCTCCATTCTGGTATGTGAAGTATTTTTTATTGTTATTGTGGAAAATCATAGCTAATTAAAGAAAGAATCCTAAATTACAAAGCATTGAGCATGATCCGATTGACAGACTTGGTTGTTCTTGGTTCTTTGTTGGCCCTTGTTTATTGTGATACACCAGCCAATTGTACATATGATGACATCCGTGGTAAATGGTTATTTTTTCTATCAGAAGATGGTCACACTAACTACAACATTAACTGTCAAAATTACAAGGTACAATCATCAAATACAATAACATTAGAGTTTATTTTCCCTGATGTTGTGATTGATCAAAATGGATCTATTGGTAAATGGACTATGGTATATAATCAAGGGTTTGGATTTACTATCAACAAAAAACGTTTCTTTGCATTTTCAAAATGGTCACAAAACGGGAAATCTGTCCTTAGTGAATGTCACATGATTAATACTGGATGGTATCATGATATCTTTGATGGGGAGACGTACCCCGTTAAAAATTGGGGATGCTACACAGGTAAGACTGAGGCAATGAAAATTTAAATACTATGCAGGCAGAGGTAGTTGACTGTCAAACACCAAGTAGGAGTAATATCAATCATCAAGTCATCTTGTAACTTCCAAAAACTCTTGGAACGAATGAAACACGTGATTGAGTGAATGACGCGCAATTGAATCCATAATGGCTGCGATTGCCGATCAAACAGACACTTCGTTTAATTAATGTGATTTTAAAGGGATGTGCATGCTCACCTCTTTGCAAATAGCAATTTTGACGATCTTGGGGTCGGGAGGCCAAAACTAGTTAGGGAAGGGGGCGGCAATTGATAAATTGTGGCTCAAGCGGTGCCAAAAATCAATAACTTGAGAAAAAGTTGAGAAAACATAACAAAAACCTATTTTCAACGGCTGATTTTCATTCAAAATTGTAGCTTCTTCAAGGACGGCAAGTTGGCAACCATAAATCATACTAAAGATGTTCATCTTAAGGGGCGCTGCTGCCATTTTGCAGACTGACATGTTTACCGTTGTCTTGGATTCTTCTCTTCCAGGTGGAAAACTTTCTTCTCCCATTGTTCATGAATCGACATCATCTGCTGATTGGCCTATGGTTTCAAATCACAAGTCAAACATGGTTGCAAATTATGATATGGTTGGCAAAATAAATGATGCGCAATCATCGTGGAAAGCAGGCCTTTATAATCCATCGAAACACGAAGAACTACAACAAATGTTCACACATTACAAGAAGCAAATTGTTCATCCACATAATAGAATCCATCCAAAGTAAATAGTCCATGATCTATCTTACCCTTATGTTAGCTGTCAAATAAATAACCTACAATGTCACTTCAGACCTACCCCTGATAAGTAGGCGTAGACGATGTCTGATTTTTAAAATCTTTAGCATATCAATGGCACGGTAGCCTATGAAACTTAATTTGATAACATAAGGAATTATGGGACACTGCTAGCCTAATTTATTGGAAGGCAACTACAAAGAATAAGGAAGAATGTTCTTTTGAAATTTTGAAATCCAAAAAGAAAGCATTTAAATTTTATTTCATTTGAAAAATTGTTTAAAGATTTGCACTTTTTACAATATTTCGGACTTCTTAGTCATGGTTCTACTTACACAATTTTAGCTGCACAAGAGTAATTGTGTTATCAAGCTACTCTGTTAACTAATGTAAGCCCTTAATACTTGGCAATAATTTATAGTTGGTAGAAAGCATGTGTGCTTAATGCCAATATTCTCTTATCTATTGAATTTTTACAGGCCAGCAACTTTCGATGAATTGCAACAAGCATCTTCTCTACCAGATTCATTCGACTGGCAAAATGTTGACGGTGTAAATTATGTGTCACCAATTCGTAACCAAGGCTCTTGTGGTAGTTGCTATGCTTTTGCCTCTATGGGAATGCTGGAATGTCGTATTAGAGTTCTCAGTAATAACACAATGCAACCGATTTTGTCTACAGAGTATGTTGTTAGCTGTGGCAACTATTCACAAGGTTGCGCCGGAGGTGAGTAATCTTGACAAATATTGTATTAAATAGTTATATGATCTTAATTAAAATAAATAAAACATTTCCACGATACCATGAGAAGTGAAACCGTGTAAAAACTTGTGTCAAAAATAAAGCAAGAAATTCAATCACGAATCAGTTGTGTTCTCTAAAATGAATACTTGTAGGCCTAGGACCGTACTATCATAATATTGAATTATTAATGACATTATAAACTCTTTTTGAGAGAGTATACAGTCACTTTATTTGGAGTTATTTTAAATATTTTTAATTTGTAAGGTTCTTTGCACTATTTTTTATTTGACACTTTTTGCATTGATGCCATATAAGAAAATCTCTTCCACTCTTCCACTGCGCCAGTCAAACCTGATGGAATCACCCACATCATGCCATCTTATGCATCTTAATTAGCTTTCAATCAGAAGAATTATAAAAAAATCAATTGTTCACAGAAAATGTAATTGGCAACAAATAGTAGAGCACATTTAATTAAATTGATTTACGAAAAACGGAAAAAAATTTACAGAAAAATTTCAAACAAGGTCTATTGTATTCTGCTTTCCTGTAAAAGAGTGCAGCGCGGGGGAATATATTGTTTTGAGTGATGGATTTAGATGTAGTGAGTATAACATGCTACGTTGAAGCTCTGCCATGTTTTTATTTATGTAATTAATCATCAATTAGAAAAGAATACCAAATTGAGGACAATCAGACTGAAAATCCGAATAATTTGTGATAACAGCAATAAACTTCAGTAAATAGGATGTTATAAAATTCTCAGTAGGCCTATCCTAAATTTTAAATCTATGAAATTTGTTTTCTTTTCTGACTTGCTTCAGAAAAAGATTTAATAAACTAATAGACATCAAGATGTTTGAGATCAGGGTCCGACAAAAGGTTCAGCCTTCTGAAATCCTAGGGGCATTTCAACTTTTTCTTCTGAATTTTCTTGTTGAGGTTTGACCAGAAAATCATTAAAAACATCAATTTTCTTCTGAATTTTGTCTAGCCTTCCGGGATCTAGGATCCCAGGATCCCCACTTTTGTCTGACCCTGTTTGAGATCATCATCAAATAATTTATTAACGGTTAAAAAAAGCAATTTGAAATCCTTTGGTGACAGAGCATTTTCGGTCGTTGCTCCAATTTTGTGGAATAGCCTTCCTGATGACTTGCGTAATTGTCACTCGATAACGATATTCAAGACAAAGTTAAAAATATACTTATTTGGTATAGCCTATAAATAAATCATATATTTATGTTTAAAATTTCAACTATACAAATATATAGTTTAATATAGAAATAGTTCAACAGAAAATGTACAGCGCCTAGAACACAACGATATATAAATATATAGATATGTATATATAAATGCCTTATTATTATTATTATTATTATTATTATTATTATTATTATTATTATTATTATTATTATTATTATTATTATTATTTAACCATATTTTACATTCAGGTTTTCCATACCTTGTTGCTGGCCAATTTGGCGTTGATTTTGGAAACATTGAAGAATCATGTTATCCCTACACAGCTGCAGAAGAAAAATGTAAACCAGTCGATCCAAAATGTAAAATACATTATACAAAATCATTTGATTACATTGGTGGATTTTATGGTGCTTCTAACGAGCCTTTGATGCGATTGAATATTGTTAAAGAAGGTCCTCTCGCTGTATCCATCATGGTTTATAAAGATTTGCAATTGTATACTAGCGGAATATATCATCACACAACAGGTTTGTTTTCCATTGCTGTGTTGTTATAACTGTATGTTTTAATTATTATTATTACCGCAGTCAGCTAGAAGACTTGACACTACTTACTTATAGGAGGGGACCGACAACATACAATACATTTATCAAACGGAATAATATTGAACATGTGTCCCCTGATTTCAAGATCACATATCATACACGGTGCACATTTAAATAATTAGAACATCCAATAACTTTCAATAATATATTTCTCTGTGATAGATCTTGTTAGAAGGGGATATTTTATTGTTTGGTTATGGGCAAGTTTGTTGTAGAATATAAGCAGTAGGGGGTTTCAGATCTCATTGAACGACGACGGTAGGATCACGTCATTTACAACTTCCTGTTCTGATCGTCGTACTCATGCAGTTTCCATTTCAGGTTATTTTGGTAATTTTAATTTCAGAAATTTCAATTTGATAATGTCACTCAATGTGGCGAATACGCATTTGTATGTTAAATGGATTTCGAAGATAAAACAACGCTACATAATTCAAAGGTCTAAAGCAATCGTTAATGCAACATAATTGGAAGAAGATTTCTTTTAAATCATGTTTAAATGGAATAATCAACTAATATTGTAAATAAAGACTAAAGGAACAAAATCATTTCGGCCAAATCTTACTGAAATAACATACAGCAAACAGCGGTAGAAATATAATTTAAATCTGTATTTTAAACTTCAAGCTTCAACAAGAACAAAATCTATAATTCGATGTCTAAATAATCAAACCTTATCTTACTTTATACCTTATGGTGTTGCTTTCAACATGTTTTATATGTAGCCAAAGGTATTTGACCACGCAAAAGACCATAAACTTCACTCCAAGTATATATTTTTCAAGTGTATCTATCAATAACTTCTGATGGAAAAAGAAGTTACTGCATTTCTGATTGATATAGTAGTACTAAGATTGTATTGAATGCACTTTCTATGCTACATTTGTCACATTTCAAAGTTGAGCTTCGCTATCGTTCACGACGACGATAGATTGTGCATGAACCGTTTACGTGAACGCTTCTTGCACAGAGGTGGGTAATTCCCCCAAGAGATGCGCAGAAGCACTGCGCACCCTTCTAACGTCGTCGTTCATGCAATCTGAAACTCTCAAGTGTTCCAGTGGAAAATCTGTGGTCGCTGATGTTTTTGGTGTAGCAATTACCAATAATATAGAATCTTGTAAAGATACAGTAAAACCTGTACATAACAGCCAACTTCCACATCAAGTTAAACTGACCACTATAGGCAGGTAACCTTCATATACAGAGTTGATTTAATAGAGCATTGGATTTTGTATATTCCTAAAGCGGTCACTATAGACAGGTGACCTCTATAGCAGGTTGACTATATTACATACTTTTTGTTATGATTCGTTTTTCACAGCTTTAGATGAATCTTACAATCCATTTGAAGTAACAAATCATGTTGTTGTCGTTGTTGGTTATGGGGCCGATCCAAAGACTGGAGAGAAATATTGGATTGTTAAAAATAGCTGGGGCACAAATTGGGGAGAAAGTGGTTTCTTTAGAATACGAAGAGGGACAGATGAAATTGCAATTGAAAGTATTGCCGTCAAAGCCACACCCAACATTTCTGCATAAAATTAATGTTTGTAAATTTCTATTTTGATTATTTTGATAGCACTGTTTATTTTCTTGTTATTTTGATTTGTAATAAATATTTTATTGTCAATATGCATAAACATACACTTCGTCTATCTCTAGAATATTCATGTTTTCTGCTATTATTTTTTTTCTGTCTTAAATTTGAAATAATATAGATTGAAGTTGGACCTCGTATTTTTGTCTCCTCCTACGAAATGGTTTGAGAAAAGTTGGTTTGAGTGCTGCAAGAGTTACCCGCAGCCTCCTCCCCGATGCGGATTGTTAGTCCCTTGTGGCCCCTCCCCCTTGTTTGAGATTTCCAAATCTGAAAAGGAGGTCAAGAAAATACTGATTGTTTCTGTCACGAGGAACTTGAAAGCACTTCTGTTGTAAACAAAAACATTCACGCAAGAAAAGTGCCAATTGCTATGACGTACAGCATGAACAATATATCCTTCCATTATTTTATTGGCACATCATCTTGGCACGAAATCACGCTAGATTCCTGATTTATCAGCGCTCATTTGACATTTGGAGAAATCGAAAGCTGTCACAACATACGTGAGAACAAGTATAATGATTAGGCATTGTAAACTTATTTATTTTTTAACCCCAACTTGCGAATCATGCTTCCAGGATGCTTTGTTTGTTCCCATTAATAACTCATGTATTGAGGCAAGTGTGGCTCACTCATTGGGTTCGGCTATGACAATTTCGTCAGCTGAGTTCAACTCACTGAGATTACTCCATTTTGATTGTTCAACTCACCAACTCCTGAGTCCTTACAAACTTCTCTGTAAAACAGTTTTTGTAAACTTATCAGCTAAACTGAAATGATGATGATAATGATGACGATGACACTCTCAACCCGCTACGTGACAACTTCAATCTACACCAGAGGCGTCGGATCATTCTCTTTGAGGATATCAATCCAAACATATTATGGATCCGAATCTCTGCCTTGACCCGGATCCAACAGGATGGGTGAGAAAAGTCGACTCGTTGACTGTATTAACTTCGATACAATTTTCTTTAAAAGTTAAGCAATTTTACAAAGGTTCTGCTTTACATAATTTGGTATAAGATATAAAAGTCTTCACGATGTATTGTGAACTTCAATCTCAAATTTGAAACGAATGGTCTGCGCGGGGAATTTGATTGATGCCCAAGCAATATTCTGGAGTTGCTACTAAACTTTGTTAAAAAATAAGTACATTCCCCGCACAAAAGAGCGACTCCAGGTAGAAATATTTAATTAGAAGAGTGATGCCGGGCATGCACCCTCAGTACGGCAACGCTGTTTGAAATTTGTATGCTAATTCATGTGATTCTTATTCAGTTGTACAAGATGGTTCAAGGCTGTTGTGGAAAGATTACCTATGGACCGGAACCATTGATATTTTTCTATGTTCTTGCATTGTTACTGCATACACCTGTCTTGCAACAATATGGTTATCATAGATATAGCAAAGAATATCATTTGGATTATTCTCCATCTTCAAATAGTAATTGCAATGGGACCGAATTTGCCAATTCGAGTAAAGCACATTTGCAGGATAAGGTATGTTTGATTTAGAATTTTTTTTCTTAGGATGTCATAATTCTTGATAGCAACCAATCAAGCTTCAATAAAGATTTCTCAACTAAAACGTGCTCACTGAACCTTGAAAGATAGTTCACTAACTTTGCGTTATGTATTTGTTCATGAACCTTTCATGAACATTTCATGAACAAAACAAAAACGTTCATGAAAATAGTTGATTACTGTTGCCCTAGCAATCTTTAGACTTAATTATTTTCACAAACTATATTACAGTAGGCCTATTATATTTTGTGTTTAATAGATAGCTTCAGCCATGTCTGAGCTTAACTATAAGTTCCTGGACAAAATTACAAAATATTCACTGTTTCATTTCAGTTCATAAAATTCATTAATACTTAGCTTATGAAAAATGGCACATAAAAGTGTAATGTTTTTTATATTTTACACGATATGTTCTATTGCATGCATGATGATTACTACAGTGAAACATGTACCAGCCTGCTGTGAGATGTGTTGAAATTGATTTCTTTATACACACTATGGATTTTAAAAGTACTCAAATCCTACTGATAGGGCCTAACCTACTGAAAACCTGCTGAAATGGGATTGGGTACTGAAAACCTACTTAAAGTCACCAGAAAACTTTTCCCAGATTTTTATCATTTCGCTGAAAGGCTACTGAAAAGCACCAGAAAACTGAAAAGCTACTGAAAACATTTCAAGTTTGAAATTTTTGGATTATGAGCAATTCTTTTCTGTAGATTTTCAGTAGGTTTTCAGTCTTTTAAAATTCATAGTGACACGTGACCTTTATATACAGGGTTGTTTGAATAGAAAATCCTGTCTTACTCTAGAATGGCCACTGTAGACAGTTGGCCGCTATATAGAGCTTTGACTGTAGGAATTTTTGTTTGTTTTGTTTATCAGAGGATGTCATTATTCATCTTATTGATTTCAGGTCCAATCCTTGACATCACAATTTCAAATTGGATTTATGTTGTGTGAGACGATTCCATCAGTCATTGTCTGCTTATTTTATGGTCCTTTATCAGATAGAATTGGTAGAAAACCAATCTTTATGATTTCATTAATGGCAAGTTCATTTGAATGTATAGCCGTACTTGTGACAATGGGTTTTAATCTACCTTTACCATATATTTTCATTGGTAGTTTTTTAAATGGTGTTGGAGGGTATTATACTGCGATAACATTTGCAGCTGTTGCTTATATTGCTGATATTACTACGCCAGAAAACAGAACTGTTCGACTTGGTAAGTATTAGAGTTAATATTTCTTTGGTTATTATTTTGAGAACGTAGATTGTTTATGCACGATAGTAATATACTATACAGCATGTGTTGTTTATGTGTTACTATATGAATAGCAGAGGACGAGATAGGCTACACTGTAGTACAGAATAGTTTATACTGTATTGTGACTTTGTGTTGATGTAAGTAAAAGGATTGTATCTATAGTTTCAAATATGAGACTTGTATATTTGGATAAGTCACTTGAAGTCTACCGACAAACAGTATTGCCTAAAGGATAACGTTTACTGATAGAATAAGGGTTTCAATGTCTGCATTTCTCGCAATTTTTCAAGCTATGTATTAGACAACAGGCTGATTTACTTGCAGAATTGAACAGTCTGAACAAGATTTACATTCAGATACTGTTCTGTCAAGACTAAAAATTATATTTTTCCGTTTTAATTTATTATTATATAACAAAGAATAAAGATATATAAGGATACATTTCTATTGTAGCCTATAGACAGTTTAAATGTTGCTAACGGTTACCACGTAAACACAAGTAGATAGATTGTGCCTTAATCATTTTTCTTTTTCTTAAAGATAGATTAGTAATATCAGTGTTTACTATAGAGCCACTAGTTTGACACCCTACGGTACTTCACGAAAGCATATTTCAATAAAACTTATCATTTTGAGTAACATTGCACACTTTTTAGTTGTAAGAATTCAAAACTCAAAAACATTTCTACCATGATCTTAACACAATAGGAACTTACTTATAACAAGATATTATAATATAACCATTTTATTATATTATATTAATGGTTCTATTATAATATCTTGGTTATAATATACCTAATAATGTTTACAAACACCCAGGTATTTTAAATTGTTGAATTTTATTATTTATTTATTGAACTGTTTAATGTTTATGTTTTAGGTACCCTTGCTGGAATTGTTTTACTTGCTGGTATAATCAGTTGTAGTTGTAGTGGTATTTTAATTACTTCCCTTGGCTATATGGGAGCATACTGGTTTGTATTTGGATCAATGTTGATTAGTTTGTTGTATACAACATTTCTACTAACAGAATCTCTCGATAAAAATAATGAAAACCAACAAGAACATGGCAATTGGATATTATATCCTGCTGTATCATTGAAAGTATTCTTTAAGAAGAGACCAGGACAATGGAAAATCTTTATTATAACAACTGCAGAATTGTTGATGTATGTTCTAAACATGTCACTCCTTCCTGTTATTTCTTTATATACATTAAACAGACCATTTTGTTTATCTTCGTTGCTTATTGGATTATTTTTGGCATCGAGGTATTTCATAATGGGTATCGGTGTTATTCTTGGTATTAAATTATTTAGTTTATGTTTACCGAAACATTGGATTGCTATTATTGGAATTGTATCTGGTTATGCTATGCTGACTGTGTTTGCACTTGCAACAACGCCATTCCAGCTCTTCTTAGGTATGTTGTTGGCTATATAATAAACCTGTGTATTGCCACCGGTGACATGACCATTATTGACAGGGAGACCTTGTTTAGTCATTTGTTTTATTTTATTAAGGAAATTCAATAAGATTGTCTTTTCTTGAGGTCTTGACAAATTGAAATAAATAAACTATTTGCAAATTAACTATTATTTTTTCAAATAAACAATATGAGGTAATGAATAATGAGTTTAATTTAAATGTAATTGTTTAATGGTATTATAAATAATTAATATAAATCTCATGTTACGGTATGTTGGATTAATATAGGCCTCCTTGCTAGATCATCAACATTTGATGTACTGCCAAAATAAGGTTATAGCTAGGCGTGTGAGCTGTAAATACAGTTTAATCGTATTCCTCCTATCCCATACTTTTGTTACTCTTGTTGTTATCTAAAATTACTTAAAAGTAGTCAGAGTGTCCACTTCCAAAAACATTGCTGTAAATAGAAAACTTTCTTGTACAAACATATTTTGAAATCCGAATGATGTTCATCTTTAGCTGCTAGTGCTATAGTACCCCTTAATCTTTCTTTCTTTTGACTTATTAATAGATAGGACCCCATTAGGTGTATATAACAGCCAGCCATGAGATGTAACAAATTTGACAGCTATATACTGATGGACTGTATTTACAGGGTTGATTCAATAGAAAAAACTATTTTAGACATTGCTAAAGTGACTACTATATGAAAGTGGTCGCTGTATAAAGGTGGCCTCCATGACAGGTTTGAATTTATTCATCAGCTTGGTTTTTCTATTTTCAATTTACAGCTTGGTTTGCTGGTATATTTTGTATGCTTTCTGAGCCAGTTTACAGAGGCATTTTATCTAATAGTATCAGCCCTCATGATCAAGGTAAGCTAGTTAACCTCCAGTGTGCTTGTTATTTCCCTTGCTATCTCCATACATCACACTAATATGCTCCTTCAGCAATACAGAAGAAACTGCGACCTTTTAAGGCACACATAGGAACTTTCAAAATATATGTTAATAGGCAATGTGCGTTATTTATAAAAAGAAAGATCCTAAATTTCACCAGGAAGAGCATTTAAATTCAGTATTTTATGAATAATAATCCTTTCTAAAAGGTGACGGTATAAGCGGTATCTACATAGAACCCAGTCACTGTTACTCTTTCAAGACAGTTCACAAATAGAATGACATGCCATTCTTTATGAACCGCGGACAGCTTGTTTTTCTTGTATTTCAATACTTTTTTGTATAATTCTGTAATTCATTATAAATTCTGTAGGTTATTCAGTTTATGATATGAATACTTGCCGTATTCAATGTTTGTAAAATATTTGGAATTATTTCCAGGTAAATTTTTCTCAGTTGTGTCCAGTTTGGAGATATTTATAATATTTCTTGGTAATTTGTTCTTCAATAAACTTTATATTATTGGAAATGGGCATGGCTTTCCTCAATTACTATTCTATGGTGCAATGGCCTTGCTGTGTATCCCGCTAGTATTAACAATGTAAGTAAACCTTAAAGTTGTATATTTTTGTGTTGAATTCCCTGTTTTAAGCAACCACCTTTATTGAGAAGCCACATTGGAAAAATATGCACTACAGAAGAAACTGTTTTCTTTACAGTTTTTAGGTTTGATATAAATGTATGTGCCTTTCTCGTAGCCAGTCGTTTTAGATCCTAAAACACAAGTCACTTAACACATTTTGAAATATACCGAAAATAGAACCGATTGCAGAACAGTGGAAATGACAAGCCAAGTATCCTAATCAAGAATATAGTATAGACTGAGCTAACTGCACTGCACGATTTTCTGCAGAATACCTTGAAGTTACAACGGCAGATACTCTTCTGTCTTAACACAGTTAGTTACAGTCAAAACTGAAGGCTAACATCTGTATAGAAGCCACCTGTCTATAGTGGTCACTCTACCAATGTCTAAAATAGGATTTTCTATTAAATCAACCATGTATATAAAGTCTACCTGCCGTATATACTGGTCAACATATCTACCTCTCGTAGCTGGTTGATATATATAGGTTTGCGCTGTAATCTGTAACTCCTCACAGTACCTCAAACACGTAGATCGCAAAGGTTGGCTTACGTTTGCCCATCAGAACTTGAGCCCATCGACATAAACCATCTTCATTAAATCTAGCCCCAAGAAAAGTAAACCGTATCGTAACATTCAACAAATTCCTGATTTTTAAATATGTGTCTTCCTCAATTTTAGATTTTATTGTCTATCAGTCACAAAGTTGAAGCCATTCGATGAAAACAACGAAACAAAACCATTGCTAGTAGATCATGGTGTAGGAAACTTATCCTATGATTCAGATTGATCACAAAATTAATGATAATTAACTAATAAATTGCGAAAATATTATATTTTCTACAATTCCTATTTTCATTTAGTACATTTTTTTGATGCCTTGGTGCAATTATAGCTATAATTATATCATCCTTCAGAGATGGATGTAGAATTTAAATTGTAAATATAAGTAGCTTGCTACGAGAAGTACCAACAAGCATACATCTCAACTCTTATCATTCATTTGTCAACAATGCTTAATTATTAGTTGAAAAACATTTTTCTCAAAGCACCCTAGCGATTATAAATCTTTTGAAGAAATACCATCCTAGCAAATACATAGTGATCAAGTAGAAATAAAAATTTACAAAGATAATTTTCTAGAAGATTAAATATGATTATATAGAACTCCTGTATAAATTTTCAGAAGTTGAACTTGAAAAAAAAATAGAGAAAGTCAATTATTGGGATCCCATATAAAAGGATTACGTGAATGGATTTGTTGTCATGGAAACAGCTTCGCGTCTTCCGATCATTTATCAACTGGACCAACGTCTCTACTCTAAGGGGTTAGTCTCCGATTAATTTGCAACTAGTGTCTACACTAAACTAAACAGCCAATAACTTGTCTCTTTAATTTATCAAAAAGATGTGATTGAGCAAACTATTTTCAATACGATGTACCGAAATTACGTCGAATTAGCGGACAGAACGTGATAAACGCAAAAAGACATTACGTAAATAAGGTCTGGGCCTTAGTTACCATTCCTATAAAACCGGTGAGATTTGCGCGTCGCCATCTTTCTTCCTTTTTCGGTTGCCGTTTTTGACGAATACAGTCACATAACATCATATTTATCAGGAGCTAACTTGTGCCTGGTAAATTGAAACAAGATGATGTCAAGATTTTTCGAAGCTTCTCAAAGCAACCTCTTTGGTTCACCCGTAAATGCTGCGGAAACAACAGTGCCAATCAGGAGAAATTTACTAGCATCTGCCAGTAAGTGATATATTGAAGGGGGCAAAGTCCTTGAAATTGAGTAGTGCCTATTCACAACTTGTTTATGTCTTCTTATCCTATGCTAGTTATTGGTATTCTCTATAATAGATCGATCTATAATAATAAAACTGTTGCTTTAATCAATGTTAATAATAAGGTGCAACAATGTCTGACTGACACCGCCTATATTCTAATTGCTATTTTGTTAGGCCTATATACTATAATGTGAACACTGTACATACTAACACATAATGATATATCTGTAACTGTATGCCTATTAAAAATTGCTCATTAGTAATTATCTATCTCAACAGGTGATAATAGCTGCGAATTTGGCTCAGCTAAATATTATGCACTTTGTGGATTTGGCGGTATATTGAGTTGTGGTATTACTCACACAGCTGTTGTCCCACTTGATTTAGTTAAATGCCGTATTCAGGTAAGCATATATTAATCCAACAACGTTTTGGATTATCATAACAGGCATATTATCACATCATTCATTGTAGAAGCTCAATTTACTAACTGATTTATCTGTATTTTTTAATTGATTAGGTCGACCCAGCAAAATATAAAAATATCTTCAATGGATTCAAAGTCTCTGTGAAAGAAGATGGTATGCGAGGTCTTGCTAAAGGTTGGGCGCCAACACTTATCGGATACTCAATGCAGGGACTGTGCAAGTTTGGATTTTACGAAGTATTCAAGATCCTTTACAGTGATATGATTGGCGAGGTAAGATTTTTTATCCTGTAAATCCTAGTAGCCACTTACCTAAGCAAATCAAATTCAAAATTTGGGGGCACAATTTAGAATTGAATCAACCACGAAGTGGAACAGACGATTTAGACAAACTCAGAGCTGTAACATTAAGAGCATTAAGAATTGGTTAAAACAATCAACTATCATAGTATTCAATGTAAAACAAAATGAAACTACAGAAGGCAACATTAAACCTATTCATAGAAAGTTTTTTGAAGGATATATTAGTGACTTTTTACCCATATTCTTTAAACTTTATATTTTCAGGAAAACACTTACCTCTACAGAACATCGTTGTACTTGGCTGCATCAGCCAGTGCTGAATTCTTTGCTGACATTGCACTAGCACCTATGGAGGCAATTAAAGTCAGAATTCAAACAATGCCCGGATTTGCTTCTACGCTGAGAGAGGGTGTACCAAAACTTTATAAACTTGAAGGCATTAGAGGGTACGTAACTACATATTCAGAAATAAATAGGTATTTTACAAACCTAGCTCCATGTTGTTTTGGTATTACGCTTCCTATGCAAGATATCATTCCTCCAAAGTGTGCTATTATGATTTGATAAATAATTCAAACAAATTATGAATTTTATACACACTTGTTGCGAACATTTTGCAAAAGAAATAAATACTTTTCAATTTAATTCATCACTGTACATGAAGTTTGATATCCTAAATTGCTCCACTTTTCTGACATTAGACAGTAGATGTCGAACGTTGTGAAACAAGCAAGTACATTGTTATTATAGGACCAAAATAACCAGTAGCCCATTTTTAATACTGCTGTTTTATTTCACTGCTTAGATTTTACAAAGGTCTGCCTCCATTATGGCTTAGGCAAATCCCTTACACCATGATGAAGTTTGCTTGCTTCGAAAGGACAGTTGAATTTCTTTACAAAAATGTTGTCCCTAAGCCTCGTTCTGAATGCACAAAAGGAGAACAACTTGTTGTCACATTTGCTTCTGGTTACATTGCTGGTGTTTTCTGTGCTATTGTATCTCATCCTGCTGACACCGTTGTGTCAAAATTAAATAACGATTCTGGAAGCACAGCACTCCAAGCTGCCAAAGATTTAGGAATGAAAGGTATGTTTGCTTGTTGGGGAATTTACATTGTTTTCGTACTAATTGCGTTATATTTGTGACTACACTTTCATTTTTCAACTAATTTGACAATCAATTAATTTTGCTACTTCTACATCTCACACATCTACTTCAATGTAGACATTACACATCACATCTTAATATTAAAGCCTAGGTCAATGTTATCCGAATGGCAAACTGCGATTGCCCCATGCCAATTTATTCATTATCACAACGCCAATAGATTCACAAAATTGAAATATTGAATCGTTATAAACATGCATATTATTTATAACATCTGAAATTTGTATAAATGAAGGAGACCGTAATCCAACGAATTACCCTTTAAATTTGGTATTTTGCTTTGTAGGGTTATGGAGTGGCCTTGGACCACGTATTGTCATGATCGGAACACTCACTGCTTTACAATGGTTCATCTATGACTCTGTTAAAGTAGCATTTAGATTACCCAGACCTCCACCACCAGAAATGCCAGAAAGTCTCAAGAGGAAAATGGCCAAAGCATAATTAATTAACCGGACTAAAAATAATTAACAACATGTCCAAGATACACCGTTGTTCATATAATGTTTGTCTAGTCATTTCTGTGGTAATTTATTAAATATTTCCCTCTAGGCTTTGTCAATAATCTTAATTTAAGGAAGATTTCCTGAAATATATCACTCAAATACAAATACATTTATGAAGTTGTCGAAGAAAGGTGCATTTATTTATTCACTGCCAATTTTTGACTCAATTATGATTTATGTTGTCCAATAATCGTGATAAAATATTGCTTATCTATCTACAAATCTGATACATATGGTAATTTATCAAACACAAATTTAGTTTTAATCTGAAAATGTATTTTCAATCCAAATACATATTTTACTTTTAGATAAATAATGTTAATACTGACAAACGACAACAGAAAATAGGAACTATATTTATTCAGAGTGAAACTTTTAATGGAGGTGAAATGAGAATAACACCATCGCCACGTACAAATAACATTGGGACATTGCGTTTTGTTTGCTACAAAGAAAACAAAATTCAACTTACAATTAGCTTGATAATTGTTACAGACTCAAGTAACAAAGGCAAATAACCTTTACATGAGAGCAAAAACTTAGGTTAAAACAACAATTCGGCTTCACAACCACCCATCTGATTACAACTTTTTAAATTCAGAGAGAAACAATCAGTTCAACACCTTGACTGTGGGTTAGTATTGGTTAATCAATCTTTCCTGGGTGTCACAATGTCACATGCTAGATCCTTAGGATAGCAATTCGATCACATGTTTCACTGCCTAACATTTCTCTTCTTGACAAAATACTTGCTCCTCCAATCTTGTCTAATCTCTTCTCACTTCCATATGGTAGGTATCGCCATTCCTGGCTGCATTGTAGCGCGGATTAAAGGGTTGCCACACATTTTCCCTGTTTGTATTAAGATTTACTACATGGGGAATGTTGGAAGACACAAGTGCTTTCAACATTTTCATGTTAAATACTATAAACACTAACAAGTGTGTGGTTTTTTGGAAGGAGTGGAATTTTTGAAAAATGTTCATCCTTGAATTTCTAAACACATGGACCAACCAAACAAATTGCAGGATTATGTTCGAATATGAAGCCATATTTGTATCTTACCTCTAGGTTTAGTATCAATTTAAGAAAAATGAGTGGGAATTATTAATTACTAGTGAAGTGAACCTGCTCCGCTGGGTGAAATTTGAAAATAAAAAAAAGTAAAAAATTTTATTGCTAGATGTTAACCCAAAATGATAAATAAACAATAGAACTGAAGGTCAGTCGGGTGTGAAAGACATTGCGTGACGAACATGAGAATGTTATTTGTTCTTACTATGGAGCCGCAAGAGAAATCCTATGAAAAAAATAATTTATTCAGGCTTCCGGCCGTCAATTGAAGGAATATATAGATATGAACATAAAACATGGCCTATGTTGCCACAAAAAATGATAAGACACCCCACAGAAAGTATGGATTTGATACGTTTACCATAAGAAGCGGGAATCTCGAATGCAGTAGATACAAACAGAAATACATTGACGTTTATATAGCACATTATACGTTGCACAACAAAAATGCAGTCAGGTCGCCATTGTGTGTGAATCAAAATCTGTAGTGGAAGGTTTTTGTAGGCTAGGCCTACCGTAGCTAATATCTTGAACTTTTTTAGTGCTTACATTTGATTACAATTTATAAGGACAAACAAAATAAATACATCCAAATTGATTTTCTATAAAATCTTTAAAATCAATTACTTACTTTGAATATCTCTTCACACGTTTCGTCGTCAATCTCTACAGTTGTTATTACCTCTTCAACATCGCCAAGTACCATGTTTAGATGTTGATCATATGCCTAATTAAAATAAACAAGATTAAGGTACTTTTCATGAGGGGAAAACATAATTATAAAATAGATTGAGTGAAACTTTCATTAAAACCCTAATATCGAAACGCTGTCAATAAAACGATACGATTTGCATTACCATTAACTTACCTAAAGACAAATGAATCCGCCAACAAAGAATGCAAGAATCTGTTTAGAAGTCTGTGGCAAATAATCCGTGGATGGACCCCTTTTCCGCACATGTAGGCTAGCATTATATAGTCAGCTATTGAAATTTCTGAAACACATAGCTGTTAACGCTGCTGCGTGGTTTCACTTCACCTCTCTAGATTTTTGATTTCTCACTCTCTTGGTCGATTTGGATTCATGTTTAAATTCAACCTGTCGCAGTCATCATTCAAATGTTCATCATTGTTGTAATTGTTCAATAATGATAATCGCAGTTTGCATTAACTTGGATCATACATTGGGTAAAAAACGAACGTTACTAATTGTCTGATTATCTTATAATGAAAATGATATTCTGTTAGTAGTAGATATTCAGACTGACAGTTTGTTGTGCAATTTATCTTGTGTAAATCATGGGATCGCTGATTTTCAAAATTTAGCCCAAACTGGTATTTATCTAATTGTTGGCATATTTTGAATGATGATTTGGACTTGCCGTGAAACTGCGTAGATATCTTGTGTTCCAAGTACAAGGGTTCCATTCCACGAAGAATTTGTATGACCAGTTTGCATAGAAGGGTGCTTTTCGACGAGATCTCAGGGGCGCCAACGGAAAATCCGCCCGCAGGGATGTTTGCCTTCTTCACGGGCGGAAAAACAGTTTTTTTTAGATAAATAGTAAACAAAATTGATTTTTTCTAAGAATATAGGGGTTAAAGGGTTCTCTAAAAAACAATTTGCGGGTAGCTCAAGAAATTTTCAATATTATCTTGGGGGCGGCCCTGCTGTACTCCCAAACTGGAGAGTTTGCTGTCTGTGGCTAAGATCTTAGTAGCAGCAGAACAAGAATTTCAATATAGATATATGGGCCGCACATTTTGTCTTGTTTTTACAATTTTCTATACATTCTCAACTAAATCCAGCCGCACAACAGGAAAAAAGTAATAAAAACAGTGCTTCCAGAGTTCCAGCCGCATTAATTACAAATCTGCAGTCTATAGTGGAATCCATGTATATTACGCCGGATATCCGGCGTAGAATTGAGTTGATTTTACGCCAATTTGGTTTCTTTGGCGTGGAAGTTTAATAATTTTCTATCGTTTTCAAGTAAATTTGGGCTTTTTGGAGCATTCTGGAATACTGACTTGGCGTGGTGTAATTTTGGCGTAAATATCCGGCTTTCCAAATTCAAGGATTCCACTTTGGTCTGCAGTCTGGACTCCTTAGTGGAATCCATGTATGTTACACCAGATATATCCGGCGTAGAACTGAGATAATTTTACGCCAATTCGGTTTCTATGGCGTGGAAATTTAATAATTTTCTATAGTTTTCAACTAAATTTGGACTTTTTGCGTATTCTTGAATCCTGGCGTAGCGTGGCGTAATTTTGGCGTAAATATCCGTCGTTCCAAATACGAGGATTCCACTATGGACTGGATTGGACTCTGCAAAGTGGCTTAGTGCGGGGTTCTCTCCCTGTACCAAAGTTTAGACGCTCTTACTGCACTCTGTTAAAATGCGATGACATCGGAGTCATTCGAGTGTATACTCAGACGCTCCATCAATCCTAGAAGTTATTCAGAGACTGAGATTAGAGTAAAAAGAGAAGAAATAATAAACATTTTTAAAAGCAAAGAAGCTACAGCTGGGCTACATGAAATATTACTTACATGAAGCCTTCCTCTTATTTCCCTTTCGTTTCTCATTTTAACAAATATTCTTTCATCTAAGCTAAGTTTTATTAAATCTAAAGGTTCTTCGACAGCGTTTGCAGCCTGTGTTGGTTCTCCGTCTTCTGCCATTTTTTTTTCAGAAATGAGAGAGCTATGATTGAGTAGCCTCGTTTACAGTTTTAAGCTACAATCACGGTAGCGTGATAGAAAAGTAATGGATATGTAAATCGGGAAATCAAAGCATTGATTTTCCAATCAGTTAGCCAAATTATAAATCAGACCTGTCTTGACTTTTTCATCTGGAGTTCTCATTTTATTCAGTATTTCAAAGTTGAAAATAAAGCTTTTTGTCTTTGATGATCATTTTATTCCCAGCATCTCGCAGGAGAGCAACAAATCCGATACTCAATGTTTTCCTGTGATCAATTAGTTACTTTTTATATAGGGGACACGTAGATTGTGGAATTGTGCGAGTGGTTAATGTTATCAAATGTCACATACATACAATGATGAAAGAGAAAAATAGTAAATTTGAAGTGGTATATATATATATATAATCTAGAATAAAAATGCTAGACTAAAAGCAATTATATAATGAATTATTAATATTGAGTATCGGTAGAAGTTATTAGCCTACCATACAATTTTATATCAATAAATAATATAACATTTCTAGTGATTTTTAATGACAATTTATTCATTTACGTCATAAAATATTCTCATTACATCCAGCGTCAACTTATTAACTTTCATAACTCAGAAAGTCTATTCAACACCAAAGTCCAGGAATAACATTTTTTGGCCTTTTGTCACCCGTATTTCAAATCAGTAGATAGTTAAGTTGGATTTTCAAAGATTTCTTTCAACACAGGTCAATCCAATTCATCACGTCATAACAATCAACCACAACAAATATTCCAATGTAACGCTTCACAGAGTGTGTACAATTTATTCGTCTTCTTCATTTTCATGGCAATCCCTTGCAAAATGTCCCACTTCTTTGCATTTATAACATGAGTCAGATGTAGGGTTTGAGCATTCTCTAGCCATGTGTCCTGTCTTTTGACAACGATAACATATTGTATTGCTATTATCTCTCACATTATCTCGATCTGCTTTGGGGCAATTACGCTGCATGTGACCAACCTCACCACATTTGTAACATGAGCTATCATTTCCATATTGTTCAGCGGATTCCTTGTTAGGGCACTCTCTGGCAATGTGTCCGACTTCATTACAGCTGTAGCAGCTTTTTTCATCTTTTTCTGGGCCAGTTGCAGATGGACAATCTTTAGCAATGTGTCCTTTTTCCGAACATTTGTAGCAACGGTCACCATCACCCTGTTCCTCCTCGCAATCTCTAGCAAAATGACCTGGCTTGCCACAATTATAACATTTTCCTCCAGTGCTGCAGTTGCTTGAGATATGACCGGTCTTACCACATAGGTAGCAAGAGCGAGAATTGAAACTGTTGCCGGATGGTTTTGCAACCTTTTCTGATGGGCAATCCCTGGAAATGTGACCACCTTCACCACAGTTGTAGCATGCTTTGCCTATAACAACAAAATAACAATTACATATCATATTTTGATAAATTTCGCATGTTAAATCATCTTGCAGGCATACATATGCGTATCAAAAAATAAATCTGAAGATAGTATTGTAGCCTGCATACAAGCAAAGACTGACATTCAAATCAGTTGAAATCATTGAAAATTGAATTTAGAAAATTCCCCCTGTGGGAACGCCCCTAATAGGCACGCCCCTTTTAACCTGGATAAGGTCAGCAGATTACACATTAATACATGATTGGGCAATCTAAAAGTACAATTCGTTAATTTGTCTAATTACGCGATCCTTATCTACTACACGATTCATACGTGGATTTATGAATTTACTTTAAAAATTTAGGGCAAAGCACGATATCCAATCCTGTAGAATGGGTCAAACTTTATGTTGTTCCATAAATTTCAGTCTTCGTATTGACGTTGATTAAATCTGATCAGAATGGATACATAATTAATCTGATATTTTAATAAAATCTCTACTTCCCGAAATTTCTAATGAGATTTTGTGGTCTAAACAAGTTGGTTGAATGAACAATTTGATAGCCTAGGCATGTACTATTTTTTTAAAGATATATAAAACCTTTAGAAACTCATTTTAAAAGCTGATTATATTCAACTTAACAATGAATAACTTGATCGGTTATGTAGTTTTACGTTATTAATTGTAATTGCATTTGGTGTACCTCGTGGCAGAAGTAGAAATCATATTTCGATGTAAAATTGAATGTTATCGACACTCCTTCAGATATTTTTAATTTTTTACTTACCAGTCTTACATTCCCGTGAAATGTGACCTGTCTTTCCGCAGTTATAACACTTTCCACTGGACATTGTGTTAGATAATGGTATAAATAAATCTACTTATTTACTTATCTAATTAGTCCTTCTTCCTTGAATGCAAAACCAACGAAAAACGTTACTTGCAATATTTCTCAAAAAACTGGTGGGCAGAAAAATGTGAAATAGTTGAACGTCCACGTGCTCAAAGCTTACGCGCGTCTCAGATCAGGAGCAGGTTATTCTATATCCCGATAGAAAGTAGCACCATTTAACCAATCAACTCTCATAAATCCATAAATGAGCCACTCACAGAGCTGTATCTGCTTCAACCTTACGCAATAAACAACTATTGTCAAAGATTATCGATTGAGATCGAGGGCAGTACAAAATGCTGTGTTTTCATTATCAATCTGAGCACTACTGAGCACATTTCAAACTTTGAAGTCGATGAAACTTGAAAGGCCGAAAGTAACTTCTTGATCAGTGCAAAATCAACTTACGGTCATCGATTTATATCTCAAGAAAAGGATGCTATTTGATTGTTTATAATAACATCTGCAAGAATGGTATGGATATTTTGTTGCTTTATTTTATAATCATTTAAATAGGCCTACAGAAAAGTAGGTAAATGGTAATAAGTACACAAGTTTGTAAACACTAAAGTTGATTAGGCCTTGGCGCTTGGCCTATTGCTATTGTGCAGTTATCAGTAGTGGTGGTGGACTTGTTACAAAACTTGAAAGGTTAAAGATACCACTTGAATTGCCCTCGCCCATAGCCCTGTAGAAACGTCTCGTTTGCCAGCTAGCAGGACCAGGACATGATCATAGCACTGTTTGCATATGCTCGAAAACCATACACTCTGTATTGGACATTGTTTAAATCTAAATTCCAACGTACGTATACACACGCGTGACATTTGCTGCTCCCAGGCTGCAGAGATTGCTGTTTGCGGCTAAGATCTTAGCCGCAGAACAAGAATTTCAATATTGATCTGGCCCCTTTCTGGCCGCACATTGTGTCTTGATTTTACAATTTTCTATACTTTTTCAACTAAATCCAGCCGCAGAACAGGAGAAAAGTAACAAAAACATTGCTTCCAGCCGCACAAAAATATAATTTGAAAAATAAATTAGCCGCGCAAATTACAAACTCTGCAGTCTGGAGCTGCTCTAGTCTTATCTATTTTCAGTATTGCATGCACCATAGAAAATTAACCTAATATCTCACAGGCAGATCAACTAGTACAGTACATAACAATTAGAATATCTTATGAAAATTTAACTAATCTAAACCCGGTCTGCAAAGCATGGCAGCTGCTCCCCCGAGATGAACCATTTTCTCGTGATTGCCGCCTCTTGAGATGCAAATTCGTAAAAATCGGCAGTTAAAAATGATTTTTTTGTTATCTTCTTCATAACTTTTGCTGAAACGATGGATTTCGGCGCCCCTGAAGTTAAATTTGATCAGTAGCCGCCCCTGCCCCTAACTTTTTTCGGCACTGATGCCCCCGAGATCTTGTTGAGATTGCCATTATTCATGGGAATGCATAATGCACATCCCAGTCTGCAGAGAACATGGCAAAAACCCAAAACTGTCCCAAAGATTCTAATTAATCACAGTCAAGCATCAAAAAATTTGCCATGCAGCCCCAAAGATGTGGTAAAAAAGCGTCATACTCTGCATCTAAGTGTACAGCTAATGCTGTGTTTTTCTCTAAATGTATAGAATGTGGCTGTAAACCAAATTTGAAGCATTTTGTAAAAAGATGATGAGCTATTTTTGCAATCATATCTCAAGAATATGCTATATTGACTGTTTTAATTCATTTGGATTCATTTTCTTTTTTCCGTTATAGCTAAGAAGGCAGGTGCGTTTGAGGAAAGAATATCTTTATCGTAAATCACTTGAAGACCAGGAAAGAACAATTCATGACAAAAAGAAAAGACTACGCAATGCATTAGAAGGTAGGCTAAACTTTGACTTTGTTTTTTATACTTGTGTAAGTCTCTATCTATCTAAATTCAAATGTATTACGATTGCTGGTAGCCATGATATTTTGAACACCGCATGTCCGTAATGTTTTTGTTTGTCATTCAGACCTCTAGGAATGACATACATATATAGATCTAGCCTACCCTACACTAAAGCCCAAGTTCCACAATACCGTATTTGTTTTTATCGTTGTGGAATGCGTACCATTTACGAAACTGTTACACTGCAAAACAATAGCCTACAATACATTTGAACTACACAGAAGGAGTAAAATACGATCATGTGTGTTTAATTCCATTATGTTCATGACTACGTAGCAATTGCTATGGTCAGGAATACGATGTTCCGTGTTGATTGAGATCCACGATGCGTTGCATTGTGAAAACTGTTCTGCATTAAGAAAAATACGCTTTCTAGCGTAGTCAAAATGACTACGAGGATCTTATTCAAGCATTGTTATGTAACTCGAACCCCTATTTTACGGCATCGTGGAACTGGGGCCTAAACGTTGTGACCTCAATAGTATTTATGTTTCTTTTGCATAATAATTATAATATTGATATCATGTTCTAAAAACATTGAAGCTTTTTCATTGGAACTGGTTTGCAAGAGAACGCCTAGTGACCTCCTCTGACTATGATTGATGCTAAAAAACTGTTTGTTTCTGATTATATGTTCATTGTATGTACCTACTGTCAATGGGTGTAACTTAGTCATATGATTCTGACTACAGTAGGCCTACCTAGATGCCTTTAATTACATACTTTATCCAAACCTTGTTTTACATTTTACTGCATTACTACAATTAAATGATTTTATTTATTTTTTAGATGGTAAAGAAATACCAACTGAACTCAGAAAAGATGAAAATGAGCTACGGAAATTAATCCAATATGATGACGAAGAGCATTCAGGTTAGCTATACCTAGTATTTATAACATAGTTAGCATATGTGATATGATATCACAAGATATCAGATATAAGTAGATGGATCTTGGATATACTCAATCGCTACGGAAAACATCTGAAATGGGATTAAGTACTGAAACTATATAGCCCTACTGAAATTCACCAGACACTTAAATCTAGATTTTCCTCATTCTACTGAAGAACTACTGAAAGACAACTTCAAGTTTGAAAGCTACTGGTTGAAAAGAGCCCAATTCAGTAGCCTACTCAGTATGTTTTCAGCAGGTTTTCATATTTTCAAAATTCATAGTGATAATTGTAGACATCAGGCTGATATGAAAAAAAATAGTAATGTAGACGGTGTCGCCCTACCGAAGGCACCCGTACCACTCCTCTATTTCTAGATGAGTGGCTTTTTTTGCTGAGAGCAATGATTTTAAACGCTCTTTGTTGATCTCAGCCGCGACACTGCAGATCAATTTCAACAGATTTCATGGCAGATAGGTCTTGATTGTCAATAAGCAACGATGCGCCGCAGCTACTCACAATGCTATTCCCTCTGGACCATTCCATCCACCATCCTCGGATGGTACTCATTTGATGTTTCAGATGATAAAGTCAAGGCTGAGTTGACCTTGGGGGATTTGAACCTCAGTCGATCAGATATGATCCGATCTGAAGTTCGGTTGCTCTGCCATCTGAGCTAATCCTCCAGGCTGATATGAGCACATGTGAATGAAGCATTTTAAAGTGATTTAATGTTGTTGTGATCTCCTATCTATCAATATCTTAAATATTCCAGCATATATTTAGTTTATTCGATGAGCCACTTTTTATTAAATAATTAAAACTTAATAATCATAACAGTTGTAGGTATAAACTATCTTTGAACTTGTATATTCTATGTTGCCACAAGCTGTAGAATAAATTGAGAAGAATACTCCTGCCTCATTTACTTTTTGAACATTTTCTGATGAAAAGGCGTTCATTTTTTTCAATTAGCCTTCTGTAAAAATATGTGAAAGTAGAATAATAGTATATTGTATACATACTGGATAATTAGTAACATATAATGCCCCGCACATATGTAGATATAGTGTTCAATGTATACAGTACTTGATATAAAAATTGAAAAAAGGTTAATTCTCTCAATTTAATTTTATGAATAAATTGTTTGATATTCAAATATATTTTCAGATTTGACTAGCCATGTTGATGATGAATATGCATGGGCTGGAATTGATGATCCAAAAGTTATGATCACAACTTCCCATAGTCCTAGTGCGAGGCTCAAGCAGTTTGCAAAGGTAGGCCTAAGCAAAATTACTACTTCAAATGAACCCCCAATACCTGGTAAAACCTGCAGTGAGTGAGATTCCTGATGTAAACATTTTTGCAATTGGCTTATGTCAACTGATTGAATGATTAATTTTAATTTTTCTTTCTAGGAATTCAGGTTGATATTTCCAAACAGTCAGCGATTGAATCGTGGTAACTATGTCATCAGTCAACTAGTATCTGCATGTCGCTCAAACGAAGTAACCGATTTGATTATACTTCATGAACACAGAGGAGAGCCAGGTATGTCAGATACGCAGATGACCTCTCTCCAAACATGCTGGAACGAATACCTCTTTAAAGCCCATCTACTTGCCTATAGTATAACACTACAGTCAAACCTGTTATAACGGTCACCTCCATACAGCGGCCACCTGTCTATAGTGGTCACTCTTGCATTGTCTAAAATAGTATTTTCTATTGAATCGACACTGTATATAAAAATCATGTGTCTGTAATGGTCAATGTATCTACCTCTCGTAGCTGACTTTTATATACAGGTTTCACTGTATGTCAGATTGGCTTGAAGAGCAATATTCAATAGAACTACCTTTCATATGAAGGCCACCTGTCTATAAGAGTCAACTCAGTTGTGTGTCGAAGTACACAATTTCCGATGTGGATCTGAAATATTAAACAATTGACTGAGATTATAACTTGTTTATGATTCAAGCCAAATTATGAAAGTAATCATGGACCCTTCATTAGTTGTTTTTAAGTAAGATAAAGTATTTATAATTGGTAACCTAATTAAACAGGATGTAATGTTTCATTCTCTGACAGCAGACAGGGTTAACATCTTGTGATACCTATAATATAATATGCTAAACAATAAAACCTGTATAGAATAGCCACATAGAAATCCTAGATAAATAATTGACCACTATAGACAGGTGGTCTTTAATACAGGATTGATATATACAATGTTCAGAATAATGCTTTTTGTATATCCCACATAATCCCTCCCCTATACAGAGATAGCTTTTATTACATGTAGCTTTTGATTACATGATTTTACTTGGTGGTGGTGTGTGCGTGTGTTTTTAATTAATGGCACTCCAAACTGCTGAATAAAGACCACCTGACCAATCGCAAGTAACAAGATTGAATTGATTATTTTAGATTTTTGGGTGATTCTCAGGAGTAGTCTGTTTCAAAAACAATAGAATACGGTCTGTGTGTTTTGTCCAGTTCTCTATCCCAGCACTTTACGAAAAAGTAGAGTGGAAGTTGTTGATTTATGCATAATAAATCATTTGTTCTAATGCACTATTAGATCATTCAAATATAAATGAAATCTTAACATAAATAATTCCCCCTTCTTCAAATACGAATACATGGTTTGATTTTAATAGATGATAGTATACTGGTACGATTTGTTGTTTTCAGATGGTTTGGTAATCAGCCATTTGCCTTACGGTCCAACAGCGTACTTCTCGTTATCAAATACTGTCATGCGACATGATATTCATAATAAATCAACGGTCTCTGAAGCTTATCCACATCTGATTTTTCATAATTTGAACTCAAAACTTGGAAATAGGGTATGTATATATTATAACGAACTGATGTGTAGACGGTAAATCATGTATACAGGGTCCAACAAAAGGTTCAGCCTTCTGAAATCCTAGAGGCATTTCAACAATTTCTTTTGAATCTTTTTGTTGATGTTTGACCGATATATCATTAAAAACATCAATTTTCTTCTGAATTTGCTCTAACCTTCCGGAATCTAGGATTCCAGGATTCCTACTTTTGCCGGACCCTGCATGTATATAACAGCCAGCTATGAGAGGTAGACAACTATATGCAGGTGACCTATGTATGCAGAAATGATGAATCGATTGGAAATACAATTTTAACGAAATATAGGTGACCACTATATATATATATATAAACTAAACAGGTGGTCGCTGATTCTCTGTAGAGACGTGACCGTTGTACCAGGTTTGATTGACTATTTAATTGTCTCTAGTGCAAACCTGCTATGTAATAGCAAAATATCATTGATAACGGTACTCCTCGTGAAACCAATTTATATATTTTCTTCCAATTACATTCACTTATGATTAGGAATTGTTACCTCACAAATATTTGTATTCATTGTCTAGGTTTAGGCAAACTCCTTTAATCTGATGATCACGTCAATCCTTCAGCATACGTTGTGCCAAAGCTCTCAGTTTCATGGAGCAGAGTATGGGATAGAGGCGCTTGCCTAATCTAGCTTATACAGTGAAACCTGTATAAAACGGTCAGCTACGAGAGGTAGATAAATTGACCACTATAGACAGGCCGCTGTATAGAGGTGACCGCTATAACAGGTTTGACTGTACATGTTTTCCTTGATTTTGATTTCGAAGTAGAGAAAAAGAAAGTGTTTTTTTTGCTTTTAGGTAAAGAACATTTTAAAGTATTTATTTCCAGTTCCGAAAGATGAATCTAAACGTGTTATAACATTTGCAAATCAAAGTGACTTCATTTCCTTCAGGTATATATTTACAATTATTACTTATCATATTGACACAAATTAGATTTTTGTTTTAATTGTATGGAACAATATATCTGATTTAGTGTTGTATTTTCTATAGCAAACAAACAAACAAACGTTTATGAATTTGTCATTCTTTTGCTGTACGCTGCATACATATTTATAATTCATTACATTATCTTTACTTACGAACTCAGCGAAAAATGTGCATCTGTTTAAAACTAGACTTAAATCTGAAGACTTATACCAAATATCGTAATTCTTAAATATAATTAATTTGTAAATATACAGTGATCATAGTAATTCATAGTCATTGTTGTTTTACAGAAATAGAAATTCATTAATTCATAAAAGAATCCAACAATACACATTATTTACTGTTATTCATGTTTCACGCATTTCATTGCGATCATCGGACAGCTTTTTGAATTTATCACTAATATTTAATTAAGTATTATAATAAGGAATGATTAAATTAAGGATAAGTTATTTATTGAAGGAAAATGTTATGCAAATACGTGTCCCTTTCCTGATGATTGTCTGCAATCTATGTTACTAGTATTGTATTATTATTATTATTATTATTATTATTATTATTATTATTATTATTATTATTATTATTATTATTATTATTATTATTATTATTATTATTATTATTATTATTATTATTATTATTATTATTATTATTATTATTATTATTATTATTATTATTATTATTATTATTATTATTATTATTATTATTATTATTATTATTATTATTATTATTATTATTATTATTATTATTATTATTATTATTATTATTATTATCATTATTATTATTATTATTATTATTATTCAATATATAGTATTCAGTACTGAGTGGCAGTGCTACATAGGAATAAATGAAAAATAAGATGTTTTCACCGTTACCATGGTGTTACTTAGGTCTCAAGGCAGTTGAGCTTATTAGATGACCAAGCATTTCATTTGTATTTCAGTCACTATGGATGGGTGATTCTAAATCCTAGGCCTATTATTATAAAATTGAACATGATTTCCCCAAACTGCAGTTGCTAATTTTCAAATTTTACTTTGTAGGCATCACACGTATAAAAAAGTTGATGGAAAAGAAATAGTTTTAAGCGAAGTTGGCCCTAGGTTTGAAATGAAAAGTAAGTTCACTTATGGATTGAACATTTGATTGATTAAACTGATGAATCTGTAGCTTATGCAATGTCAGGCACCCCAATTAAATTAAAAGTATGGGCGAGCAAACCTTTGAAATGGTCGATTAAATTATTTATTTGAATAAGATTAATTTGATTATGTAATAACGAAGAAGAATCAGTTCTTGCTTCTTCTTACATACTCTTGACTTGTTTCACCTGTTGCCGTTGTATTTTTGATAAATGACATCATTTGGGAAGCAATATTTGCTCTTAGTCAATGCAACGCCTGCACAATTGTCTATTGGTCTTTCATTTTGACATCAACTAATTACTTATTAATAAATTCTTACTTATTAAATTTGTAACAAAACTAATTACTTATGTACATTTAAACCTGTAGATGTCAGCTATCTATAAGATCTAGACATAATGAGATATTGTTCATTATATACAAGTGACCGTTATACACTGGATTAATTCAATAGGATTAGATATTTTCGTAAATTTCTGAGTTGATCTTTATTACGGTAACCATTAGAGAAGATTTAATTATATATATATTTTTTTTTTTTTTAAGTTTATGAAATCAAATTGGGAACAATTGATCAAAATGAAGCTGACGTTGAATGGAGGCTTAAACCCTATATGAACACAGCGCTAAAACGAAAACACTTGACTGATGAATGATCAGAATAAATTATATACCAATACAACCACTGCAATAAACAACTGATGACTGGCACCATATTTAACAACATAAGTAATTATAATATTAACTTTTATTATAACATGAAAGTATCATGTTCATCCATTCTTTCAAAGTGTTTTCTCCATGTAGAGATATGAGATTAAATATACTAGTGTATATTTTTAAAATGTTTCAGTAATTATACTGAAGATTTATTAACATCCTTTTTTTGTTTTTGAGATTTTCAAAGTATTACGATGCTCTTTAATGCATGCATACAGTGTTGTATTTATTTTTACTTTTTAAAAAGTTTGTGTCAATTTGAAAGACTGCTCACGATCAACTGCTTACTATTTAATTACAATCAACTACATCTTGTTCGTTTAAAGTATGTCTTCAAAAAGGCTGTCGTACAAAAATGTGGCGTTGCTTGTTGCTCCATGTAGATATTTCTATATCGATCACACTACATTTAATTACATAATTTTGTAAGTTTGCATGAGAAGGTTTTTCTTGCTATCCGCAAATGCACCGTAATAAGTTCCTAGACTGTTGCACCCATATCCTCTATGCTATCTGTTTTCTTGAATTTCAAATTTAAAAGATAGTTGGCGAGCAGATTGAAAAATATAGTAATAGTTACTTCGCTGAATAGAATTTCAGAATATTCTATTATTAAGTGTAATATCTAGCAATATATTATCTGATGAGTTGACTTGCGCAGATGTCTCGCGCTATCTTTATTTAAACGGGCCCCCAAGTTGAAAACTCATTTATTTTGTATTAGTTCATCCGTAATCATGCCCTAGAGGCTGCCGTAATTCATTGCTACATTAATAATAATAATAATAATAATAATGATAATAATAATAATAATAATAATAATAATAATAATAATAATAATAATAATATGCATTTTTATAGCGCCATTTCTTGATGAATCCAATACATTATAATTGTTATCATCGATTTGCCAAAAGATTTTGCAATGTCATTGTTAATATTAGTACATTTTTTAATGAGTTTAATGATTGTAATCAAATAGCAATTGTGAAGCATCTAGAACATACATAACGATATTTGTACTATATAAATCCCATATTATTAGTATTAGATTATTATTATATGGGTGTGGCGTTTCTAGGTCATGACACCCAAGCATGTGACGTTTCATATTGTCTGTGTTATAGAGATGGCGCGAAAGGTGTTATGAGAGGTGCAAACTTTTATCTAATGATGGCAAACTGTTTTCACAACTTGACATAAAGAATTTTAGACAACAGAAAAACGCAGCAAAAGAATTTCAGTTCCCAATTCTTATAAAATGTGCCTATAAAAAATGTCATAATTACAGATCGTTTCAATGACAAGCAGTACTGGCTCTTCTAGTTCAAAACGATGGCTTTTAAATTCATCTTATCATTTATTATTTCAAATTTATTGATGTGTAGTTATGGAACTAGAACACTTCGTCATTCGGAACTCAAAATTACTCGTCTTGCTAGTGGTGATATTTTCGAAGTAAATGGAATATGCTTGGATTGTTCACAATATAATGCATTTAGGCCTCGTACGGCTGGCACGGATTGTGTTTCCAATGTATGTTGTTTTAAATGCGTTTGTCAAAATTCCTTTACTTTTGTTGTTAACGAAAGATATGATTTATATGCTGGGATGTGTCTGAAAAATCCAACATTTGGAGCACAGGGTAAGTGAATTTAAACATCTGTCATTGCAATATATTATGTTACTGTATTCAGTCTTTCAAATAACAAACATTTGTGATTTGAACTTATTTGGGATTTTCCTGGTTATATTAGGTCTACTTAAAATTACTTGAAATAATTTCAAGCAAAAGGAATGGATTTGAATAACATATGAACTTAATCATGAAGTAGTATTTCATATACTTCAGAGGCCTTCAGACTTACGTAGTTATATAATTATACATAATTATTTAAGCATCAAAATTATTTAAGCTGAAAGTACACAATTGACATTTGTTAAGAATTTCAACATACTTCAGACTTTGCGAATAAGCGGTTTAGGAAATTTTACGTTTGTTTATTCAAAGTATTTAGAGTCTACATGCTTTCCCGTTAAAACAAAGACAAAATACTTCTCAACTTTATATACAACACGAATGTCCCAACATTGTCCCATGTAAACTCCTTGTCATTCCACCAACCATAGGCACCCACTTAAAGGGGCAAAATTGACCGGCGACCGCTGCGAGCACAAGTTGAATTTATGCTTAGCGTAATTCAACCGTCTCGCTTTGAAACAATTGTTATACGCAGGCCTAACTTGTAATAAAATTCATGTCAACAATGAACATGGTGTTATAACAATAAGCGTGCACGTGATCCTAAGTGCGTAGCGCCTGCCGGTCATTTTTGCTCCTTTAACAAAATCAACAGCATTTGACCATATCATTCCCTAGCCTGCGCGCAGACGTAACTTGAAAACCTTTCTTCCTCGTTAATAGTAAGAACTGCTTTCTTACTAACGAGGAAGAAAGGTTTTCAAGTAAGGTCTGCGCGCAGGCTAATCATTGCCTTACTCTGATCGATAAAAAAAATCAAACTGATAGCTCTATCCAGTCTATCCAATCGTATCCGATATTTGACAATCTGTGTGGATTGCAGGGTTTTGTACTTTACGTACATTTTATGCAATGCAGTTTGAATACAATGCCTCTTTTTTAAAGTCCTATATTCACACCAGGGGTGTAAGGAAACAGAATTTTTAAACTCGGAATCCGAAAAAGAGTGTCAATAGAAGATATGACTCCGGCTATAAAATATTTCAAACTCCTGTATACAGTTCAGAAATAAATTGAATCTACGTTATAACCCATAGTTCAGCATCAACAAACGCAAAATGGTAAATCCGAGCACAGTTGAAATATATACCACATTTATTATACAATCTCTCCTTATTTGCAAATATATTATATATATTTATATTATGTATAATATATATAAATATATTGCAAATGTGTTATTTCAAAGACAGTGTCAGCATTCAAACGTTCATTAGCTAGCATAGATTTAAATGCCTTGTGAATACTTTAGTACAAATGTCGTAACCTTTAAATTTTATCTTATAACCTTTTTAATTTAGCTAGATAGTTCTAGATGCCTTGTAAATAATTTAGTAGCAATTTTGTTTGTAAAACTTTTATCTTAATAACCTATTTTAACTTGTTAACGGCTTTACATAAGTGGGAGCCACAAGTTTCCCTGTATTTGCCTGTCACCATTGTTGACAAAATAAATTTCATACATACATAACATACATAGATATTGCAATCATTCGGAATAATATGTCAATTTCCGTTGTAGTCTTTCAACCTCGTTGTGATCTATTCCTTGGATTCAGTGACAGTCCAAAAACACTTTTTGCCTCCACATCCCTCGTTCAGCAGATTCTTGGTCCTGTCGTCGAAAGAGGCATGAGGCAGATCCCCCCGTTTTGCTCTGCATACGGTGTGGAAGTGTACGATGGTTTTAAATGGCACAATCCTACAACTAGACCTACTACAACAACTACAGACGATTTTGCAGTTGTATACCCTGATCCACTGGCTAGTGGTACCGTCTCTCATGCTCAATTAACTGTAAGTATGACCACCTGTATACAGCGACCAAACTGTTGATAAACCAGTATGATGATTTTTAAAAAAATAAGGGATGAGCCGATAATTATTACATTAATAGAATAGAATACTAATACAAGCCGATACTGTCCGATTCCGATATCGATGATTTTTTTTAAATTTCAATGTAAACATTGGATAATTATTACTTTTACAGTTTCTGTCAGTTATCCATTGATTTATATTCTGTAAGTACTGTATTTATATATATGTAGTTCGTCATACCTTGGCCAGGCAGTGGATAGAATATTAAATGGCCTGCTGAGTATTCAGATTGATATTCTCTTGATCACTGATAATTATACCTGCATTAAGCGGGTACTTACTGTTGATTGTATATTCATTTCAGTTCAACGGAGAATTAGCTGGATATGTCGGTATGATAGCTCGCGTTCACATTTCATGTCCACAACAATCACCACGATGTCTTCTTTTCAAAACATTGGGCGAACATATATGTAAGTTACTGTTGTATTCGATTGTTACAAAATAACGAACGAGTCTATTTATAATTACGCTTGCGGTGCTCATCTGTCATGTTACACACAGTCTACAATTATCTCTTGCAATGAAGAAGGTTGCGATCAAAACCTCTATTACAAAGACCACCTGCATTTTATGACCATGCACCCACACTGCATGCAGATTCTTGACAGAGAGTATTCCATGTCCAATTAAACATTCATAGAAAATAAAGTATACTTTACTTTCAAAAAATGCAAGATTGATAACATTCAGAACGATATTGCTTGGTGGCTTTATCATTGCCCTTCTGTTATCTTTTGCAGATGACCTCAGCTCAGTATTGGCAACCACCACCTTGCCACCGCCGCAACCACCAACAACAACCTCTCATCCAGCAACAACAACCTCTCCTTCTACTGTAGCTACGTCTTTAACATTAACTACTTCAAAAACCGTAAAAACAACAGCAATTTCAAAAAGAACTTTAATCTCAACGCCAGTAAGTAAATCAAAAGTAAATTTCATATAATTAGAATTACAATTAGATGTGAATCGTTATCTGAATAGTAAAATGCTTCAATATTTGCTGGCGAAGTCAAAGAATCATTAAGATCATTAATCATGTCCCATCATTATCATGAAATATTTATTAATTTAGAGCATTGAAATTAGGACAATTCGCTCAGATACAGAACACGTGGGACTCCAGACCTGAATTTCTGTGTTTGAAATCTCCAACGTCAACTCAACAATGGCAATAGAGATCTATATGAATAACTATATGTATTCACATTTACATTTGAGCCATGGTCCGGCAAAAATGACATCCCAGGATCTGCTGCTCTCCCAAGTCAATACATCCTGTCTATTTCATTGAATATTCTAGGGTGTATTTGTCGGGGATAAAACGACTGGTGACAATGAGGAAGGAATGGGTACTGGTGTTTTAATCTTAACGATTGCTGTTATTGTTTTGGCTGTTGCCTTCATTTGCGTCATAGCGCTGTTCATCATAAACAGATCAAGGTATGTTGACATATCTCCGGTTCGACGGACTATCGAAAAGTATGGGGAGGTAATGATACATGAATTAATAATAAGGTACTGCTTAATAATACAATGATGAAAAGAGTGATAAAAAAGTTACGTGAACGACGTTGGACATAAATTTATTAGGAAGAAGTCTAAAATGATTTACAAAGAGGATGGATTTACATTGTAAAACGTCAGATGCTAGCGGCTTCAATATATTCATTATTCAAATAAACCGAAGAAACGGTAGTGACTAAATTTATATTTTAAATTTTTGGGCCCTGGTTTGGTACCACGGTGGTAAAGTAATCCGACTCAATTAATATTTACTATCTCACTTATAGCATATAAGTAAAAAAAATGTACAACCCAAACAGCCAGTAAGATCGATAATTAATTTATCAAACTGCTAATTTCAAACGTTGTTGGATTTGCTTTAATTTCCACACTCTTTCTCCAATTTCCCCGCCAATTTCCAATAATTTCCAAAGTCTATGATTCACGCAAATATGCAATTGAGCATGCTTAATTCATCAGGATCATAGAGGCTCTGTTCTCGTTGTGCAAGAAACATGGGGTCCCCGACTCATAGATACAACATGCTTGAATCTACTACCTATAAAAAATAATCTATTGTGAGTTCTTTGATTGTTTTGCAGAGAGCGTAAAAGAACACTTGACAGTTCATCGGTGAGTTTTATTGCCTACGAAACATTCACAAAATATATATATACACCAACACAGTATAGGTAAACTTCCTATAGTATATAGAGACTGCCAATACGGCCTTACATTGTCCGATATTTTTCCGAAAAATTTGCTCGCTATTTTAAAAAGAACTTATTGCAAAGGATAGTAAATATTACCTCTACTAATATGTGCTAATGCTATTGGACTGTTTTAACTTTTATTCCAATATAGATGAAATAAACTTTTGAAAAAATTGCCTGATGATCGCTTTGGCGTGACACTCCAAGTAGCAAAGCCGCAAATAGGACTGTCTGGTTCTCTGACTATTATCATTATTTAGAGCTCTGCTATATATTGCATTGGTCCCTATGTTTAATCAGTAAGAATCGTAAGACAACGTTTACATTTTACAATATTATATAATATTAAAATAAACTATTTTTTCAATTCAATGTTTTTTTATACAATATGTCATTCTGAAATCTTTGATTGATTCAATCTTGTTTGTATAGGATTCCTCGGTAGAGTACAACCATTCAAACGGTGAGAAAATACAATTTAAATCATCTTTCTACAATGAGAAATATTGAATTCAGCCTGCGACATACTTCCGACTAACACCGACCTTCCTGAGACCCTTCGTGATCTCATCGTAACCATGCCCCAATACCAGCAGCAACTTGTGAATGGATTCACCATTCATTGCATCATCCCTTATTCAATATGATTTACAAATGGGCTGATATATGGTCCTCAAAAGCAGGGGAAATAATTCCCTTTTACGTATTTTCAACTGATTGATTACAGAAAAAAACAATTTTGATAATTCTGAAGGGTAAAGAGAGTAAAGTCACGCAAATTAATATCAAAAAATAACGAATCAAATCTGTTGCTAATAAAAAATGAGAAAATATTTTACAGAGAAATCCACAAGAAGATGTTTTTTTGATGAACTATACTACCCTAAATCAGATCAGGAATTTCAACCAGCAAGATTCACCAATTTCTCTCAGGATAACAGTGTTAATTTTCAAATCCAAGTATTTCAGCATTACACAGGAAAAGTTTTGCGCATATATGTAGTAGATTAAATATTAACAAGCCTCTTTATGAGATAGTCGATATTAGACCATCCTCCTTTTGAGGTAACCTCTCTTGATCTAATAAGTATAATATTTTACATTGGCTTTTATATGTACACAAGAGAGATTACCTCAAAAGGAGGATAGTATAATATCGATTATCTCATAAAGAGGCTGGTTAATATTTAATCTACTACATATACAACAATGCAATATTTTCTTAATATTAGCACTTTTTTACATAACACTGGTCTACAAAGCTTTAGAGAATGTAGTGGATTGTTTTGTGCCTATTGTTTATCATAATGTATTTCCTTTGTTAAATGTAAAGCTTCCGTTTGTAATCACGTATACCTTGTAATGTAAATCACTGTATGTAATATATCAACCTCTTCACGTTTGCCCTTCGTGGCGACAACATCTATATCAGCAAAGATGGTCCACCTTCATAGAGGCTCTGTTTATCAACGGTCATATTAACCCTTCATTCATCCTCTCCCTGTTGGTGGCCAGCTACAGTTATTATTACATCAAATATTTCTATATCAGAATCTTCTATGTACGCATGTGGTAATTAATAGTCATCGACTCATTCCACCCGCTACAAGAACATTGTCTTAGAACACATGTCTTAAACTCTTGTTATCCTGTTTTGACCCGAAAAATTCTCAAATAAAGAAAATATATCATATTTATGCTAGACCATGAATTTTTTGTGTATAATCTTCCATACTTTATTCCCTTCCAACAATTTTACAAACTTGTCCTGTCCTTTGTACAGCCCCACTTCTAGCGACATTCAATGAACTTTTTTTGAAAAACTTCTTTGCTCTTTCAGAAATTATAATGATCTAAACAATCCTTATCAATAACTATATGCTTGATTGTCTGTCTTAGGCAATGTTGGATTCAATTCAAAAGGTAAAAAGAATAAAAAATCGATCACAAATGGCTTTGGTTCATCTCAATGCATCGTTCAAGATGAAAACTATGAAGCTGTTGACGACCAACAAAACTTTTACACCAGTCTCAATCAGACAAATGCCAAAGCAAATGGTAATGCTGGTAATGGCGAAATGAAACTGCTTCCAGGTCAGCGGATACATGCAGGATATAATGAACAACCACGCACGCGTGCGCATTCTCAAAATGCACCACCATTACCAAAAGTTGATACACATCCAACATTGAAAAAATGTTTTTCAGAAGATTTAAATAGAGATGCTGGCCAACCAGGTTTATATGAAACGCTTTCAACAGACGAAATTTCAAAATCTATAAAAGACGATAATTACGTGCTACCAAATGACAGTTACATTCTACCAACTGATAAAATTTGTAAGAAAGGCGGAATCGAATCACCTTCAGAATATGATAGTTATATTATGCCTTACGATAGTGTTAAAAAGAAGAATATATCCAATGTTAGAAATCACGATAACAAAGGGATTGATGATGACGATCATGAGTACAAAGAAGTTGTTAATGAATTGGATGAATACGAGACACCTTCAGACACAGTATAACAGTGTAGGCACAGACAGTATGTCACATATTAATTATCTAAGTAGTATACTCTTTAACAGGCTATGATCATTTAAATTATCTGTTATCATCTTGCATTCGCGAAGCTGCTATATTTTGAACTAAGCATTTGTATATATGTTCCGTTTATGGAATAAATTAAACTTGAAATTATTTTAATTTTATTTTCATGATATTTGGAATAATTAATTAATTAATTCAGACATTTGCTGACATTGTCATAAAAACAATAATAGTATTATACATCCTTACACTACTGCGATGACGAAAGAAATTGCTTATTGCTTGCTGTGGCATATCACAATCCAAATTCAATCGTAGCCTAATTATTCATACAGGGCATAGTACAGAGTAAAATGTGAGGGGGTTGGCCTACAACAAAGGCACGTAACCTGCGTACAAACTAAAACCTATCTTAGCCAAATCTTAGCCTATGGAAATTGGAACACCTTGAAATTGGAAAGGTAGGTTTCAGTCTGTGCACAGGTTAGTGCCACGCGGATCTCCAAAAATGAGATCCGAGATGGAATGAGGCAAAGATCAGTCGCAATAACCGCCTTCAAACGTGTAATGACTCATTAGCACATGTGTATTGTTTACAGCTTCAAAGAAACATCAAACAAAATAGATTTTATTATAATATGATATAGCTCTGTAGATTTTCACTAGTTGAATTAAACTTGAAATGGCTTTCAACTTTATATTTTCTTTTTGTATTTTAATTTCGTTAATTTATAACAATATGAATAGCTTCATGATTGATGATATGTTGCAGCTCAAAGTAACGCGAACGACCAATGGGGATATGTTTGAATTAAATGATCTTTGTATGAACTGCATCAAACACGGAGCAAGAACATCAAGTATTCATTGTAATCAAAACCCGTGTTGTCATAGGTGTGCATGTAATAATGCTGAAACGTTTGTTGTTAATGAAAAACATCATTTGTTTGGTGGTTTGTGCCTGAAGAATCCAACGCTCAATTCTCGAGGTACGAGCACAGTCAATGAGTATGTAAGAGCCTTACTGAAACATCTTCAGCTGTGTATAAAGTTCTTCAAGTTCTAATGTGTGCACTCTACAGTTTTGTAGTTACAATATTTTAAAAGAATGCCAGAAGCTGCTAGATCATGCATTGTTGTTATGAGTCATGTAAGTTCTCCTATGTTCTAGGGATGTCCTAGATGTTCCAGGAAGGCCCTGACAGTATACGATAAAGGTCATAGGTCAGGTTAGTCTGCACTTAGACCTTTGACCTTTGCTCCTTTAAATTCCACAATTAAACATGTTGTTCCTCCCCTCCCCTGTTATATGACTATATGGCTTACGTTTACTAAAAATTTTAAACTGTAACAATTCTGATCCATGAATTTATGAATTACAATACTCGCCCTGATTCGTGGGATTGTAGAATGCTGAACCTTTCGTCTGATCTTTATATAATACCTATATTAGTATATCGTGACAGTAGACTACCGTATTAATTAAGGAATAAGGATGATTATATTGGTATGCATTTGCTTTTTCAGTATTTCAGCCTCGTTGTGATATGTTTCTTGGATCAACTGGCAGCCTGCAATCACTATTTGCGTCATCTACCTTACCACAAGGAAATATTGGTTATCTGACAGTAAGTGGTGTCGGACCTATGTCTTTTCCTAACAAATGTATGATAAATAATGCAATGGTCTACGATGGATTCAAATGGCGGTCTCCGAAGGCTGATAACAAGAGCACTGATGATTTTCATATTGCATATCCATATCCACCAACCAATGAGAATTATTCATATGCGCAATTATATGTAAGTGTGGCAACGTCAATAATTCATGACTTTCGCTCATGTGCTTTGCTTATAGCAAGGTTATCATGATAAAAATGTTTGCATAATTTCCTGATAAATCAAATTCAATAATATAATGCAATTGAAGAAGTTCAAATGCACACCTCACGGGATGACAAAGATACTATGTATTAACAAGTTTAGAAAGAGTGACTCAAAGATTATACGAGTTTAATCTAGTAAAAGAGCTTGCACATGCATCAAACAGACTGTTATGCATCTGATAAATCAGAATAGATTGGAACCTCTCACATACACATTAACAGTGAAATGGTCTTGAACCAACTTAAATATTCTTGAACCAACCTAAATATTCTTGAACCAAATGAAATGTTTTTGAACCAACTTAGATATTCTTGTACCAAGCGAAATGTTCTTGAACCAACTTAAATATTCTTGAACCATGATGAAACAGGTGGTCTTATATAGGGTAACTACCAAACATTTAATTAACCGTTACCCGTTTTCAGTTTAAAGGTGACTTCACAGCTTACGTTGGTATGATCGTGCGTATACGTATTTATTGTCCAACTCAACCGATACGTTGTTTGCTTTTCAAAGTAATGGGAGCACACAGGTGTAAGTTCAAAATAATTCTATTATTCTTGATAGTAATAATGTGATAATGTCATTTGACAGAGCGGTAAATAATAATAATAACAAAATGGAGTCAAGGACTATCACATTCATTTCTTTTACTCCAAGTTTCTCGCTTTATGCGATCAGGCAGACAGACTGTCTGATGATCGCATGAAGAGAGAAACTTAAAATAACAGAAATAAATAGGGATGTTTAGATTTAGTACCGGTACCGGTTCAAGTTCATGTTTAGTCGATAGGAAGACTGGGTTATACCGGTACTCGTTCTTTCAAAACAAGACCTTTAGATTTAAGAAGACAAAACATCAGTTTCTGTTTTCCAGGTAAAATCAAAATTCTGAAATTTGTTCAGGATCAATTTTAATTCTATGTAGAAATTTTATAGCAACAAAATAAATTTAAATCAAAACATGTACTCCCTGGTTCATGTTTCGCGCCGAAAGATGTTCCAAAACGAGGAGGTCAGTACAAGTTTCAGAGCAAAGGGGCTTCCCCCAATGCGCAGAAGTGATGCGCAACAAGAACGCTGTACTCGTAGCTGTACCTGTACTAAATCCAAATCTCCCTAATGTGTAGTCCTTGACTCCATTTTATTATTATTCTTCTTAATATATAGTATTATTATTGTTGTAGAAATAGTGCCTTACAAAAGGTTTATCCTTCCAGAATCCTATACAGTATGAACATCATCAAATATAGCTACGGGAATGGTATCACGTCCATGCACTACGGACAGATAGAAAAACATAACACGTTTTATAATCACAATTGTTCGTTACCATCGTGCTTCGATATTTCTTATAATTTTGTCTCATCAAGTTAATTTTCATCCCTGTTCGTTTAGATGATCTGAGCTCCATAATAACAACAACAACAACAACAACAACAACAATGAAATCTACAACCCTCAAATCTGAAACTACAGCTACTAAAACTGATGCAACTAAAATAGCACGGCTATTTTCTACACAATTTTTAATCTCAACTCTGGTAAGTGCTGCATTCAGACCAGTTAGAAATAGAGACGACGTTGGTTGAGCGTACACACATATATATATAACGTATAGATCTTATTTTGAGTTAGATATTTCACACTTTGAGCCCCGGGGGGGGGACTCAAGAAATTTTAGGGTCGGGGGAATTTGCCCTCCAAAAATTTGTTTTTTTCCAAAATTTGATACCTCAAATATATTACTCAGGCCACAATGTATACCCCAAAATACTTTTTATCGACGCATATTTGAAGATTGATTACAATTTCATGGATTTTCATCACATTTTTTGCTCATTGAGAAACAATAATCGAATATTTTGAAAATTCTGAAATCGATGCTTCAAAAATTTTCAAAGACCATGAAAAAATACCCTCAACATTTGACACGTCCCCGTATACCAACCATTTGAAGATGCCCCCGGGGTTTGAGCAGATTATATTGTTTATACGGACTATAACCAAGCAGGAAATTTGACTGTCCGCAAAATGTTAGCAATTCAAATTGCATGTTGGCTTACCAGACTCTTGCTTTTATAACGCATCAAGGGTGTCACCGTATGATTTTATAATACATAGCTTTTTGATAACGTTGAAACTAATTAAATTAGGAACAAAAACTCAGTAATAATTTTCCCTAATTTCTTATAATATATAAAAGCAAGATACAAGTACTTACTATAGTCTATGTCTGCTTGATATCTCTGACCAATCTTGACAGTGTTTGAAGGTCATAATTAATATAGGATTAGCAACTATTTATTTGCAAACTCACTCAACTGTATAATTATAAGCCATCTCTAATATCAAAGATGATGTTAAATCCCAAATGACTACTTTGCAAAACAATGAAATACAATAAAACGGTTTGAACATTTATTGATACGTTAAAAATATTATGAGAACGAAAGTTTTGAGCAAAAAAAAGTTTGAGAAACAAAGTTAGAAATTGGCCAAACATGAAAAAATATAGTGTATACCTAATGAAAAAGTTTGAAATAGTTAAATTGGCGGTTTTGCATAACTTTACGTTTCAGCCTGTTATTGTCAGCGGTAAAAGCTCCAACGATGATGAAAAGGGACTGAGCCCTGGTATTCTGATATTGGCTATTGTTGTCATTGTCTTAGCTTTTGCTTTCGTTACCATGGTAGCACTATACATGAGAAATAAATCAAGGTATGGTAATGCCCTAAACTGGATGATATTTTTCTTAAAATCCCATTATAGACTTATAATTGAGCACCAATCAGAATGATATACGATAGAGGGTACTACAGAGTATTCTATACCACTCCTATACTTCTATCAAAACAATATATCGCCTTGTTTAGATTGAAATCTATCAACTGATTTTTTTTTCTTATAACAGACATCAAAGAACATTTGACAACACTTATGTAAGTCTATATTATCAAATTTGAGATTCGAAAGTAAATAATTTGGTTGCTTGTCGGAATTTGTCTGTAGTACATTAATCTTCATATGAATAAAATAAAATTAATACGGGCACTATCTATAAAAATGCCCATGAGCTCCATTGAAAATGATATAACTGGTAATCAGTCTTTTCAATGGTAACAGTAAAAACTCTAGATAGCTATATAAAGTGTGTTGAATTCTTTTTCAGTTCATACACGAAACTGCACATAACCTTCTTTTGTGCATTTCTTAACATTGAGACCCCTTGGTGGTTCATCCCAGAGTCATCCCTGTAGTTTAATAAATGCTACCTGTTCATACTTTCCAATTTGGTCTTGATTCGATTACTAACTCAACCTTTTGCTAACTATTTTTTAAATTGTAAGTGCACTTAAATCATTTATAGCATTTCATGTATAGTATACTGCCCATGTATGTTGCTTACTATTTTTAATTATATTCACTTATTCAACTACAAATAATACACTTATTCTAACGAATTGCAAAAATAGGTTCCAGTGTGATAATATGATATTACTCTCCTTTGTTTGCCTGTCAATTTTGACAAAATGAATGGAATGAAAATTTTCGTAAATAGGAACTTTTACGGGATGCCTTCAGATAGCCTGCTGCCATACTCCCTATGAGTCGAAGAGTGTTTCAACCAATTTTGAATGGCAATGCAAACATTCATCATTTATATATATATATGAACATTTTATTTCTTTCAAAAAGATTTTGCTTCATTCCAAGTCTGTTTCATCAGTTTTAAGAAATAATTTCTTACTTTAAGCAAAACCTGATTGTTTATGTCCAATGTTCAAGCGACTTACAAGACAAGAACGCTCAATAGTTGGACATGTGAAGATTTTGCTTGAATCAAGTAAAATGTTCTTGAACCAACTTTCTGAACGAAGTGAAATATTCTTAAACCAATAAAAATATTCTAGAACCAACCAACTTAAATATTCTTGAATCATGTAAAATATTCTCCAAGCAAATGAAGTATATTTGAATCAGATTAAATATTCTTGAACTAACTGAAATATTCTTGAACCAAGTAAAATATTCTAGAACCGACTTGAATATTTTTGAACCATCTTAAAAATTCTTGAACCAAGTGAAATATTTTTGAACCAACTTAAATATTCTTGAACTAACTGAAATATTCTTGAACCAAGTAAAATATTCTAGAACCGACTTGAATATTTTTGAACCAACTTAAAAATTCTTGAACTAACTGAAATATTCTTGAACCAGCTTAAATAGTCTTGAACCAAGTGAAATGTTTTTGAACCAACTTAAAAATTCTTGAACTAAGTGAAATATTCTTGAACCAAGTAAAATATTCTTAAACCAACTTAAATATTCTAGAACCAAGTAACACGTTCTAGAACCAACTCAAATATTCTTAAACCAGCTTAAATATTCTTGAACCAAGTAAAATATTCTTGAACCAAGTGAAATATTCATCAACTTAAATATTCTTGAACCAGGTAAAATATTCTAGAACCAACCAACTTAAATATTCTTGAATCAAGTGAAATGTTCCTGCATTTTTCCTAAAATACCGGAGAACCGACAGCAGGTTTATTTGACGTCTGCTCCTGCATGAAAATCTGCAATATTCTAATGTTCTCTTTTCTGTTTCCCCCATAGGAAGCTTCAGTCAACTACAATCCTTCAAATGGTTAGAAATAACGTGTTTTATAAATTGAATGAGATATTGTTTATTTATTTTCAAATAATCCATAACCTCACTAAAACATTTTTAAAACAATTCTATATTTTTTTAGGCAAGGTTATCCTCAATGGAAAATCTATACCAAATACACTATCAGCCGCAAATGAGTTTGGCTCATCTCAATGCATTTTACAAGATGAAAATTATGAAGCTATCAACGATACCAAAAGCTTGCATAGGAATCTTAATCAGCGTCTTACCAACACAAATGGTAATGCTGGAAATGGTGGAATGAACCTGCTTCCAGGTCAGTGGACACATGAAACATACGCAACACCTGATGAATTACCACGAATGCGTTCACGGTCCAACACTGCACCACCTTTCCAGGTAGTTGATTCTCATCGCTTGCTAAGAAAATGTTTGTCCGAAGATGTTGCAAAGGACGCAACTCAAACAGGGTTATACCAATCCATTGTATCAGAAGATGTTTCAGAATATACAAACTATTTTACATTGTCAGGAAAAGAACAGCGTATTAAAGCACCTTTGGAATCTGCAGATGATAGTTATGTGCTACCGACTAATACAAAGAAGGATGAAATATCTAAAAATATGTATAATGAAAATGTTGATGATGATGATTACGAAGATCATTATTATAAAGAAGTTGTCAAGGAAACAAACGATGTTTATGATGTACCAATCTGAACTATCAATGTTATAGCAAATGCACTCATTTGATGACGAGAAGTTTTATATTTATTTTTGCATGCTTTCCCCCATTTTGCCTTCAATGCGTATTAGCATAATTAGACTAAGGGCCTGTTTACAAGGAGGGCGAGTTACTTGGGTAGGCGAGTTACTCGGGTAGGCGAGTTACCTTGTAAACACACGGCAAATTTCAACTCCCCCCCCCCCCCCCCGAGTAACTCGCCTCCTTGTAAACAGGGCCTAATATCAAGATCAACTTTCCACCGTATTACCCTAGTTATGTTATTAATTACATTTGACTCCATTTTGAAATCTCTGTGAGAATGAATGTTATTTCATCTCTGTCAATCATTTTACCCTCATAACATTTTAAAGCAAAAGGATATGTAACTCCCTAAAATAGGTCGATGTGGGTAAATTTCAAGGAAAATAAGATGATAATTAACGAAGATTTTCATTCTTATAAAGACGTTTTCAATTAGTAAACGAACGATACACGATGAACGATTGTCTGATGGGGTCAATATGAAAGCAATTGTATACTCGTTACTACATAATATGTATACATATATATATACAGTATAGATGTAATTTTGAGTTGCAAATTTTAAGGATGTCATGTTTTTATTATTATGTTTGCCTTGTGAAACTAGCAAGGTACATATAATTGCGCATGTATAGGTCACATAGTTGTATGATACGTCACTTATACAAAGTAAACGAAAGATTAATTTGGCAATAAAATAATTGTGTTGTTATTTTGTACCATACTAAATTAATGTAATGGGTTAATTTAGAGTTAATAATAATTTAGGAGTTCTTGATGTCTATCGAAACATGAAGAATAAATTACCATTCTCATTTAGTTCCAGCTAGAATACATCGAACAGTATTTTTAAATGTTGTTCTATTTGTTTAAAACATCGGGTTGGCTATACCGATCGTTAAAGTAGAGTAGGAACAGGACTTTAGTAACGTTGAACGTCGATGTTTGTTTTTCGAAGCAATGAGAAACACTACCGATAGGCGATAACCTAAAATCATTGCGTCGACATAAACATATCTATCGAAAACTATTGCACAACCAGCTTTAAATAGTCAAACTTCATTATAGACGATTACGTATATATGACTTTTGTCCGACATGCGAGGCAATAATTGCTAATGGCGGCTCTCTTTAATATTGAGTTGGCCTTCAAGTGAAATATCTTGCTAGGCCTTATATCAAGTAAATCTGATTCAAACCAGCTTCATACTTTGGACATAAAATGACCCCATACGCTCCTAGATTAGATATTATTTCGTCACAAAGACTCCCTGTCTGTAAGATACGAAGACAATAGACGAATAAACACCCGTGTAGGTATATCCTGTTGATCTGAATCATGTATTTAATATTACGTACACACGACCTTCTACACTGGTCGTCACTAACACTCTGATTTAAAACTGCGCAATCATTTAGTTATAAATAACCTTACGCATGCGCATACGATAGATACATTACATCTCCCCTTCAAGTTAAACGACTAAACATAACATGAATACTTATTATTAGGGAGGTTAACTTTAACAAATTACTGATATGTGATTATGATATACTTATGATTATAACGATGTTACTGAAACGATAAATCGATAATAGTATCATTTGCGTCCGTAATAGTCAGGTGGACGTCTTGAACGGGTTGGGTATCGCGGAGTATCGTCGGACTGCACTTGATCACTCACGTCTGGTTCTGCTATGTCGTCGGAACTAGTATCAGGGGCAACATGCAGGAATACACGGTTACGCCACTTGAGTTTACCGGACGGCAGACGAATGCGATAATCACGATCATTCTTTGACACTACAATACCATCTTCTATCCAGCGTTTACTTTGCGGATGTTGAAGTAGCACATGAGAGCCAACAGGAATAGATTTTAGAACTTTACTACCTTTGTTGTAATTCTTTGTGGTAGCTTCTTTGTTGCGGAGTAGCTTACTGTCAATCTCTTTGGCTGACGTTTGCCATGAACGGGAGAATGAAGTGTAGTGTGCGGGCACTAAAGAACGAAGGGGATGACCATACACCCATTCCGAGGGGGAACGCCCTTCTGATCTAGGAGTGTTGCGGTATTCTAGTAGACCTTGCAGAAAACTCTCCGACTTAATATCTCCATTATCACACTTGGCAAGCAGATGTTTTAACGCTTTAACAGCTGCTTCAGCGTGACCGTTGCTCTGGGGATGGTATGGCGAAGACGGGGACCAATTGACACCCCATCTGGTGAGAAAGTTGGTGAACAGTTCAGATTTAAATTGTGGACCACCGTCCGAACGAAAACGAGATGGTACACCGGTTTTGGAAAAGTGTGATTTAAGAACTGAAATGACTTGAGACGAAGACGGATCGGAATTCCATTCTGAAATGAACGGAAAGCCGGATAAACGGTCGACGTAGACCAAATAGTATTTCTGGTTGAGTTGGAACAAATCAGCTGAAACTGACTCAAAGATCCGTGATGGAAGTTTATCAGAAATTAAAGGTTCTTTCTGATTACTGGGTCTGTAATGTTGACATGGTGAACAGGCTTCAATGGAGGATACAATGTCATTGTTAATACCTGGCCAATATACAGTTTGACGCGCACGACGTTTTGTTTTAACAATGCCCTGATGTGAGGCGTGTAATCGTGCAATTACAGATTGACGAGCTTTCGATGGAATGACAATTCGACGACCATACAACACAAGGCCGTCGATGGTTGACAATTCTGGCCAAATTTTCTTATAGGCCAATACATATGGTTGGTTTGCTGAATTACCTGCGAAATTGTTTTCAACACAGGTTATGAGTGATTGATAATCTGCATCATTTCGTGCAACATTTTGTAGATCCGTAATGATTGGATCCGGCAACGGTTGTCGAACATTAGATTGTTTAGAATCGTTTAGAGTAGCGGCAGCTTCATCGTCAGTGTTCTCTGCGGTGATATTACATGCAGCAACTTTTAACGTAAACGACATACAAGCTAACGATGTATCATTTTCAATTTCATCATCGAGAGACGGATCATTGACCGGTGCCCGTGATAATGCATCCGGTATAATATGCGCGCTACCTTTTGTCCAAACCACCTGAAATTGATAGTTTGACAACTTATTTTTATACGATTGTAACTTGTGATTTTCAACGGCATCTAAAGTGTAATTGTTAAAAATTGGCAATAAAGGTTTGTGATCGACTAAAACGGTATACGTTGGTAAACCAGCGAGATAAATGTGGCATTTTTTTGTGGCCCAAACGATGGCCAGCGCTTCTAGTTCGATAATGGCATATCGGTTTTCACATGGTTGAAGAAAGCGCGATCCACACTGGATTAGTTTCCATTCGTTTTGCTGTTTTTGCATTAAAGCGTATCCAAGACCTTTTGTCTTAGAAGCGTCCGTTTGTAAAACTGTTTCTGCAGTAGGGTCGAACAGAGACAAAATCGGCGGTGACGTCATGGCTTCTTTTAATGAATTGAAGGCCATTTCGTGCGTGTTTAGCCATAGAAATTCATTTTTGACTGATAATAAATCTCGTAGTGGTGCAGCGGTGCTGCTGATAGACGGTGTAAACATTCCTAGCTGATTGACAAGTCCTAGGAATGACCTTAACTCGGTGCGATTTGTAGGCGAAGGAAAATTTGAAATCGCTTCGACTTTTCTTGGGTCGGCTGAATAGCCTCCTGGTTTTATGACGTAACCAACGAAATCGACTGTTTTCTGCGCAAATTTACATTTTTCAGCATTTAACGTAATGCCATGTCGAACAAATCGTTCTAATACTGTACAAGTTCGATCAACTAAAGTTTTGTATGAATCACCGTCAATAAGTGTATCATCAACGACTTTGTTAACGTTTGAAATGCCTTCAAGGGCTTGATCACATCTTAAATTGTAACTATCACCGGATGATATAAAACCCATCGGGGCACGCAAAAATTTAAATCTACCCCAAGGAGTGATAAATGTTGTTAATTTTTGTGCATCTTCATCAAGTGGAAGTTGCCAATAACCACACTTTGCATCTAATAAAGTGAAATACTTGGAATGCAAATCAATGTTTTTCACTGCATCAGCTGGCGTTGTAGCAGGGTGCAACGTGCGTTTTACTTGCTTATTTAATTTGGTTAAGTCTACGCATAATCTTACGCCACCGTTAGGTTTACCTACAACTACTAACGGATGACACCATTCGACAGGGGTGTCACCAACTGGTGTTATAATGCCCATCTTTTGTTTACGGTCTATTTCAGATTTAGCCTTGTCACGATAAACGAAAGGTATTTGACGTGCAGTATGAACTGCAAATGGCTTGTGGTCTTCGATTAACTCAATTTTCATTGCGTCGCCGACACCTGACATGGGCGGCAAAACGTCATCGGTATCGCAAAATACTTGAGAATAAATCTGTTTTAGTTTTTTAAAATCATCCTCTCTTTGTTGTTGAGTAGGATTTGACGACAAAGAATCAATCCACTGTTTACGAGCGGTTTCATTAAAAACAGATTTAGGTGGTGATGAAGACTTGTTGACATTAACTACATTCTGAGGATGCGTGTTAATGACACGTGATAAGTGCCTCTCAGATAATGTGGTTGGAAAGTCTACATGTACAATTTTAAGTTGTTTACACACATCTAAAGACAGATAAAGACCGGTCACATCATAACATATAACGACTGTAGTATTTACGCTATTACCATTTAAATCGAAAGTTAATTTGATTGTCCCGGCCTGAACTAGAGCGCGATTATCGACGCCAACGTAATTATGTGGACTGAACGGAGCCAACGTGCTATCGAATTTGCCTATTGATTTCAGAAAGTCAAGACCTGCAACGGTTCCTTGAGCACCTGTGTCGCAGACAGCAGGGAAACGACCTAACAGTTTATTGTCTTCCCTAACATCGACATCAATTGTCGGTAATTTGCCACCATTGGAAGCTTGCATCGATTTAATAACTGATGTGCTCACGGTTTTGGTTTTCTCTAAGGACTTTAAACGTTTACGGCAAACTTTTGAGTAATGCCCTTTGAGGCCACAGTGGTCACATGTCACGTTTGCGGCAGGGCAGACTGATGTAAAATGCTTAACATAGCCGCACTTAGAACAAGGGCTTACTGAATTACTTGACTTGGAAGCAGAGTTACTGTCGTCATGCTTCGTTTTCTGTTGACGTTTATTATGATTTTTCTTAGCTTTGGTAGATTGTACATTACCAATTGTGCTATGTGTGGCGTGGGCTTGTTGACCTAGGGTACTAACAGTGGAAGAAGCGGCTTCTTCGGTTTGTAAAAATTTGAGAGTGTCCTCTAGGTTTAGCGGGGAAGATTTTGCGATAACTTTGCGTTTTAAATTTTCATCCCTTAAACCTAGTACTAGAACAGCGGTCCGCAGTGCTTCTGGAGTCACTGCATCTACATTAGCATAGTCACTTTTCTCCATTAAATACGTGTAATATTGATCAATTAACTGGTTTGAGCCTTGAGTGACTGTGAGAAAGCTTTGCCAGTCGAGGTTAGAGTTGCGCTTAGATCTTAAGTGATCGGTTATCTTTTTCAGTATTAACTTAAGGGAGTCCGTCGTTGAACGTTCGATTTTGATGACGCGGCGTACCATGTTCAGAAATGCTGGGGAACACAGACCCCAAAAGGTAGCAATTTGCCTATCATGAGGCTGGGCGTCTAAATCAATAATCGCGATATAATTCAAAAATACCTCCTGCCAATCCAGGAACTGCTTTAGGTTGATGTCTGCATCTAATGTTGGTGGTGTCTTTATGACAGGTCGGGCAGAGGTCTGAACGTTGACTTGCTGAGACGTGCTTTCTCGGTTTTCTGGATCAGTGGTGCTTGTGACTACGGTTTTCGGCACAACGGCCGTAACGGCACGCACTTGTCTCTCGAGGTCATAAAAACTGTTTTCTAATTCAACCAATTGTGGCTCTTCCGGGTCTTCTGCTCCATCTTTGATGGGTTCTTGTACCAACACGGCCAAATGTGACGCCACATAGCGTTCCAGCGCATCGTGAGTGCGTTTCGTTGTGATCGTCAAATTTTCCCTATCACTTTCAGTTCGTTCTGCTACTTCTGTACTGGTGAAACTGGTGAGGGATGCCACCAGACGATCTAAGGCTCTTGTCAAATGTCCTTTAAGGCCTGATCGACTGTTTTTCAATAATTTAACATCAGCCATCGTGACGCAATAAAATTAAACTCTTTGAATAACGTAAAATATTACTGTCCAAATAACAGGATCAACTGCGCCATGTAAGATACGAAGACAATAGACGAATAAACACCCGTGTAGGTATATCCTGTTGATCTGAATCATGTATTTAATATTACGTACACACGACCTTCTACACTGGTCGTCACTAACACTCTGATTTAAAACTGCGCAATCATTTAGTTATAAATAACCTTACGCATGCGCATACGATAGATACATTACACTGTCCCAACATTATTTTTTAACTCTAAACAGATGCATATTATTTTTAATGATATGTCCTCCATCGTCGTACTATGCTTTCACGTGAGACTATTAACTCTCCATTCAGTACCCATCATGTGAATGAACGGGCAATCGAAAACTAGTTGCGCTTTGCTAGCGGCCGCTAGTTAGAAGCTAGATCATATCCCATACAAGCCAGACAGAATGTACGCACTTTTCAAAATAATGTAAAAAGCGTCAACTGAAAAGGTGTTACTAATTAGCGCAGCAGGAAAGTTTTTAGTCTGTAATCACAAAAAGTTCAGAAAGCAGAATTGGCATGTCAAAAGATTCTGAGTTTGTTAGCTCAGCGAGCAAGCCTATAGATTTCTACTACAAGCTACAAGATTAGGATCAATAATATAATATGATGAGTTCTACATTTATTCCAACGTGTTTTATATTTATTCTAGTAATAATATCAACCAGCCATGTAATAAATAGCTCAATAATTGGTGATATGTTGCAACTAATGGTTACGCGTACAACTAATGGCGATGTATTTCAATTAAATGGTCTTTGTATGCATTGCGAGAAACACGGAGCAAGAACATCGAGTAATAATTGTAATCGTAATCTTTGTTGCTATAGATGTACATGCAGAGATCGTACCACGTTTGTTGTTAATGAAAAACCGGATTTGTTCGGTGGAATGTGTATGAAGAATCCAACATTCGATTCACAAGGTTGGTATCACCTTGTCCAAACAATAAAATAATGTAAATTAAAACCTTATATCAATTAAATATTGATTCAATATGCTTAACGGAGATATGTTACTTTATATAGAAGATCTATTAAACATAGATACACAGACAACGATATGTTTGTGTGAATGTACATATGCATTGCGCACGGTACATCGGACTCCGGTAAAATTTTCGAATACCGCATTCCGCATTTTGATAGGTAGGCTGTAAATTAGCTATATTCACGAACATAGCTGTATTATTTTTATTAGCTTATTATCCATATATAATTTATTTGTAAAACGTTGTCTTACTGATTGAGCATAGGGCTCAATACAAAATTCAGCAGAGCTTAAATCATAAAAGTCAGAGAATCAGACAGGCATGTTTGCTACTTGAAGTTTCACGCCGAGGCGATCATCAGGCACTCCATCTATAAGTAGCAAACATGACTGTCTGATTCTCTGACTTTTATTATAATTTATTTTATATATTTGTTCTCTGAATGTATAACATGACTATTACCCAAGTGCACTTTATGGCACATTTGGACTAAATTTGAAGGACCTGGATACCTATGTTCACAATTTAGTTGGTTGACCTTCTGTTGGCCTCTGTCTCTGTTCCTTGTTAGGAAAATACCAGTGCAGTTTTTTCATCATCTAATTAGATAAAATGTTAATATTTTTTAATTTACTAAACAACACTATCCTCAAACTATTATTTAATTTACATTTAAAGAGAAAATACATTCCATTTCCATCATCAAGGAGAAGGCTGCATTGTTATTTTTTTAGTATTTCAGCCTCGTTGTGATATGTTTCTTGGATCAAGTGACAGCCCACAATCACTATTTGCGTCATCTATCTTACGGAACGGAAATATTGGTTATCTAAGAGTAAATGGTATGTCTTTCCCTAACAAATGTATGGCATTCGGTGTTATGGTTTACGACGGATTCAAATGGCGGTCCCCGAAGTTTGGTAACTCTACCGGTGGTGTTGGTGATTTTGATATTCATTACATAGACCCACCAAGCAACGACAAATATTCCAATGCTGAATTAGCAGTGAGTTTTTAGAGAAGGATATTTTTAATATATAATTACTAGCAACGTCTTCCCCTCTTTGCCGGGATAATTTTGGCTGAATTAAACTACCCTTGACGTGAAATAAAATTGGAGAACACGTGAATTGTAATATCATCCAATAAAAACACGACGCAACAAAGCATGTCGTAGCATAAAATGGTAGTTCCAAATAGATAATGTAGCAGACAACAAGTAGTATGACCTACAAAATTGTCAAATACTTTCATCACACTTGTGTTGAATTGAATTATTGCAGTTACACTGTATTACATTCAGACTGCTAACGTTATACTCAAAGTTTCCATTCAAAATCAGGACAAACCACTCAAAACGGTGACATAAAAAGCCTCATAGTTATATAGTCTACTTACAAAGAAATAGGTGCATAAAACTTAAATTTATATTAAATTTTATATTAATATTAGTTGTAACTAGGCTACATTTGAGTGAGAGATTATGTAACTCTCCTTTGTTTTGCTTGTCAATTTTGACAAAATAAATAAAATAAAATGAAATAAAATAAAATGAAAAAATCTAAACATAACCGCCACCCATTTCGAAAGGTATTGAAATTATGATGGGGTGTCACACCTCGAAAGACTCCTATATACAAGGGACTTCCTAACCTACGTGGAGACTAAAACCTATCTCAAACGAAAGTGTAAAGTGTAAACAGCCATCCATTTCGAAAGGTATTGGAATTATCATGGGGTGTCACACCTCCAAAGACTCCTATATACAAGGGACTTCGTAGCCTGCGTGGAGACTAAAACAGGTCTATCTTAATTAACGAAAGTTTTAAATGCAAGCTGTCAGGAATGGAAGATTCTAATGTGAAGATCGAATCATAATTTTCAACCAGCTGCAAGACACTGCTTCATGGCACCGATACTGAGATACTGTATAGGATTAATTTATTTTCTCATTTTTAGTTCAAAGGTGATTTTAAAGCTTATGTTGGTATGATTGTTCGAGTAAGTGTTCTTTGTCCAGGTCAACCAACACGATGCTTACTTTTCAAAGCGCTGGGACAACACACTTGTAAGTCGTTTAATAGAAATAAAGTATTTACAGTATCATAAAAGACAGCGACAAAATGTCAAAATTAAATTAATTCCGACGTTTTGATATTGCTGATGCTGTTGTCAACGTCACAAAGAAATATTTGATAAAATTACATTACATTACATTATTGTTTAGCCTAAATGACAACAGCCCTGGCGAAATGTCGGCGGAACAAATTTAATTGTGATTTGTTGCTGCTAACCATCATATTGAAATGTTTTTTTAAAGCAACCACCAAAGTGTTTATCACATATGCAAAACATGGAAGAAAATGGTTGATGATGTCATGCAGAGATATGTAAATGAAGCAAAACATTATGGTGATAATGACTAATGAGGCCTCAACTTTTAGTTTCAGGCTTGCGCGTTCTTTATAAGAAACTTCTTTTAACAATTCTAAAAAATCTATCGTCGTGTACAAGTAAACACTGTAATGTCAAATACTGTACATTTCATATCCCTTTAAAGAAATAATACATGCATTAATTTAACCTGCAAAGATGTCAAAAATGGAACACTTCCGAATCAAGCGAACCATTTATAATAGTTTCTCGTGTCAAATACATGCTTCATTATAAATGACACAAATTCTAGTAACATTTCTTTCAAAAGCCACTGGATTGTGATTAAGTTAAGAAGCTCTTAAAATGTAATTGTAAATAAATAACATTATTACTATGGTGGTATGATTGACTATATTGATTTTACTATCCATATTCCCCTCCAGATGATCTTAGCCCATTGCTGACTACAACGGCACAGTCTACTACAAATCAAGCTACAACTTTTAAACCATTGACTAAACCTAATTCCTCTACTACCTCAACAAATGTTCCAGCTACTGTTGAAATCAAAGTAATCACAAAATCTGCTTCTGGATCAACATTGGTAAGATATAATTCATTATTAATTTTGAATGGTGTGCTATGTCAGATTCGAGAAGAGAAATTTCGAGCCTTGTTTTTTTTTGCTTTACTCTGAAACTTGTTGGCAAACATACATAGGAATCAGATATTATGACACAGTTGATATAAATTAGACTCTTTATTGATAATAATGTTAGGTCGTGCCTGCTGATGTTACAGGGAGAGGTACTATTAGGGCTACTATGGCTATTACTGTCAGAGCTCTTTGATCTAACAGACACTATACTATTCAAGGACACAAGACAAAGGAGAGTCGGATATTGACTAAAAATGCACACGTCACAAGGGAGCAAAGACTCCAAGGAGATGAAGACCGGCAAGAGCTCATTTTGAAATGCCCCAAACTTTTGATATTAATCCAATGATACAAATTACACCAGAGAAACGTTATGCTGGACTTAGAATTGATTGAATCTCGAACAATCACATATAGATAAACCCTAATATTCCCAAAGTGTCTTGAAGCTATATTTTGAATATTTAACTTTCCCAAATTTGTTACATTTTAGCCTGATATTGTCAGCAGTAAAACCTCCAACGATGATGAAAAGGGACTGAGTCAAGGTATTCTGATATTGGCTATTGTTGTCATTGTTTTGGCGTTTGCATTCGTTACCATGGTAGCTCTTTTCATCAGAAATAAATCAAGGTATGACAGTGCACTTTATAATCAAAATGCAGTTAAAGGGGCAAGATTGACCGGCGACCGCTGCGAGCACAAGTCGAATTTATGCTTAGCGTAATTCAACCGTCTCGCTTTGAAACTATTGTTCTACGCAGGCCTAATCTGTTATAAATTCATGTCAACAATGTACATTGTGTTATGAACAATAAACATGCACGTGATCCGAAGTGCGTAGCGCCTGCCGGTCATTTTTGCTCCTTTAAATACAAATGAATAAGTGATGAAATTGATCTACATAAATCTTAATTAATATATAAAGGCACTAGTAGCAAGGAGCCCCACGCTTTGCTGGGCGAAAATGGGATGTGCGCAAACACTTTCTAGTCTTTATTTTGGCCAGGAAAATAGTTGAAATTGATAAAAGTTAATTACCAAAGTGTTCCCTTGACATCTTGTACATTGAAGCATACACGTTGCCGTATACATCTCACACTATCGAGCATTTCTCTTGCTAGTCAAATCGATTGAAAATCGGACACAAGCGATCAATTTTCGCTCAGATCAAGAAATTTTGTCTCAAAAAAACGTGAACAGACGTTGAATTAAGCAGAATATTCTTACAAGAAATAAATTTTTAGTTTCTTTACCAATATTCTATAAACATTTAACATAATGCTTAATACTGTAATAAACAAATAAAACATTATACAAGCAACATTTTATCAGAAACAAATATTTCATTGAATCTTAATCTGATAAAGCATCATTTTCTATTCAATAAAGTTATCTCAACGAATTTAATGATGCAGTGTTTGTATATGAGAATTTGCCAATACGAGAATCGAACATTTTGAAATATTAGCCACGGCCCGGACGGAAGCCCTGGATCCAAGCATCTATTTTTATTGACTGCCTTAGCAAATACGCAGCATGTAATTTGGAAATCGAAGTGGATATAGTCCCGGTAACCGGGTCTTTGGTTGAAAAAAACTAAAGTCCCGGCAGTCAAATGCGCACGCGCACAACGCCAAGCGTCAAAGCGTGAAACATCAATATCGTATTTTCATTTCTGTCACGGCTTTTCGATGCAATGGGATTGAAAATTCTTTCTTGAAAATTAAACTACATTGATCAATTTATAATCTGATATGCTGATATACATCTATATATAAATTCGATAAATATAAAGAAGCACTGCTTCAGATGTTTTCTTCAAAGTTTTCCACATTCTTAATATTGTGGAACAAAGTGAAAACAACGATTCTTTGGCTAGGCTAGCCGCTATCATGATTGTGAAATTATGTCGTTGCTGATTTTATTGACAGAAAACAGTTACAAAAGGTTGATCCACTGTGTTTAGGCAGTAAAATATTATATTAATTCTACAAATGTGAGATCTGATTTCAGCTTGTTGAACGTCTTGAATGTATCCGTCCGCCATCGTGAAAACGCGACGTCGATTAAATAATTTTCTGTTTCTGCTAAATCAAGCATTTACTGTACTTCCACAAATATTGAATCCGTTTCACAAGTTATCCTATTTGCCTCAATGTCATTATCAAATAAATGTGATATCTTTTAATAACTTTTAAAATAGATGTAACATATAACTTTAAAGTTTAAGAAAATTGAAAGTTTTATTTACACATTTCGAAGACAGAAAAGCGTTCTGCGCATGCGAATTGGACTACCGGGACTCTTGCTTTTTTCAACCAAAGACCCGGTTACCGGGACTCTATCCACGTCCTTTGGAAATCCTCAAAAATAGTTTCTATAGGCTATAGACAGTATAAACTTTTTTGTTTTGCATTTATCATTTCCACGCAAACTGGGAGCTTTTTTCATCGGGCTATAGTTAGTAGTTTGTTAGTATTTTATAAAGCGTGTGTCTGTGTGAGTTTTAAAGGGCGGATTCCCTTCCTGACGCCAACCAATAGTGCTTCTGCCAGGGAATGAACCCTTTGGGCCCATTCAGCTATTAGAACGTTTTGATCGTGGTCATGCAGGCTAATTTTTACACGATCTATTCAACTAACTATCCTCCTTGTTTTTTTGTTTGCATAGACAACGTCAAAGATCACTTGACAGCGCTTCTGTAAGTCGATTAGGTCTATTAATATAATTATTGTCATTGGAATAGACATATCAATCATACATATAACATATTATTCGTAGTTTGGTTTTGCTTAAATATTTTGCATCAGAAATAACTGTGGAAAACAGGATATCCCGTCTTCACAACGCTCGCAACTATAAGTTAAATAAATGCTCACTATTATGGGTGACCTTTTATAAACGACCACATTAAAACCCCGTCTTCGCAACGCTCGCAACTATAGGTTTAAATAAATGCTCACTGTTATGGATGACCTTTTATAACGACCACACTCAAACCCATCCTTCAAATAATGATAATAATTCCAGCCATGAAAACACAACCTCAACATTAAAATTCTCTTTCCATCTTTCTCTAGGAGGCTTCAGTTGATTACAATCCTTCGAATGGTTAGTATGTTAATCCTTCCAGTGATCTAGCCTTTGAGCTACGCGGTCATCTGATCTACGCTCACAACAACTGCAACTCACTCTTGCTACGACACTATGAATTTGTACACGGTTACACAGCACGCCGCTAGTTTTGCCGTATCACAGAGTTGATTTGCCAAGTGTCTAGTGACAACTTTCGCTATCCAACATGACCGACAACACAGATCTAAACCAAGAACGTTTCCATAAAATATAAAGCAAAACTTAGGCACTTTATACATTTTTGTGACCACAACAGCCTATACAAGTACATTTTTACAAAAATTATTACTGCTCGTTATTATTCTCAACTATAAAACTCTATTTATATAGTTATTTAGTAACATCATCAATTAATAAGTCTCGAATTCTATGATACATATTTGAAAAAAAATGTTTACACATTATACTCCAGCAACATGAGTAATAGTTAATTACATAACTACAGGATTTGTTTACAATAATTTTTTTGTTGTTTATTTAAGGGAGTATCAACATTAATGCAAGATCAAAAAAGAATAAAAAATCCATTCCAAATGGCTTTGGTTCATCTCAATGCATCGTTCAAGATGAAAACTATGAAGCTGTTGACAACCAACAAAACTTTTATACTAGTCTCAATCAGGACAATGCTAAAACAAATGGTAATGCTGGTAATGGTGAAATGAAACTGCTTCCAGGTCAGCGGATACATGCAGGATATACAGCACAAAATGAACAACCACACACGCGTGCGCAATCTCAAAAGGCACCACCGCTACCAAAATCTGATACACATCCAACATTGAAAAAATGTTTTTCAGAAGATTTAAATAGAGATAAAAACCAACCTGGATTGTACCAATCAATTTCATCAGATGATGTGTCAGAATATACGGATTATTCCACTTTAAATGGAAACCTACAACGTGTAAAGTCACCCTTGCAATCTACACATAAGAGTTATATGTTGCCAAATGAGAAACGGTCAAAAAAGGACAAACCAGTAGCATCTTTAAATTCTACAGATGATAATTACTTGTTCCCTGATGATAGTTATATGATTCCAAATGATAAACTTTCAAAGAAAGATGAAACACTGAAGAGAACTTCAGAGGCTACAGAATATGATACTAGTTATATTATGCCGTATGACAGTGTTGTAAAAAAAGACAAAACATCAACGATTAAAGCGTATGACAACAATGGAGCTAATATTAATGATGATGACGATGATCATTATTATAAAGAGGTTAGCAAGGAAAACAATGTAGAATACGAGGCACCAAAAGAGCAAGCGTGATTATGGTTGTACTTCATAATCATTGATCTGTTTTTATTTTTTGCTTAATGCATTTGCCAATAATTACACAAAGCAGTAATATTGAGTGGAACAGCATGCTGTATTTAGTAAATAATTATGGATATATAAAGATCAACCTTGTTACATGGATGAAAAAGCAATCGTTGCTTTTTACATTTTTCTTGGAAAAATCATTTCAATTATTATTCGAATAATTAGCTATGAACTCGTTCATCTTATTCTAAGCTCACTTCTGAAGATTCAACTGTAGGGTTGTATATCCTACGGTATGACAGCTATATTCTACTAACATCGATCCTCCTCAAAGGCTATAATCGATATCAAGAATTCTAACACATCACACCAAACAGTAGAATGCTGGTAATTGGGAAATGAAGTATCAGTTTCCAGTTCCAAAAACAAATGAAAAAACATGTATACATTCTTCATAAACATTTATATTCTTTACAATACAATCTGAAGATATGGCTATATTGATATTTGATATAGTAACCAATCACAGCTAGTATTCTTAAATATACGTACCAGGATCACCACACTATAGGACTACTAATGCTTAGACCTTGCGTCATTTCGAGTAGGATATATAGCAGCGTCACTGGCCCCATTTAACGCCTTACGTTTGTTGACTAGTGCAAACCAATGTCATTGGGCGAAATCTGTTGTCCATATCCTATATATCAAATGTTTAATATTCTAATCGATATAATTAGCTCGAAAATTACTAATGAATCTTACACTGTCACCAAATGCAAGCTTTTTTTTAAACACGGATTATTTACTACATTTCATAGCTATCTAATCAGGTTCTAGGTTCCGAATTATTTAAAAAATCATTAAAAATGAAACCGGCCATGTACGCCTCTGGTTAATGACGAATCTATTGATACGTGTTTCAAGTATATTGCATCTAAAACGGCATCATGAATACAAATGGAAATAGCGTAAATTCAAAAGTAGTCAATGGTATAAAATCAACTCTTTAAAGTATGATTTGTCTTGGTATCTATATTTTCATTCTTGGAGCATCGAATAGTAGGAATAAACTAGGAATAAAATGATCAGTTATAGCAAATTACCGGTAACAAATACCGAGAATGGAATTTTAAAAGCGTAACTCCGGCCTCCAACTGATCTAGATTAAGTATTCTTGGAAAATTACTCGATAGTAGCATGTGTCAAGATAGTGTCAAGACTAAAACGTTTACACTTTCCTTCAGAAACGTTTTAATCTGGACGCAGACTAGACCTGACGTTGACTAGCATTATACTGGAGACAGAAGGGGAGATTTGGCAGTGCACTACTATAATCGATCCACTATAATTCAAAATTCTATAAATTTTGCACATTTTACGAATAAAATGTAAGTAATCAAGTTGTACCAGACCACTAATATATAATGCTCGCAGACCTATTCTTTTGTGAATGAATTGCGATCTATGACGCAGATCAACGCTCTCAGCCTGCCTGCAAATCGGAAACTTTTAGGTTTTAATCTGGACGCAGGCTATGTTCAGTCTCCGCTATATAGAGGGTCTGAGAGCAGGCTACAAGCAAGATAGCTATTTGTCGGAGTTCGTTTTTTGATTGACGCCAATTTGAATGTTTCGTTTACACATTAGTCAAGGTGCTAATTAAAAATATTCGTCAGAAAACCAATCAAAATTGAATTATTATTTACACAAGACAGCCGTCATGGGACAAAGGAAGACTGAGAAAAGAAGAAAGAAATTCTACGATTTTAAAGTTCTTTTTTAACCGGATTTGTCGAAGAAACACACGCTAATGAAATCAAAAAAGCATTAGTTTCACAATAAAAAAGTCATAAAATGGCTTTTAAATTATACTACATCGTAATTTTTATTGCATTGTTTACATTTTCTAGCTGCGAGCACATACCGATGAGAGTTGATCGTTATAGTAATGGAGATACATTTACATTGAAAGATACTTGCTTGGATTGTAATAGAAGCAATGCATATAATTACAATGTTAATTGTCGTAAATATCACACATGTTGTAGTGTTTGTAAATGTAATAGACATGGTACTTATGTTGTTGATGGACAAACATTCTCAGGTCATTTTGGTGGAAAATGTGTCAAAAATCCTTCATTTGGTGCACCAGGTAATTATCAAGTTATATCGTTTTTAAGTCGTTTTATACCAATATACGACCATTATACGACGTTTATGGTATGCTTGCTGTATACATGATGTAGACTAGACGTTACGACTGGGCGCAGTACCCGTGTGCAGTAAAGGAGGGCTATACTGTTATATCAAATTTGACAAGGAAACGAATTAAAGTTACAAGCATTGAATTATTCAAACATATCTTTATTATTACAGTCTTTTTCTATACATTGATTAATGGTGTAACTTAATTCTAGAAGTCTCTTTTCTTTAAGAATTGACAGAAACCCATAATTTAAAATGGCCCAAAATTCTGCCAAGTAAATATAAATTGCATCGTGTTTGTTTGCAACGATACATGCAGATTGCAGTTGATTGGTACCACTGCACTTTAGCTAATAACATGACCGTCAGGAACGTTCTTTATAGATCACGGAGTCACGTAACAGAACAAACTGGTTTAATTTATAAGAGAAATATTTCAATATTTATTTTTGATATACCGGAAAATTTAATTTCCGAATAAAGCAGACTAGGTGTCAAGTGGGCGATTTTTAAAAATACATAGTTCAAGAGGTGTTGTCCTACTTCTTGACACCATGTCATCAAGTTTTGACAATACGATGTGACACCGACCGCACACAGAAAGGTAGGCAATAGCCTCTATCCCGTGTTCCGCTCCATGATACTGAGAATCGCTGCACTGTATGAAATGGAGTTCTGACGTAATGCACACAGGCTAACGGCGTTTGACTAATGGACCAACAGAAAGGCATGATGATACATTTACACAATTTTCAATGCAATGATAACCTTTTATTGATTCAGTCTATGATCAAATGTACATCTATCAAATCATTAGAATAATCTGCTATATGCTATATGCGGGGCTATATGTAGTACAAAATTTGGGAGTTTTGATACACGAAACTGTCAACATATATAGATGAATGGAGTATGGAAAGTTACTCGGGGTTCATTCGTTGACTGGATATAGAGTATAGACAAACAGTGAAAATGTCCGTTTGTATTTATAGTTTTTCAGAATCCATCCTGTTCGTATCACATTGGTGGTGAAATGGATATGAAGATATTCCCATTGGTTCAACAATTAAAAAGAGGCAAGAAGATTGGTACACTTCGTAAAACAGCAAATTTCAGAGTCCCTTTGGGCTGTTCATCGTTACATGCAACCGTGTGGAATGGTTATCAATGGGTGATACCATCTTTGAACGCAAATACAAGAGACGATTTCAAAGTTGTTGATACTGAATACAGCACGAATGGAAGAAGAATTGTATATCCAGATATTACGGTAATTGTAACAGTAATGAATGCAGCAAAAAAATTTGTGTTTTTCGATGTATTAATTTACTAATTTACTACGCGATTTGTCTATAAATTTCAATACAAAAACTATTAAAAATGCCAAAATCAACATATTTCATGTTTTCAATGAAGTTGAATATATATCTAATTCTCATTTTGGAATAATGAATTATGATATAGGCCTACTTGAATGTTGATCATGGCACTCCCAGCGGACCAAGAAAACTTTTAGTAATTATTCAATGATACTACTATAGCTTACAATGTACATAGACTACACTTAATTAACGGTGTAAATGCTTCAGTTTCAAGGAATATCATCTACCGCTTATAATGGAAGGATCATCCGAGTACATATTGATTGTAAAACGGAGGTATCCTGCGTCATGTTCAAAGTTAAAGGAGCTGCAACTTGTAAGTATCATCTATGTACCATTATGGCCATTACACTACTAAGCAATACATCAAGGTGATATAATCTGTACGAAGGTAGTGACTCAAATTTGTGTTTTCAAGATTCTAAAAAAGGTCATAATAGTATCTTACCTTTACGTAAATAATCTAACTAAAATAAAAAATCTGTAAAATATCGAAATTTAAGCCTCATTTTTAATATTTTAATATTCCCCAATCATTAGCCATTGAACATTGTCAAAATTTGATTGATAGTGATTGATATTTCACTTCTTAATTTCTGTTCAAGAAGCGAATGTTTTTGTAATTAGCTTTGTTTCTACTCTTAATCAATTTATATAGACAATATGCAAAATACAAGGCATTAGCTCGCTGTTACTAGCTCGCCGGCATTAGCTTCATGACTATATAAATTATAAATTATGAAAATGATTGTAAATTAATTTTTTGAACATTATATTCTTAAAAAAGTCAAGCAGTGATTGATTGATTATATTTGATTTCATTAATTCCTTAGATACTCTTTTAAAACCACTGGAAACTACTTCTGCACCAACTACAACAACAGCCACGCCACCATCAACACTGCCAACAACAACAACAACAACAACAATTAATGAAACCATACCTCCTTTGCCAACTGTCAGAGTCAAAGAGCAAAAGCCACCGCAACGTATCCCCCCGCAAGACCTAACAAAATCAGTTATACCAAAGGTATTGGTTTCAGATCTAAACGGACTCGTGTATAAGAACAATAAAGATAAATAATACAGATTACAAATAATACAGTATAGACTTGTTGAAAGGCACAGCATAAGTTAGAAGCACTGAGAGGCGTGTCATTCAAAAGTGCATTATGAAAATCGGTAGATGTTATATAAAGGGGTCAAAAGCTCGAGGGTAACTTCCATTGTGATTCGATGAGGTTGTTCAAATAGACCTCTGGCAGTACGATCATAAAAAAGTTTCATATGATGAAAAAGATACCTCAGATAATGTTTTACAAAGGACATCATTGCCCCTAAAAAAGGAGAGAGAAAAGTTTAAGTGAAAAGAAAATATTTGAGAAAAAAAATTAAAAATTGATCAAAAGGCAAAAAGTATACCTCAAAAAGTTTTCATGGCAAAGAATATCCTAATTTTTTCTCCAGAATTTTGAATGTACCTTATAATATTTATTTGAATGTCCCCGCATTCCATAAGTATGGAAGGAGCCACCAGATTGACAAAAAGATTGACATTAAAAATATTTTTAACAACTTATGTTTAACTTGAAGTATCTTCTTAAGACTATTTCGGTAACTATGGCTGCTGAATTATTATTTATTTGAATCAAGGATCGGATTAGGATTCTGGGTTATCCGTTTTCAGGTTATGCGTGGTAAAGAAAGCACTAATAATAAATCTCCATTCAATCTTCGTATCGTTATTCTAACTGGCGTTGTCGCAGTCTTGGCTTTAGGATTTCTGGTAATGGCATTAATCGTTGTACGAAAACGAAAGAGGTAAATTCAAATTGGATCAGTATACCAAACATTCCCTCTCCCCTAACATGCCATGTTCAAGTGTTAATAATTTAAGACGAAAATAATTTCCTAACCAGCCTCTATTTTGCGAAAGTATAAATCCCACAATATGATCAATAAAGAACATTTAGTTACCATTATCACTCTGAGAAAAATAAACCTCTAACAATAAAAGAGAGATACACCCTGAATTTATTTAATGTCAAGTAAATTGTAAATATATTTCTCTTCTTATTCCACAGAGGAGTTGCTGAACGTCTCAAAGATAATTCAGTAAGCATAAGTAAATTAATATTTCACTACTTAGCAACCGTTTCATTTGTTTGAATGATTATACTTCTTTGAACTTATGAATTCAGATATTGACTTGGACTTGTATTGCATTAATTTCGTGACTGATGCATGAACCCCGGAGAGACCATGTCCAATCACGCATTCATAATTCTCAATATTTCTTTTCAGGGCACAGAAGTTGGTTGTGCTGTAAAGGAAACTTCGATTGATGAAGAATTTGGAGTGGGTATGTGCATTTTATAGGAAATCATTTTTACGATATTCTGTAACAATTGCTACTGTTTGCTTATGTAGTCTTGAGCATTACAAAATGATTGATGCTCAGTTTTAATAAATTGCCTATTTTTCAATTTTAATCTTGTTTCCATTTTGGATTTCACGATAGCAATTGTATAATAAACAGTATTAATCACTTGAAAAAAACTTGTATCATGATTGGTGGATTTGTACCACGTGTTTAGCAGTTATGTCAAGACAATCCACGAAATTCCATGGCAAAACTAAAAGCGTGCAGGTATAGGTGTATACCCGCACGTGTGCGGTTATAGACCTATACCTGCACGGTTTTAGCCAAGCACCTAGAACACATGTTTTGAAAATGGCGACTAGCTGCGACAAATTGAATATGTTTTCATAAAATAAATTTAAATGTATACTCTGTAATTGAAAATTCAATTGAGAAATTAAAAAAAGTAACTGGCTTGGATTTGCTATATTCAGATGTAACTTTTACTATATTTTCAATATTGCAAACATGTTGGAAAAACAATTATATTGAATTCTTCGCGTTATATTTTTAAATGATATTCGTAACAATTTCATTCAAATTGCATTTAATGAAAAATCGATGACCCATTAAATTAGCCAAAACAAATCATTGTTGTAGTGAAATTGATTAGAGATAATTGATGTTCCAGACAAAGGTCATGTTACATGATTATTAAAATGTAATCCCTTAATAATGTATTGTAATAATAAAATGTAGAAGCGAGATCAACTCCCTTGAACATATAATTTAGATCTCATTGTTATTTCCGATTTCCATTCTCCAGAGGATCGGATACTAAAAATATTCTAAACCAATCATTGACAGATAGCTAATATTGTCATAACAATCGGCTGTAAGCCTGGCTTCCAATGCGTTCGATTAGCGTTCGATTTACATCGGCAGTGGCCGATGGTGCCTCCTGATTCTAAATTCAAACCAGATTTTAACTTTGCTGCCGATAATTCGAGATTTCTAAATTTATCAAGAGTGTTGAATCTTGTTCTGCAGCAGAAATGCATGAAACTTTTAGTATTGAATTTTCCCTTTATTTTAGAGAACAAAGGCTTCCAAAATGACAGAAATACAACTAATATGGTAGCAAAAACAAATGGTTTCAATCATTCCAACAACTTTGTTCGACCACAACCATGTCGACAACAAGCATTTGATGAAGATTACGAATCAATTGATGTTGATGAGAATCTATACCAGTCCCTTCGTAACAACCAATCACCGATTGATCAATTCACAAAAGAGAGCTGTGGGATTGATCATCAAAGTCCTTCAAATGGAAACGAAGTTTATCAAATGCCGCAATTTGAAGGTCATGAACCCAAAACACAATACAGTAATGAAACTTATACAGCCTTAAATCCACCCAGAAAAAGAGCTAAATCACAAAATATTGGTTGTACTGTAAACAGTGGTCGTAAAATGGAACTGAAAAAAAATTTGTCTGAAGATTTAACAGTGTTTGATCATAAAACAGAACATTATGAACCAATTTCAATGGAAGAAATTAATCAGTATTCAACTTACTTTACTTTAGATGGAAAACAAGAAAAAATGATGTCACCGATTGAAAAAACAGATTCCAGTTACATGTCACCAATAGGAACTGAAACTCAAAAAGATTCATTTGAGTCAACCAATGCTGAGAATGATTCGAAATATACAAGCCTCCCATCGAGAAAACGAAGCTATGATTCACCTATTGATCCAGAAATGATTTTTGATGAGAATAATGATCCCAAACAATGCATTTATCATTTGCCAATTAAGGATTGATTATTAATACAGTCTTACATACTGAAATTATAAGAATATAATTTGAACAGCAACTGTGTTTTTAACGGTTTTGCTTAATTTTGTAAGCATGTGATCTGTAAAATGATCTATTAAATTTATATAAGCAGATTTGTTGTTAACTTATGCAATGCAATTCACACGTGATTATTAACAATGAACTATACTTAACTACGGAATCCAGCATTAAAAGAAATACGCTCAGATGGAGAGTACCTAGGATATAATGAATGACTCAAATCACACGAAAGACTTGACTTTATCTGAACCATCACATGTGTTCAATCTTCCAATAGCAGATCGATAGTGATAGGATATGATTCAGAGCTCCGACAGCCACTACGCCTTGACTATCAATGTCTATCTGGCGTTAAATCCTTTTAAATTGATCTGCAATATTCCGCCTGAGAAACTCCCTTGCCTGTTATGACTTCGTCCAGGATTACGTCAGACAATAGCATACATGCTAAACGGTTGTTCATGGGACTTGCTTGGATGATTTAAATGTATAAATTTCAGATAAATTAAATTAAGTTTAATGAGACAAGAGAAACACATCGGAAATCAAGAGCCGCCGCAGTGAGTGATTTCAGCTAGTTGCTCATTACTAACCCAAAAGTCAATGTTCATTGTATTATATGATATGGAAAGTGATTAATACAAGATATGAATTGATAGCCTCGTTTTACAAACGGGTTCGTTGAATTTTGAATTGCGCAAATAATTGGCGAAATAATTCCGATGGAATAGTTTTCGTTGAAGATGTTGAAGTGAATCATGTGCTATGCATCATTTCTCTCAAATGAGCGTTGTGCGTAATCAAAATGATAAACACGCTCGAAATTACGAAAAGCAAACGTTTACGATTCCATCTGAATTAATTTTGCATTCGCGGTATGACGTCATTCTCTGAGAATCTTCTCGACAGCCATATGTCATCAAAATACATAAAAAATAATACGAAATCTCACCTCTATGTTGAATTTTGTTGTCACATAACTTTTGATGACATCACACATTCAAAAGGCAATAGCCGCTTTGAGTTCACAACTATACCGCCACTTAACACTTCGGTACTATCCCGAAATACGCCTGAAAAATAAATAAGAAATATACTCGCTGTTAAATACTGTCTTTGCGAAGATATGTCTGAAGTAATAACATAATAAAAGAAGAAAACAAGATGGCAGAAACTATTATAAGTTATCATAAAGTAGTATTTAAATATAGTTTATTTCTATGTTTGATTTTTATACCGATTCGAATTGTATCTGCTACAGGTATAGAAATTAATCGTATTCACAGCGGAGATGAAATTAAAAACGATGTAACTTGTATGCACTGTAAAGGAATGGGAGCAGAATCTACGACAAGTGCTTGTACTAATTGCTGTATGAAATGTAGATGTACAAATAATTATTCATTTCTTTTGAATTCTTTGAGAGTTGATCAGAAACTTCCTGGAGGTTGTGTTGCTCTTCCAATCAATGATTGTAAGTAAATATTGTTTCGAAATTATTAATTATATGTTTGTGTTTGCATGTATTCAAATGTCCAAGCTGGTCAAACTACAATAGAACATTTATTTCAAGTTCAAATTGATCTCTACCAGCGAAATCTTGAAAATTAATCCCGCAAAAAATCTTAATGGTAGCAGTATCGAGAGCGATATATTTAGAAATGTTCTGTTGATGTTATCCGTTTTCCGTTTATAAATAGGAAAGCGGTTCACCGGTTTATCGTTACCCAACTGATACAAGATTGCCAACTGAATTCGAAACTATTTAACCCCATTTTTGAATCCTTAAAGTATGCCTCGTGTCTCTGTAATGTTGCTTCTAGCTTCAACTCTATCACAAAAATTCAAAATAATTTATGTAGAGACAATAATGATACCGGTCCGGATATCAGGAGATTTCTTCCGAATGATACGTCATTCTCTTGAGCAGGTGATGTAACAGTACCTTATTGGGACCCTACATTGCCTGCACCCAGTATCTAGGAGACTAGGGAGCAAGGAGTGTCACCAAGATTCAACTTGAAAATTTTCCAACTTCTCAGAAGTCTTTGACAATACTCATTCCACTTTCAGTAAAAGAGTACTTAGCGAACGGGCCACTGCTCTGGAAATAGAAGAGTGGTACGGGCCAGAGCCTTCTTTGTAAAAGAAGGCTTACATATAGAAGGCTCTGGTACGGGCTCCTGGTCTTATGATAGAGCGATACCGTCTCAATTAGATTTTTTTAAAAATCAGTCCGTAATGTTAGCTGAGATATGCATCTCTCTCATTCTAGTGGGTAACCAATGTGGATTATCTTTAGCAACTGGTGTAAGTCAAGTTGGTCAATTCACTGGTAACTTCTTACCAGTTGTTTCAACTAATCGAGCATTGATTGACAGAATATCACGTTCTGACGGTACTGTATTACAAGATGTTGGTTTTATTGTTGATGTCAAATGTTACAAACGAGGTATTACTCATTGGCATACGTGTAATGGATTAAATGTTAATAGTTTTAAATTGCAACAAGTCACACAAGGATCAAATGAAACTGCACTAACGTTTATTATGTTGGAGGTAGGTAATTCTAATAATTCCAAATTGTCGGAAGTCTTTAACCAATACTAGCTTCCATTTGTGCCATGTAACATATCTTACTTGATCTCTATATATAAGCTTTATGCCTAGTAACTATAGGAACTCGAGAGTTTAGTACTAAGCCACGCCCAGCCATCCCCACCTTGTATGTTTTTATCTGGTTGCAAATGTTTAAATTCTCAAGTTTTGAAGAAAAACAAGAAAGCTGTTCACTAAAAATTACATATGAATATTGTATTGAATAAACCCATATCTTTGCAAACGAGGCTGTATTTATGAGATGTCTGATTCTGAACAAAACAAAACAAACATACATACATACCAGTAAGTCCTTTTATCCTCCATTTCAGCGTAATAATAAGGTGGTCGTTGATCTGAGGTAAGAAATAGATTATTAACCATAGTAACGTTCTATATCCTAAGCAATAAATAACCTATGTAAGACACATGATAACTGTGTTCACTGTATCGTCATGATCAATTTTTAATTACCTGCTTATAATTCAAATTTTTCAAGGCAGGGTTAAACCAGTCATATGCGAGAAGAAGTTAATATTGCAAGACTTCAATTAAACTTTATACTGTATATAGTGTCAGTTTTATAAGTTTTTAGAGAGAGATCAGCTATATTAATTAAATTAATCATATTTATTTCAGTGGCAATATATTCAAACAATTATGGCAACACGTAATTTATTCCAAGGAAGAATTATCATGTTAAACTTTATCAAAGGAACGAAAAAAGATTGTCTCATGTTTCGAATTCAAGGGATACTAGCACGTACGTCAGAAATAGTTTTATTTGTTTTCTTTGATTTTTTATTTACCTCCGCGTACGTGGCCGACAAACTAGTTAAATTGCTAGCTTGCATTTTTAATGACTCTAGGCCAGGGGTTGACAAAAATTATATCTTCTGGAATCATGTAGAACAATTAAACACTTCGTAAATCATAAATGCTATACCCCAGGCCAACTAGTCTGGCCTCCTTCCAGGATCTAGGATTCCAGGCTCCTACGCTTTTGTCAGACCCTGCTTGAAGCAACACGATGGTCACACAAGAGAATGTATAAGAATCTGATTCTATCGGTTTCCAAATTCAGGCTGCATTTGAAATCAAATTTGATCAGATTTATAATAACTCAACATTTTCTCCTTCTTTGCCTATCGAGTTATTTAAGAAAAATAATTCATACTGACATTATAGAAAAACAATAGCAGACATGTTTAAACATGATTTGGTTGAAACCAAGAAGTCAGTTGTAGCAAATTTCGCAAAGCATATAGTGAAATTTAACATTTTTAATCAAAGAAACTGACAATAAAGTTTAGAGTTACCTATTTTTGGAATCATAAATGAGAACTTATTTCACAAAATTGCTATAGACTATAACCCGGGCTTCAATCCCATTCAACTACATTCATAGGAATCTCCCCTCACACATCCTCCATCCTTTAGCCTCTCAGTGAATTTTTGTTGTTGTCCTAATTTTCAGTACCATTTCCAACTCTCCCACCGACCAAAACAACGCCAACAACAACGGACAAGCCAACTACAACAGAAACACTATCGACCATTTCTCCAACAACATTCTCTGATGACACAACTGCCAACCCTCTTGTCACATCACAACAATCTACGAAAGATCCTCTTGTAACACCATCAAAATCTACTGCTAATCCTGATAATGTAAGTTTTATTATGTAATGTGAATTTTTACCACTCTGCTGGTTATAGGAAGTTATATGGATGGATGGATGTTATTAATTCAGCAATATAATTTACTACGGGGAGTAATGATGTTACATTGTTGGCGTCACCCACAAAAGCAGATATGCTTGTTGGTTCGAGGGACGTTACGATTACACAATAAATAATTACGTTGTACAAGTTTGATTGTACATTGTATATTATCAAAATATCGAAATATCGGAATAATTTATTTACAAACAGACAGTGTTATTAGTATAAGATGCATTAGTATTAGTACACTTCATCTCAACTTGTAAATGATTTAGCAAGTTTATATTGACAGAAACGTAGGCACAGACACTCTATAGAAGTACAGCATTATTGTAGTGGTCACAAATGCACCCCCACGGGATAAGGTTAATTAACATAATGTGCATTTTTCGCTTTAGAATAGTTTTCCTTTCAAAAATGTGTATTGCTTAGAAAATTCTTCTTTCTGATTCGCAAAAATGGCACTTCTTTCCCCACTCACACTCCCATCACCTTAAGAACAAGATAGGCAAACACTAACCCCTCTTTTCTCCCAGCGTCTGTGCTGTTTGTAGTAGGTTGTCATCATTGAAACAAATATGTCCGTATGTCTTATATTGTAGTCAAATGGTACATTGACAAAGCCTGATGATGACAAAGGTGCAGAACCTATTATGCTAATTATTATTGGTTTATTAATTGTATTGGTATTGATTTCTTTAATTGGTGGCTGTTTCGTATGGAGAAGATTTAAACAAAAGTAAGATGACAATGATAATCAATATTCTATTCGTTTATATGTCATGCAGATTCTGGTGAAATTATTATGTTCATGTATTTTTTTTATTGCAGGGTAACTGTTGTTCGATTTCAGAGAATTATTTTCTAGAATGTTGATTGATCCTGAATAGATGATGATGATGATGATTGTTGGCAAGGTCTCCCGGGTGGTTACTCCATACCTTTGGTATATGAGACATTAGGTCTCCCGGGTGGTTACTCCATACCTTTGGTATATGAGACATTAGGTCTCCCGGGTGGTTACTCCATACCTTTGGTATATGAGACATTAGGTCTCCCGGGTGGGTACTCCATACCTTTGGTATATGAGACATTAGGTCTCCCGGGTGGGTACTCCATACCTTTGGTGTATGAGACATTAGGTCTCCCGGGTGGTTACTCCATACCTTTGGTGTATGAGACATTAGGTCTCCCGGGTGGTTACTCCATACCTTTGGTATATGAGACATTAGGTCTCCCGGGTGGGTACTCCATACCTTTGGTGTATGAGACATTAGGTCTCCCGGGTGGTTACTCCATACCTTTGGTATATGAGACATTAGGTCTCCCGGGTGGTTACTCCATACCTTTGGTATATGAGACATTAGGTCTCCCGGGTGGTTACTCCATACCTTTGGTATATGAGACATTAGGTCTCCCGGATGGTTACTCCATACCTTTGGTATATGAGACATTAGGTCTCCCGGGTGGTTACTCCATACCTTTGGTATATGAGACATTAGGTCTCCCGGGTGGGTACTCCATACCTTTGATGTATGAGACATTAGGTCTCCCGGGTGGTTACTTCATACCTTTGGTGTATGAGACATCAGGTCTCCCGGGTGGTTACTCCATACCTTTGGTATATGAGACATTAGATCTCCCGGGTGGTTACTCCATACCTTTGGTATATGAGACATTAGGTCTCCCGGGTGGTTACTCCATACCTTTGGTATATGAGACATTAGGTCTCCCGGGTGGGTACTCCATACCTTTGGTATATGAGACATTAGGTCTCCCAGGTGGTTACTCCATACCTTTGGTATATGAGACATTAGGTCTCCCGGGTGGTTACTCCATACCTTTGTTATATGAGACATTAGGTCTCCCGGGTGGTTACTCCATACCTTTGGTATATGAGACATTAGGTCTCCCGGGTGGTTACTCCATACCTTTGGTGTATGAGACATTAGGTCTCCCGGGTGGTTACTCCATACCTTTGGTATATGAGACATTAGGTCTCCCGGGTGGTTACTCCATACCTTTGGTATGTGAGACATTAGGTCTCCCGGGTGGTTACTCCATAGCTTTGGTATGTGAGACATTAGGTCTCCCGGGTGGTTACTCCATAGCTTTGGTATGTGAGACATTAGGTCTCCCGGGTGGGTACTCCATACCTTTGGTGTATGAGACATTCATATAATAGAGGGTATCTTTTTCATTCAAAGTTTAGAAAAAAATGTTAGGGTATGCTTTACTAGAGAAAGTTTTGAGGTATAAGTTTTACTTTACGCTTATGTTTTTGACCACATTTTTTGTTGTTGATCAAATTTTCATTTTAATCATTCTTTAGCGGTGTATGTCCAATTTAAAAATATTATTTGGGGTATGTTTTTTGTGATATTAAACATTTCTATGGTCATCCTTTCAAGATTCTATTTGAACAGAGTCACTCTTATTCGAGTGACTATGATTTGAACAACCCCGTCGAATCACAATGGATTTGACACCCCGGAAATGGCAGTTAGGGTCTTATAAATACCCGAAAGTCACAATATCCTCTAATGTTACACGTACATCTCAAATCTAGTAAATGAAGATGTCAAGCGTAATTTATCTTGCTGTTGTCATAGTTTTATTATCACAAGTGAACATCTGGGCTCTGTTTAGAAACAAGTTACCGAAGTATATGTTCATAAAGAATATGCAAACAAATAGCATTTGTAGGCTAAAATTGATGAAGTGGGGCAGGCATAGTTATTCCTTCCAATTAAATGGTAACCATGGCGCCCATTGCCCATCTGTAACTCTATGCGCAGAATACGATCCATATAGTACTGGTAATTTTCTGATTTAATTTTATAAAATGCATGTAAAATGTGTAATCTATCTTATCCGTTTCAGCAAAATGAGTTAATTAATCACAATAGAGGTAATGAATTTGCAAACCTAAACAGTAAAGGTAATTATTGCATCTGATTAATATCCTTATTGATCTTTGTTGGAGATTGGCCGATAAAAAGAAATATCAATTTTCTTCTGAATTTGTTTTTGATTTCTTGAATGTAGGATTGCAGGTTTACTTACTCTTTCAGACAATGTTGTTGCTTTTGTTGTTGTCAATTTTATTTTGATTCGCCTATCAACACGAGCTATATGCTGCGCGTTTATATTTTTGGTGACTAGTCTACCATTTCTTCCCGTGTGAAACGTATATCATTAATTCCATGATAGTTTGCTAGCCAAACGCCAGTGAAACATAACCTCTATCTCAAAACACCAGCGTTCAATACAACTGATGAATATAGTTTTTAAAATAGAATATCTTCAGTAGGCGAATCGGTTATACAATGACGTAAATAAGATTTCAGACTGCTACAGATATACTATACCTTAAAATATCAAAGAGACAAAGAACTAGTCAACTTTTAATAAGAAATTGACATGAAATGCTATGTAGTTCATGAACTGTTCATGAAAAGTTCGACAACTCATGAATTGGGTTTATCGTCGAAGTGCAAAATTAAGTTTATAAGTAGCAGGCCACGTTGCTGTGATTTTATATTATGTATTGGCAATAATTAGTACCTGAAAATGTGACGTGACGTATAGTTCCAGGCATTACAAATTGCTGCTATCTTTTTCCGTATCTTTCATTAAACAAGTATCGTAAAATTAAAGTGTTGGTCGAACTCTAGGCTCGCTTTCAAGGCCGAGTTTGTAATGAAAATGAGGAGCCAGACATTTCCCTGCCATTTAGTAAAAGCTTTTGCCTACGGGTTAGCTAGCAGACCCTCCAGTTTTACCAAGTTTCCGATTTCTGAGAGCAGGGTAGTTTCGCTGAGGATAGACAATTTCAAACAATTTCAAACTGTGAGATTTAGTAATTATTATTGGATAATACACGATATTTGACAGGAAGCAAGTGCGCATTGGCTCTTATTCCCTATCCTTTGCAGGGAACAATTTTTGAATGTGCTACAACAGAAATATTTGATTTGTATTTTTTTATAGGTAATCTTGGTTATCGAAGCAGTGTTGACGATTGTCAAGGAGGAATGGGTATGAAAAGTTGGAAAGGTAGTTCTCATGAAAAGGTAAATTTTATGCGATTTTATTGGGATGTCGAATTTTTATCTAGTCCAGCGAAAATATTTTCTAAAGGTTAACTTTCACAGCAATTTTGGACTGCGCTTTGAATCATTTTCGAGCTTTTTGGGTACATTTGATAAGTCCGGGAGACAGCGCTCGGAACCCCTTAAATGTCTTGGCCTCTTTTTATGTTTTGTATACTTTTCAACGCTCAATACTAGTTTTCAAACCTATTTTCCTATAACTATGTTATAGGTAATGGCTAAATCTATAATTGAGATGTTGTTCATTTTAGGCACAATACGCTTCTCCTGATGTTGCCTGGAAACCACCCAACGGTGCATCGCATACTGGATCTAGTCTTCCAAATCATTACCAGACCCTTGATGATGCTCCACCGCCACCAGCTACAAAACGCCCAACATTATCAACTACAAGCCCCCATCGAAGTAATCCAAGCGACAGCGGTGTATTCTGTCCATCACCATTAACACCGGGGGTTGGTGGTAGACCTGTATTTGATTCTCCGCCATCTCCTTTGCGTGGTATTCCTGAAGTAGATTATGCCTCTGTTGATAAAGACAACATTAGTCCCCAGCCTACTGTACTCCCTGGTCAACTTCATTATTTTCCTTTACTCAAAGGATCCACTAATGATCCAGGTAAATTATCCCCAATTACAAGACAAAACTCCGATCGAAAGATTAGCGGACCATACCAATCATTAGTCGCAAATGCTAACGGTGTTAAATCTCCTGATTCACCGACACAGGACTCGAAATCAAGTTACACCCTACCTCGACCTGGTAGTACGCCGCAGCCACAATATCGGCCTGTCAGTAATCGTCCTAAGAATCCAGCATCAGAATCGGATGGTGACGCCGATGAAGACGATTACTTATGTTGTGAGTGTACAAATGGTAACAGAGATCCTTCCGATCCTCATCACCATCATGATCACGATAAAAAATCAAGTCCCCTACCCCCACCGCCCCCTATACAAAAATCAACATCGAATCATGATTACAGAGAATTAGAAGCTGAGCATACATCTACGAAAGAGGCTCCTATTTACAGAGATATTGCACCTGAAACCGAGAACAACCTCGCTAGTATATCCTCTCCATTGTATCATTGTGTCAATGAACCTTAATATAATTATATACTATTCAAATATGTAATATTTTTTAACTGACTTGGAGTCAAAATACAATCACTAAATTGATAATTGTATATATTATACCATGCTAATTACGCTAAGCTGTATTTTTGGATATTATTTAGTACAACAATGAATTGTTAATTTGTATGTAACTGTAGATTATGCTGTGTAACCCGCTTAAGTACAATTCAAAACATCAGAAATTGTCTAACAACGATGTGACCATCTAAGAGATATATACAGTTTCGAAATGAGGCTTCGGAAAGCGGGAAATTGGGTTACACTGTCATGTAATAGATTATTCTTGGGTTTTGTAAATAATTTAATGCATGACGCTCTACCATTTTTGTTTCAAAATTCTATATAATTACATTCTGTGACTTTGTAGGTGTGCTCGTTTCTATATAATGATGTACATGAATTAAAACTACTTCCATTCTACTCATGGTTTATATAGTTTATATAAACCATGTTCTTCTTTAGCCTGCTTCTTGAAGAGTCAATTAATTTCTGATTTTCTACTATATGTATCTGATAGATGTCCTATTATGCGAACAAACTTCAATTTAAATCCAAAACAGAGTACTGTTACTGTACTCTGGTGAATCAGCAGAAAGATTCTGAACAGTTGGGTACAGGAACTGTATAGCTCCTTCTCTACAAAGCAAGATAATATCCATTATCTCATTTCAGCGAAAACATTTTTGCCGAGTCATCGAAGACACCAAGTACCCTAGACCTGACGTGCCACGTGGCCCTGTGCTTCACTATACCTGCGGCCACTTCGTATAGGGCGAGCGAAATAGTGGGCCTTGTGGAGCTAGGCTACGATTACCCTGGCGTGGAATCTAAGAGCCTGAGTGGATGTTTGGATGTCCTTCAACCAACCCACGAAAATATCCTTTTATGTATGTTAACATCTAAAACATATCACTTATGTGTAAATATCCTGAATTTCATTATTATTAGTATGGAATAGAAAATGCGTTACAACCCACATAAGCAAAAATGAAACAGACCGCATTACTTTCATGACGATTTAACACAGCCTCTCCAACGGGATAATATACAATACCAAAGAAAGGCATCGGCGTGGTACGGTGTAACATTCTAGATTAAATACCAGAAAAAAATCAAACATTTTTAAAAGGTCATGAAAACAAGAACAGGAATTATTATCTAATGATGGCAAATCAATTAATTTATACATTTATATTAATATTATTATTATTCTTATTATTTGATGATGTATACTGTAATAGTTTATATGTACAAAGAGTATTAAGTGGCGATGAAATAAAAAATGATTTGTCATGTATGAACTGTAAACAAATGAATGCTGAATCATTAGTTCATGGCTGCACAGACTGCTGTCGAAAATGTAGATGTAGACAAAAGAATGTGTTTTTACTTACTAATTATTTATTAAATAATGGAAAGAATCCTGGAGTATGTAGTCCAACGGTTCCTACAACAGGTATGACGATCAGATATTCAGGAAATAATATACCGGATATATTACATGTTGTTGCTTTTTACTTCTTAAAATTAAGAATTATTACAAAGACGGCATACAGTACTCATACAAGTTAATAATAACATGACAGCATTTACATGTATTCGTAGAATTCGTAGTTTAGTCAATCAGTGGAATTCTAGCTGTGTTATCTTATTCTGGTATAAATATTCAAGTTATTGAATTCAATACAATTCATTGGGTTTTCCCTTTACTGTGAGTTTACAAGGTCAACCCAAGTAATTCTTGTTGAAAAATTTAGAGTCGGTATATATAAGGTACATTAAGCGGAAATTAACTTTCTCAAGACCGTTTTAAGGATTGTTGGGTTATGGATAGTATACAATTCCTATTGTACAACAGCCACACATCAAGGGCGTACCATATATATTGTATGAGTATACCGCTGTAAAGGTGTACATGGTTTGGAATTAAAATCTGACTTTGTGAGAGGTACCAAGCAATGGATGTAAATGTATCTCTCGACATGAGCAAGAATTGAAGCAGTATATTAATATAGCCTAAAATAAAGTAATAGTCTTTTTATCACTGGGTAGTAGTTTAGGCTTTAAACTCCGCGGAGAGACTTACCATGGATTTTGAGTATGAATATTTGAATCCCTATTACACATCTAGCTTTCTACCCATGAATATGATACGTTCCATTATCGAACTGTTGCAGTTCACGTATTAGATAGTTTACAGCATTACACTCATAGACGGGGATTCCTTCTAAATTTCATCTGACTATATGCTTGTATCGTTTGTTTTAAATATGCAACTGAAGAATGTCTTTTCAAATCGTGGCAAGTGCCATCAATAAAGAAATTTCTAGATCGCTCATTTATTGACCACGCCCTCTATTTGTTCATACAGTAATATCATTTATAGGATACATTTAAACACGTTGACGAAGTTTCAGGGAGCTCCTGCAAGTATTACACAAATTTATGATAAAATAAGATTTTGCCTGATCAAGGTAGACTACGTAACGGAGAGTAGAAGTGTATTTTGTGTTCGTGACGTTATAATAAATGATATATATAATAAATATATATCGAATCAATAATGATAAATATAATAATGCGAATATGTGATTTATTAACTTCTTCTTGATTGCTCGATATAACTATGATACTATTCTGACTACTGCTAGGATTACTATTAATAAATAAATGGGGACATTTAAGCTTATACCTGGGGTGTAACTTCAAATGGTTGTTATACGGGGACGTGCCGATTATTGAGAGGGTACATTTTCGTGGTCTTTGAAAATTTTTGAGGTATCTATTTCAGGATTTTCAAAATATTCGAGGCGTTTTTTTTCAATGAGCAAAAAATGTTGATGTAAATTAACCCACGAAATTGTAATCAATTTCAAATATGCTTCGATATAAAAGTATTTGGGGTTTACATTTTTGCCTTAATGAAATATTTGAGGTATCAATTTTGGAAAAACAAAATTTTTGGAGGGCAAATTTCTTAATTCAAATTGGCACCCTCCCGTCACTGAAATTTCTTGAGTTACCTCCCCCCGGGCTTATATAGACAGGTCACGTGATATGTAAATAAGTATTTACTTCTATATGTGATTGGTAGATTGCAATGGAATAAATTTTATAATTTACAAACGTTCCACTACTACCTTACATGGAAGGCATTAAGGTTTTAGCTTGAAGGGATTCAGTTTGAATTAATGTCCTTGTTTTTTTTAATTTATTTCAGCTGGTAGACATAACTGTGAGTTGTCATTGAAAAGTGGTGTAAATCCTTTAAATAATTTTCTACCAGTTGTCTCAACGACCAAACCAATAATTGATGTAATAGTTACATCCAATGGTCAACCATTACAAAGTTTAGATTTAAAAATTGCAGGAGTCAAGTGTTATAGGCCTGGTTTAATCACAAACTGGCACACATGTGCTGGTCTTGATTTTCGTGATTTTAAAATTGTCAGTGCGACATTGAATGATAATTCAACTGTTACATATACAACGATTGAGGTAGGTAGATAATCACATTTGTATTATAACAGAAATGATTCGAATAATGTGATTGGTTTAGAGTTTGATGCCAAATCACCATAGTAAAACTAGGTTCGAAAACACAGTCGATCTTACAATTCGAACTCAATATCACGAATGATATGAGGAAGAACAGGAATATGATATGATGTACAGTATACAATTCTCCTGAGAATAGTTCTTCCTCAAGTTAATTTCCCAATGAGTAACTCCCATACATGGCTACAAGCAGGGTCCGACAAAAGTGGGAATCCTAGAATTCTAGATTCCGGAAGGTTAGAGAAAATTTAGAAGAAAATTGATATTTTTATGAATTATTGGTCAAATATCAACTTAACAAAAAGATGCAGAAGAAATTGCTAAAACGCCTCAAGCATTCCAGAAAGAGGCTAAACCTTCGATCGAACCCTGGCCATAAGGGGACGTGCCACTTTTGGGGTCCGTATTCAAGCTGAGAAAAATATTTTTGGGGTAGAAAATTTCAGATTTTGGAACTTTTAGGTTATCATTATTTGACTTTCTAGGGAACTTTGAAATTTGAATAACTTTTTCGTAGCATTTTCAAGTTTTTGAACTCTTTGGGCAGCATTTACAGGTTTTTATGAACTTTTTGCATACTTCACATACTTTATTTTTAAGTGGCACCCACATTAAGTTCGTATGTCTGTAAGGGCCATCAGAAGTCATTATTAGCCAATTATATAATGCGGCCTTGGTGTAGTGGCTAGGGTGTTGGACCACGGCCCGCAGGGTCTTGGGTTCAATCCCTGTCCGAAGCATTATAGGTTGGCGTCAGGAAGGGCATCCGGCTATTAAACGCACACAAGCTTCAAAATACTAACAAATTAACCAACCACCCCGGTGAAAAAAAGCTGTAAGCTTACCCGGTTCGTGGAAAAATGATAAAAAAAAAAATATATATCTAGCGGTATTTGCAATTAGAAGTCGGATAGCAATAAAATTTGATGAAATGATGATATCGAATTAAATTTAACTGATTTTACAACATTGTTATTTTCAGTGGGTTGATATTAATAAGATATCATCGAAAAGAGATGAATTTGAAGGAAGGATTATAATGTTAAACATTATCAATGGAACGCAAAGAAGATGTATTGTGTTCAGAATTCAAGGAACACGAAGCTGTATGTTATTTGATTGTGATATCTATATTCTATATTACATAAAATATCAGACCACTCGGAAAACCGTTCTGTAGAATGTAATTAATCGTATAGGTATACGTTTGGTTATGATTTGTAAGACGGTGTAAGGATACCTGTTTACAACGGCCATCTATAAATGTAGATAAAATGACCAATATAAACAGGTGGCTTTTATATAAAGAGTTGATCGACGATAGAGCAATGGTGTTTGTACGATATCATTGAAGAGGTCACTACATATTGAGAGACCGGTATCATTGGATTGATGTTAATTGGAACATTGCCAAGGTGAACACTATGGTCACTGTCCCGGGGGTAACTTCCATACTTTGAGTATACGGGGACGCTCAAATATTAAAGGGTACCTTTCACAACATCCATAAAAATTTTTTGGGGTATGCTTATTCATAATTTTTTTTTGAGGTATCCTTTTGACGTCTTTGCAAGTTTTTCATGGTGCAAAAGAAATTTGCATATGAAATTTTTTTCTTTATTCTTTTTTTGGTTGAATCTCTCATTCATAAAAATATGTTTGGGGTATCTTTTTCATCATGTGAAAATTGTTTATGGTCATTCTGCCAAAGTTCCCTTTGAACGACCCCGTTGAAGCGCAATGGAAGTTACCCCCCGGCCCGGGGTCACCGTGTACAGATGGCTACTGTACAGAGGTAACCATTCCCTAAATGAAGCGTTGGAGACTTTAAAAGACATAGCTCCATAGCCCACAATAAAACAACTTGTATAGGGTAAAAGATCCCGCCAACTAATAATCCCCAATAGACTCAATCTTGTGGGCCAATTGATTATAGGTCATAATAAACGTATGAATTGTCATCAAAAATTGAACATAATCAAAAAATCAGATATAAAATAGTTTACTCTAGAAAATCATCATCGTCGTATCAGTCATATTCAGAGTAATACAATATTATTTGCTCATCAAAAAACTGTTTTTTTTCTTTTAATTATGATGTTTATTTTATTCAGTTCCATTTCCAACAGTTGCAACTCCACAGACAACTGCATCACCAACGATAGATAGCATTACAACTCAAAATGTAAGCATTTGAATCATTCGACGTAGATATCCATTGATGAAAGAAATCGCATCATACTGCACATGCGCTGAAATAGATTGAATAGCATGATATTTTACACTGAAATATTGCGGATCAAATTCTTAGAAAATGAAGATCGATTTTTGAGTTCTATAATTTACTGAAATATTTAAAATTTACTTCATTTTAATTATTCAGCAAGAGTTTGACTCTTCATCAATGCTGGATATATACTGCATCTCTTTAGACCTTTACGGGGTCATGCATTTACGCCCTTTTCAAGTGGCACCACGATTCACCCCTGTTAGCCTATTTTATGGAGTCTCATGTGATCCCTTGGTACGTCAGTGACATTAATTAATTTACATATCATCCCGCAGTTCATCCCGCAGGTTCATGGGTTCAATCCCTGACTGAAGCACTATTTTTGGCGTCACGGAGGTCCTCCGACCGTTAACGCACAAACGCTCCAAACAAAATACTAACCAACTAACCAGGCACTCCGATGATAAAAGCTACTAGCTTATCTCCCACCCTGGTTTGTGGAGAATGATTAATCTAAATGCAAGAAAAATTTCATTTTATCACGGAGAGAAAAGCGTTGTCATTTTTGTTAATATTTTAATATATCAGATTAGTTCAATTGTCAAACGAGGTGGCACTTTACAAGGTGCAAGCTCAATGATATATGTGATTGTTGGATTGGTTGTAACGTTGGTGATATTCTGTCTCGTTGTACTCTTCTTACTGTGGAGGAGGCTCAAACAAAAGTAAGAACTTTACCACAGCCATGCTCATCGATGCTCATCGCTGAGGAGCTTTAACACAGCGGTGCTCATCGCTGAGGCCGGACCTTTGAATGATGTTGTGTTATTATGTTTTTTTTTTTTCATTTTTAGGGTAATCAGCCAACAGCATTGCAGATCTTATTTTCAAAACATTTTAATTGCAAGAATTTCTGTTGTTGAATTCAGAGCATTTTCAATTAATAAGGATCATTGCACCTCTATAGCCTGGAAGGATTACCCATTTGCAGATTTTGGAGTATAACTAGCCTGCGCGCAGACTCGCTATCAAAATGTAAACTTGGTTAGAGTATAAACATGTCTTGAAAGAATCGAAGATTCATCTAGGAGTAATCAATAGTTTTAATAGTTGATCCTATATAAGATAGATTTGAACAAACTTTAGGCCATTTCGATGCCTAGAGGATCAACCTTCTCGAAAACTGCGGGCTGACTTTTTCTAATGCAGGTTCCGCATTATGCAGTCCTTCGATGTCCTTATATCAGTCCTTTGAAGTGATTCCTTGACGTTAGGGTGTGTTCCAATGTGTGAACTACAAGCCCATTACAATCTTAGATCCACATCAGAAACTTAGTCGGAGCTACAGTATACATATAGTCTCTGTTGAAGTCTGACTGACGTGGTCTCATTCTGTAACTGTCCTATTCTGTAAAGGTCTGCTGAATGGTCTGAATTTATATAGCTTGATTTAATTCGGATTTATGTATCCTGGTCTACATTTTGATATTTTCTATATTAACCTCGATATCGATTGTATACAGGGCTCAATGAATGATGAGGCTGGACGATCAGACACAGGAATCCGTAATGGGAACGGTGAGTGAGTTTAGAGCATCCCAACAGTTAGATGATTGATTTTAATCTTGATCGTGATCCGATTGAGCTTTACATCATTGATCGGATATATCATGATGATAATGGAGTAAAATTCGTTCATTTTCTAATTTAGGTAATTTTCGAGGTATGAATTCTCAAAGCGGTGTTCATGGCAAACAATGGAGCGCAGATGACACACAAAGTAACAAGGTATTTAGCTAAGACATCTGCTGCTGGCAGATAACAAACGCGCTCTAATAACTAGAAACCGTTTTTCTACCGTCACACATTCAATAAGATCCATCGAGGATAGAAATTCGTAATTTACTCTGGACTGTTACAGTTCCGATACCTATAGTAACCTAGTCAACATCTAGTTTACTATTCAAGTTTTATCAATACTATATAGTAGATAGTTTTTGATTATAGATTATTTTGCATTTTAAAGAAGGATTCGGTGAAATTTCCAACAAGTTAATAACCCTGATTTCAAAATTGGTCTTTCTATGTATGTAATTGATCATTGTATAACTGGAATAGTTTAAAAAATGATTTACATTGCCACCATACCATCATTGCATGTTAATGAATCACTTGAAATCAACTAAGTTACAGGATGATTTGATTAACTCTATCGCATTCCTATGATTCTATCTTTTCTCTACAGTCCCATTACACAGCTCCAGATATAACTTGGAAACCACAAGGCACAGCTGCTGTACATACAACAAGCCCATCAAATCTTTACCAATCCCCAGATGAGCCTCCCCCACCTCCAACAAGCAAGCGCCCTATTCTTTCAAGCACAACTCCTCGGCGTAATCCAAGCGACAACGGAATTCCCTGTCCTTCTCCACGATCAGTATTCGATTCACCCCCAACCCCCATTAGGGGTATACCTGTACAAGAGTATGCTGCTATCAATGACGAGGTGGTCACAGGAATCCCCTTTGAAGGAGCAGGCTATTTCCCCTTGAATAAACTAATGCCTGCCTCTCCTAAACGAAACGATCTTTCAGATGAAAGTTTTACACAGTTAAACAATAGTATGTCTTCATCTCCTAAGTCACAACAAGGATCTCATCGTAAACTTAGTGGTCCCTACCAATCACTACATCCAGATAATAACAAAGCCACAAATGATAATGATGAACAAATATACATGCCACCGACAGCGACATTAGCCCCAGGTTCAAAGTTAATAGAAGCACAAGTAGGTTACACCCTACCACGTCCAGGGGACATTGGTCCACCCCATTACCATACAGTTGATGCGGATGAAGAACGATCAGATTCAGATTCAGATAATGATGATGATGATGATGATGATTATTTATGCTGTGAATGTACTAAAGGTAATAGAGATCCATTCGAACATCATCATCATCATCACCGTCATCCTAATCGCCATGGTGATGAAGAAACACCTGATATGCCACCAACACATAAATCAACCCTTTTAGATCATGGCTACAGAGATGGTAATGAAAAAGACGCTCATATTTATAAAGAACTTGCAGATGATGATGGGGAAGCAATATGATCCGATTAGAAATCTTTGTATATTAATTATATAAGTTATTCAATAACGTACTTCACAATAATGAAATAAGTTTCAATTATGTGCATTTGATAGTCCCAAATATGATTTATTTTAATTATCGATAACAGAAAATAATTCGATTTTACAAATTGAGATTTGAATTAATTATGCAAATTTGTACATAAATTGTTGGCATCTTTATAGCTTTCGTAGCATTAAAATCATAATTTTGGAATAGTTAACGATAATTGATATTTACATATATTTACATATATTTACATATATTTACATAATTACACAATTAACGTATATATAGGTTGAAGAGAGGATTTAATATTCTAGAATGCGTGTTTTTTGTTTCATAAATAATGAGAAAATATTTAGAATATCTTAGATGCTTTGAGATTCGTTAGTTTGAAAGCTCGTCAAGTAGATATATGACAAGGTATATTTGAAATGAACGCATGACAAGGTAAATTTGAATTAAGGGGCTTAGATCATTCTGAATATCAGCACATATCAGCTTAAATTTTCTCGAAAAAGGTGGGTTCAAACTTCGATCCGAATCCAACTATTATGCAAAACTTTTGATTTAAGCTGTGTAATTGCATCAAGTAACGGATCCCGTAGAATCCTCATAAACCAAAGTACTGCAATATGAATCGGACTACGGCAGAGAATAATTACAACTGAAAATGAACTGATAGAAATGGAATGATGGTCTGGATCAGATTTATTTTATTTTTTATTTATTAGTATTTATTGTTATTGTTATCTTTAGATTTATTTATCTAAGTTTATTTTGAGAATAAAGTACATTAGAGAAGTATTTCAATACTTCCATTTTCACTATGTTTTCATTGGCTAATACTTTGTTCGATTATTCTATCAACAAATCATTTTTAGATTTCGCTTTCTTATAGCCAATAAGAATCGAGAAATGTTCGTAGTTATGGGTTAGGCAAGAAAGTATATTAGATATAAGTGGATACGTGTACTTCAAAGTATGTGTTGAAATGGCAGTATTATTACGTTGCTTGATCACAACAAAATCTCATTTACTTACCTAGGTCCTATACCCAGCTCTCAATATTGCTTGTAACTAATAAATCGGTTCTCAATTAATATACACATCTGCAAAGCAAAACAAATTATGTTTGAAGAAAATAATGCGCTTGATTAATTATAATGAATGTAATTAAAGATGTGCAAGGTACCTATAGGAATTCAATTGCTTACACTCAAAAACTAACTTTAGGTTTAGGTTGCCAGTGGTTGAGGCAAAGATGTAAAGATTGCCCGGCACAACTATAATTGATTCAACGATCGTCCAACAGTATCAGAAGAAAAGTTTCCAGGAAGATATTTCCGTGTTATAGTAATATATAGTAACATAAAATGGTATGTTGACTGATGTTTGAGGGCTTGACGCAGCAAAAAAGGCCGCCAATATCATACTACACGGTTTTTAAGAGGGTTGTACAAAGAGGTTTCAAGATAAATCAATGATTAAAAAGTGAGGTTTTGATGAATCATAGATGATGGAACAATGTGATGTGAACTGTGGGATTGTTCTGTGAGTGTAGCGATAAAGTTTTGTTGAACTTTGAGGGGATGTAAGAGACAATTAGCAATGGGTGCACTGTCAGAAATGGGTGAAGAGAAACATATATCGCCTGAATGTTTCTCTATACAATTATTACACAGGCGCGAGTGTCAATTGGAAATGACTTTATCGACCCCCCAGGAGACATAAGCCATTTATATACGCCCCAGATTTTCAGAGACCAGTCAGCTATACATTACATTATTCAATGACGTTTTTATAAGAATTGAAATTTAGAATTCATCCTGCTGTTCCCAAATGCTTTTTCTAAATCTCAGATTAACATAAATATCATGAGAAAAATGTATTTCAGTCTATGATCTATGATATTATTGATGTATTTTTTTATAGTAGCTAACAGAAGTATTTTCCACGAACGAATAACATTTAAAGTCTTTAAATTCGAATTTCTTCAACTTGTTACATAATGTTTTTTCTATGACATTTTACTTGATATTTTTACCTATATTTATGAGTCTATTTTAAGATTAAGAATTGTATATAAACCGGTGTTTGAAACTTATGAATAAATAATTATATTCGTAGGATGTTTGTCTAGAAATATTGTGCAGTAGTATGGAGAACTAATTATTATGTTCAATTTTAATGATTATTTAACCTGTTTTTATAAGGAAAACCAACAAACATCATATTGCAAGGTGAGTTACTCTATCATAAAGTTTTATGTAAGTTATTTAAACATATAATGTTATCGTCTGGAAGAGAATCTCAGTAAAACAAATGCTAGTTTATACAAATTTAAGAGTCAACATGAAGCGATTCAGAGTTTGGTGAGTAAAACGCTGGGTTTTATATATTTCTCTATGACCTAGAAAAATTTGAACTATGTTTTAAATTCTAATTCGAACTTTCACGCCAAACAAAAGTTACAGATACATGTATTTCAAGTTCTATTATTTGAATATTATAAACATAAATATGTTATAAATACCTTCTTTTAAATATGTAATCCACCACCATTGAATTTTCCATTTTATCGTACCTTTTATTTTCTCCAAATGCATGAAATGCATATAATTTTGAGTATATATAGTATTCTTTATTCCAATTGAAGCTTTTCGCAATAGTTTAAATCTCCCGCCGTATATAAGTAGAATTAAGTAACTTTTTTGTTTGAAAGGCTTTTATTTTCACCTTTACCCCAAATATATTGTCGAACACATTTTATTTTTATCAAAACATGAAAATGGGGCGCAACGCAAAACAATTCACTATTGACATTAGCATATAACGATCTGAGCGGGTACCGGTGTTACCCGGAGTGGATCAAATCCGTAATCCAATGTAAATTGCATATGCCTTCGTTTAAAAATTTCCTGCCTATCCATAATTCCTGATAGTCCTATACACCGGTTATTTTTGACTGTAAAATATGGAAGAATTGACGAATTTGAAAATGGACAAGCTTTGCAGTGCTCTCTAAAATGTTCAAAAGAGTTATTTTAAGAAATATTTCAAATAATTAAATTCCTTCGATTTGATTGGATAGAATGAGTTACGACTGATGGTCAGTACAGGGGTTGTATAATCCGATATTATATTAAGACTCTGAGGTAGGAGATCCTTAGTGTCAGTTTTCTACACCTTAACCTTCTGAAAGCCTACGCCCTTTCTAGGAGTAACTGTTATGGAGTGCAATGGCGCATTAACTATTTAAATAAAGGTTAGAGGAGGCCAGCCATTGCTGTCTTCCTGTGCCAAGATTAGTGCCATTATAGTATCACCTTAAATACTACTGTAGAATTAGATTCTTTTATATTTAATTTCCGATCTGAAAGTAAGTTTTATATGTTTAGTCAAAATATGACAGAGAAAAGTATTAACTATACTACGCACAAGAATTATACAATACGGAGTATTAAAAGACAGGAAATACGGTAAATAAAGTTAAACTGCTTGCTGACTGTGAGAAGTAAATCTGTTTTAAATATTAATAATTGTCATTATCTATTAATCATCTATGTCTTCTATTTAATGAGAATGTTTACAGAATAAATTCAATTACTAATAAGCATGTAGTTAGAATGTCAAGTATTATATAAGTGAATATATATGTATATTATTAGATATATAATAACAAATATATGATGTATTATTTGACTAGATAAATATAGAGGGCAAACAGTCATGTTTGAAACTCAAGATTTACATCAAAAGGTTACGGTATGATCATATGATTCAATCAATTGAAAATATTTGATTGAAAAGGTAGAGAGGAACATACTGTGATCATCTTGGCCTGAAACTTTGAGAAACGAGGAGTAAAACTATATTGCTTGTTGAATTTCTGACCATCGTGTAGTATTCAAAGTGCAATATATTGCTATAACAACATGGCAAGATAGCTAACATTACAGTATATATACAAAGTTGGATCATATGAATGCATTCGTAGTCTATTATTTCAAATTTAAGGATGAAAAGTATCTGAAAAGCCTACACAGAAAAATTTTCCTGCAAAAAAACAAAAAAGTTTCTCGTAATTAAGCAGCCTTCTGATTAGACTTATTTGGCATTGTTAGAATTAAATTCTTATTTTAACAGTAAGAATTTCTTGAAATCTTGTCACGTTTTGATAGGAAGTTTCTTAAATGAAAACAATTTATCCCATCGACCAATGAACTCTATAAATGTAAAGAGCAGGATCGAATAGATAATCCGCTGAATTATGTGCAGCCCGAAAATGCTCTATTTAGCCTTTGTTGCATTTGCCTAATATTGCAGTTATTATGAATTGTTAACAAAAAGGTTTCCAGATTATCTGAGTTGTCAAAATGGAACTAAGATCTTCTAAACGGTGATAATGTATTCTGTAATCACAAAAGGAATACCTTTCCAACATTCACTGCAATTTACTGCATCCATTTAAAAATAAACTGGAGCGCAAGTATAGGTTACACCCTACAACGCCCAGGGAACGTTGGTCCACCCCATTACCATGCTGTTGATGAACATGAAGAACGATCAGACTCAGATAATGATGATAAGTGTACTAAAGGTAATAAAATACGTTTAATAATCAACGTCATCCTCATAATCGTCATGGTGACGAAGAAATATCTTATAATATGCATTTAAAAACTGAAGTCACAACTATCATTGCATATAAATTCTCATTATAGCTATATCAAGATCAGCATCACAATAACCATAATTACCTTATCTATACTTTATTATAAGTATCATTATTATATAGACAGTTACATTATATGAATGTACCTTCCCTCTTTCGCGCCTTACATATATTTTTTACACAAAGAAGGTCACAAATCACGGTCAGACATAGCTGACAAAGAAACTTGTAAATAACACAATTCACGATACAAAACATTATGAAAAGATAAGTATATATATGCGTGATACTTTTGCTAAATTGTGGCCTAGTTGAAAATACTTGTCAAAAAAGGGAAAGATTCACATCATATAGCCCCCTCTTTTGAAAAAAAGGATTTTTGATTTTACTAATGATTCAGACAGGGAGTTTACAAATTTATTTCCCGCGCACATGCAAATGAACATATTCGTTATGTTATTTATAAATGGTTGTGCATTAAGTTAATGATTTTATTAATAGACATTTCATAAGAGGTAGAGCCTTTCTTAATTCTCTATTCGGATGATACTTCTTGTCATAGCATACTGTATCGTGAACAACCTAATTTCTAGCCAATCATCACCACGGAGTTGAGTTGGGTCACGTTTAAAGTGTTAAAAGACACACAGCTCCATCGGGTCTTTAATTTGAAGAAGTTTAAACAGAGACTATTTGTTACAGTTACATTATACTGAGTATATACGGTTGAAAACGTTGAGCCCTTAAAAGCATGCCAAGGTTTTGCGTCACCAAGGAGTATCTTAATATCACCTTATGAATAAAGAAAAGCGAATTAGGGTGTGGCAATTGTAAGAAATATTTATTGCGTGAAGGCCATGTAATAGTTATAAGCATTAGTAGAGAATTGTTCAAGTCATTTGAAATTATTTAAACATTTAATAGTTATCGAACTGATTTACTTTTATTCGTTCTACGGGTTGTATGCGGAATTTTAATTTGAACTCTCATTTTTGATGTTATTACTTTTCTTTTATAACTATTAATTGTTCGCTGTGTAGATTCCAATTAGTTGTTGGGCAAGTACAACAGCGAAATAAATATAGTCTCCTCCCATTTTGATGTGAATTAATCTGTTTTAATTCATAAATTATCAGGCATCATAGAAAACACAGCGGAATACCTTCACTGAAAGGTAAAGAGACATGTCTTGGTTAGTTATTACATTGCAGCTCTCTGAGATTGGACGACCTTCCATTTATCATATAACGCTCACACACCGCCAAAGTATTATATTATTAAATCTATTTTGTTCATTTTTAAGAATAGAATCATTGATGTGGAAGAGTCTTGCATGGATTAAAAAATGATCGGTTTTTATAAAATTAAGATTAAATATTGAAAATGAGATGAAATTCAAAGGCTCCATAATATAGTATATCTAATTCAATTAAAATGAACCTTTTTTATTTATCAAAATGTGTTTATACGGTGTGTTATATGTCAAAACAAATTGAAATCCAAGTGAAACACCCAATTATGAAAAAGGCTTTGCCTCATTCTTGTTTCCAAATCTATTTATGCTCTGTTTTAATTAATATTGAACACTTTTACATACACGTGTATGCACAATTGACTAAACTAACTATTCAATCTAAATAAACTATAGTATATACGGCACTGGACTGGAGTATGCAATATTTATGAGCCGATTTAGGTTTGGGCGTGGCCAGTTATATTACGCTGACATCACGACTAAAGTACATCCGATCATAGTTGTATCATGAAGGATTACACGAACGAATAAAATACGAACATCAACTATACATTGTTATTTGTAGAACAGTCAGTTCTGAACAGGGCTGAATAATTGACACTAAAAGAAGAACACTTGTAAAACATGATAACCGTAACAAGGTAACCGTGGATTTGTTTAAGATCGCATATAAAATTGAAAAAAATTTTAATCCCATTTTTCATACATTCAAACTCTTCATAAATTACTATGAGTACCTTGCTTATAACGTTCCATTTATTTGTATAACAGTACGTGCCTCCACTTATGCCGTCACTGGTTCTGGATTTGACTTCTTCACTTCAACCTCTGCATCGTAGGGTTTCATTATTGGTTTGGTATCAGAAAGGGTATCCGGGCATTACGATCATCACCTCGCCGCGAAAAAGCAATAATACTAGCTTACATCGCCACCCAAGACTAGAGGGATGGCAAATTAAGTGGACCACCCTACTAGACAGGACCATTCCTATAAATCAATCAACTCATTCATATATAGGAGACATTCATACCAACGCCCTATCCCAATATGGGACGGTATATATTTGGTAACGTCAAATGTTATTAGTTGTACACTAGCTATACCCCGGAGCTATACCGTATTTTCAAAACAGAAATGCGAAGATGCTTATTGCTATGGCAAGCTTCAATAAATAAAATGATAAAATTAATCTCTTTATGATATATAGCTACAATATTATCATAAATACAAATATGCATCATTCAATAGGCTTATAATTACAAAATACAAAAATCGCATACGTATAATAATATTAGTACCATCATGTATGAGAATTGAGTCTATGTGCTTGACTGATTTATAATAAATTAAATAGCTTTTCAATTAATTCGTATAAATCAGCTTGTTGCAAATAAATACAGTCCGAATACAGATAGATTATCATCTAAATGATGGATTCAATCATAAATGACAGTAGCTCATGAATTGCCGGGTGAATGACCCCCGGGGAATGACCTTAATTCTATGACTTAATTATATCTATGGAAGATATTACCAGCTTATAATTTATATGCATATATCAACAAAATCACAGCATTAAATATATATAGTATCCTGTATATGATGGGTGTATGTATAGGATCCCAGTTTTTTGACCAAATATATATACTGCAATCCGGGACTGCAACATAGAACAATATGCACATATAGGCTTATCTTCTACGTACTATTAGAACGTATCAAACAATTCATAAATGGCTATTCACATTCACATTAGTATATATGCCTATCCTATATAGTCTCGTGGAGGATCATGGAAAATAAACCATTATCGGCTATCAACGAACCCTAAAATATTTGTCGATAATCGGCCATTTCTGTTTATCCGATAGTGTAAAATGACAATATTGTTATCCAGAGATATTTTGACTATGTTACTATATTCATATGGTGAAATTACTCGTTCTTTCTCCGTTAGCATATAGACATACTTAAACAAAACATAAAAATTAAAATTTTTAGTTGTTATAAAGCTATAACAGTGATTCGAGACACAACCCGTATTATAACTGACACCGTTGCAAATCCGTTGTCTACACCGTCATTTCACTGTCTGTGAGCATTTTAGCACGCGCCAACCCAGCGCCAGTCGCTGACAAAATCTGTCAGCACTTAAGCAAAGTGTTGGATCTATAATGCCGCCTCTCACAGTTTAACAGTTTTAGTAGCTCACTTTGATTAGCCACAAAAATACTCATTTACCGATTAAGGGAATAAATGATAAGCCTCTGGAGAGTTTCAGCAAATAAAAGACGCTGTAACATATATTCCAGTTATAGATAACACGTGGTTAAGAGTTCGAACGCACATGTTTTCTATTCTTAACCATTTCAAAGCAAAATGACATTTTTTGCAATAGAAGATACAGGTTGGCTTGAATGGTTACTTAGCAACGATCAACTTAGAACCCGTGCATGTATATTGTATCTAAATGAAAACCACTAACAATCGACCGCAATTGTGGAACATAATCTTTTTATTTTAGGAACAGACAATTTGTTCGTAGTTTAGTAGACGTCGCCATATACAACGGACAAAATATATACCTATATTGTGACTTTATATGAACATTTATATTTTACATGATTATATAGTTTGAATGTATGTTGAATGAAGCGAAGCGTGGATCAGGTTCGCTAAGGATTTATGCTTTTAAGGAATGTACATCACAAAAGGTAAAAAGTTGACATAGATATTCAAAGAGAACTCGATTAAATTGCAATCCAAGTGTAATCCGAGAGAAAGACTTGCTTGTCAAAATGACATCTTTAAACATAAAATGCCGCAAAGACATTCAGAACAGATTAAATGATCCCTTTAGTAAATAAAGTAACATTTGGAATTTGAGTTGAATAGTGACCTTTACTATTATTATAACAAAGACGTACATATTTTATTTCATCGTAGCTGCATCTTTTGGACATTTTTTTTTAACTAAAGTATACATTGAGTGGTGCTCGACAGAGTAGAAAAACACCGCGTGTCTTGATTCTCAGTGAGCAAGCGATTAGTATCTGACGCTACAAATTATCACAGTTTTTGAGATGGCCACGCCGGTGTGCTTGCATGAAACAAGATTTTACATTCACCGTGATCAACTACTGTTTCTTTACGGTACATTAATCAAACGTGAAAACTTGACAATGAATTTCTCACTGTAATCTTTCAGACTGGGTCAAGTTTGACCTACTTGTGGTTTATATCAAACACGGTTGGGAATTCGCTTTTCTTACTCAGTCAAGATAATAAAATATTTACTGCAAGTGGTAAATACTGAACAGTTCTCGCCGCTCTGTGATAGTTGTAGACCCCATCGCTTGGCACCTATCAATCACTCCGACTTATGAGCCAATCAGATGCGTGGCATACTATGGTCTCTTTACTCTATCGGGAAAGAAGTGTATTCGATTTGACTTGGAGATATTAACCCGAAGGAAGATTGGAGTTTATTAACGGAAAATCACCATTTTACGAAGGCTTATTACATAATATAATTGGAAAATGAAAGATTGATTAGCCATGGGTTGAAAAATGATTACAATTAAAAGATGTTATGCTAAAGAGTTATTAATTTTGTACAAGAACAAACCTTTTGTAATTTAATAATCGCCTATTCGAGTCAGATTTAATTTCGACGGACGCGATATTTTGCTGTTCAAATATAAGGTATGTCATAAAAACCAATCTATATAAAACGTTTATTATATTATATTGCATCTGTAATCAATTTAGGTTTTATTATGAATTATGCATTGTTAAATGCGTTCGCAAAATTAATACAAATCAACACTCTTTACTCTTTTCGTTTGGAGATAAAAAAAATGTACTTTTTGTTTGTTTGAGTATGGTTTTGACTGGAAGTTGAAAGTAACGATTATTTAACGAAAAGGAAGTATAACCATGTTTGTAGAAATGTAGTTAATAAGCGGATTGTACGTTTGCTGTAGTATAATTTAATGGTTTCTGGTTAATGATATGGAAACATTGTTCACGAAACGATTTGACCCTTTTAATTTACAGTATCGTTCGTCAAATAATTAACGCTGTTTTAACCGTGGTTTTTCAAGCACGGATTCAAGTGTAGTGTAGTAGATAATTAATTTTAGTATCATTTCTACAATACAGACAATGAACAAACAACCACTATGTGGAATGAATTGAAGGGAAATTAACATGAGAGCTTCCAAAGTACTTTTTTGTTTGTGACATACTATACACGTTATTTTATGTTTCGTGAATAATTCTGTCTGTATGGGCTAACTGAGCGTTTAGGAAGTCTACTGAAAGAAGTCTTTTGTTCCTGTTATCAACGTTCCCTTGTAATGTCCTGTTCAATGCACAATCTTATCAAGAATTTTGAAAATTCGTTGACGATATGAAATCGATAATTTTATAATTTCCCCACGGTGGGCTCACAATCAATCATTTTCCAATAATATTTTATCTGATATTCGAAATATTAATGCTGCCATAATTCAGTTATCAAATTTACGATTTCATAATAAAAATCATACGATTATAGCACAATACGATTTTAAGTTTAATTACAGAGTTCAGTGTTATGCGATAAATGTATATCTCACACTTTGACGAACAATAAGTTGAATTCGTAGGTGAAAGCGGAAGCCAGTCAAAATGTTAAAAGAACGTGAGCTGGCGAGACTAAAATTTGCTTTGTAATAATTTGCTTACTTCTTTAGTGGTATTTCTATCTATAGCCAAATTTCGTTTTGAAATAGAGTTCGTGAGTTATTATTGAAGATAGTAATTTTTATCTATTCGTATTTGAAAGGATTTAATCAATGGCCTTGATTACTCAATTATTCATTTACAGACTATATGATTGATCTGTGTGTATGTATATAATCAAAGTGGTATTTTTCTGTATTGGCAATACTATGTCAACACCATGGAGATAATATTCTGTGTCGGAGAAGCAATACAGTAATGCAATGTAGAACGGCGGACATGTCTACCTGAAGAGTCTTCAAAAACATGCGACATTATTGTTAGTTGAAGAGTTAAGGAAATTGATTTAGTCAATAGGACGACAGGCAAAAAAAAACAGAAATTGAATTGGTCGCGTGGATAGACTGTTTTACCGTTCGAGTGGTTTACAGGAAGCTTTTATCGACGAGTTTTTGGTTGCTGGAAAGTGTTAACTTATGTAAAGCAGTAGTGTATTTTCACAACGCTGACAAGTTGATTCACAAAGGTTAGAGAAACTATATGTCAGTTACGTGTATATGCCGCAATCGTGTAGCTGAATGATTTGATAGCGAGACAGGTGTGGTTTAATGATATTTATGCAAAAGTTTTGATAGTTTGTTTTCGACAATCGCTTGCATTTAAAAGCTGTTGCACAAATTTTCAAAATATATAGTTTATTTAGTGGGAGGTGGCTCAAAAGTTAAATAGAAAATATATTATTTTAATATGATACGTAAGATTATAAACGTCAAGTTTCTTTTTAGGATGTGACGCCATGTGTACTGTTTGGATTTTCCTAGTTAAATGTTATCAAAGTAATGTTTATTGATTATGACGTTACTTAAAATTACAAAAAATATCAATTTGACGGGTTAAAGTTCATAACTTCAACAATTATATTTATAATTGAAAATATTTTTTTTTTATGTAACATGTTTTTACGCCCCTTTCAAATTGGAAATTTCAATTCAATTTTTGCGAATAATAAAAACTTCAAGGTCTATATGTTTTCATTCGATGATATGTAAGAAGGAAGTGACAGTTTTTTTAAGCTAAGAGTGATTTCTTTGTGATAGGAAAACAACGGCTAGATTCTTGTTGATATTCCGTCTAGTTTTGTTTGCTTGCTACTAGAACTATTTTGCTTGCTTATGGTGCTGTTTTTGTTCAAACAAATAATATATACGGGTGGCCTTTGTGAATATCTAGGTTTATTGTAATAACAAAACATTACTTTTAGTTTTTGCTTATCGATAATAGTAACTTTACTAGTAAACAACATATAGCTTTGAAGACCATAAAGAATTTTCGCAACTTCATGGAAATTTTCATGCCTTCTCTGTATGCTATTGTAATGTTTACACTCAAATATCGTCACATAACCATGTAATTATTGTAGTTGCACGGTAGAAATCTTGATGTTATTTTGCGGAATTATCTCAGAACGTGTGTATAGCATAGCGTGAGCTGCGATCAACAATTTAATAGTCGCATTTTAGTATTCGCGTGTTGTATAAAACCGTACTAATTTGGCGCGTGCTAAAATACTATAGGACATCAATAGAAATACACATTGAATTGATTATTAAATTCTCTTAATGACGATAAATCTTGAGCTATTGGTTATACAAAAAACATTTACATTGTTTATTTCAAATTTAATCTTTGCACCTGTAGATATAATCCTGTTGGCTGTTTTGTGGTCTTTTTTGCGGCATGTTTTCAATGTTTCTTTCATAACTCTCTTACGTGTTGTTAAATAATACTTGTACAGATATCGTGAGTATAGACTTTTGTTATGATCCGTGATCAGAAGTTATTTAATTCTCAATACATTTCCTATTTATTCTAAACTAGCGTTTAGGTGTAACTATAATTTTGATAGGATAAATCACGAGTTGTCACGCGCCGGATGTTGAGAGTTTTGACACTTGAAAATTTTTGCTAGGTAATTTTGAAGTGCGTCTGAATTATATTTATCATTGCCAATATTTGACAAATATTTCTCAATGTTATGACATAATGATTCTACAGATGATGTTTGTGTGTTATTGATTAGAACATAACTATTATGTAACTGCTACCGAATAATGCTCAATGTTTTGCAATGTTGTTAATGTGACATTTGCAAAACTAAACTATAAATGATTACTTCAGGAAATGATTTATGTAAAGTTTATCTATCAATTATATCATTTACAGACATAAGTATTTAGACAAACTTTCGAACTGTTTTAAAGGAGAACTTCTTTGCTTCCTTGAAATACTGAACAAGCGTTAGGGATTTTTTTCAAATAGTTCAAATAAATATTATATTCTTTCTAAAACACCATAACCAATAGCAACAATAACTATTTACTTTTTGAAATATAATAGCTTTGGGTGTTTATCAATTCTATAAAAACTTTATTAATGGTTTGAAGTTTGAAGAGAAGTAACAGTCTTTGCACATGATCATAGCTTCAAAATATAAGTTAATTTTTGATTTTCATATTAATTGAAATTATTCGTATAAGGAAGTAGTTATGTGCTCAATCACTTCTACATGCGCTGGAAGACCACCTGTTTTGACTGGTCACATTTGTAATCGATATTTCATATTGGCTGCTTTCTACAGATTGAAATATTAATCTATGTATGACTTGATCTATTAGATTAAAATTATCATACAGATAAATCTGTTATAGTGATTACCTCGGTGCAGCAATCACACTGTATATAAAGATAACCTGTCTATAGTGGTCAATTTGTCTACCTCCATAGCTGGCTGTTATATATAGAACCTGTATGTAGTGGTCACCCCTTCTTACAGTGTCTAAATTAGTATTTTCTATTGAATCAACCCTGTATGTAAGGCCATCTGTCTATAGTGGTCAATTTGTCTACCTCCATAGCTGGCTGTTATATATAGAACCTGTATGTAGTGGTCACCCCTTCTTACAGTGTCTAAATTAATATTTTCTATTGAATCAACCCTGTATGTAAGGCCACCTGTCTATAGTGGTCAATTTGTCTACCTCCATAGCTGGCTGTTATATACAGGCTTCACTGTGTTAATATGATATTACAGTACCAGGGTTGCTCAAATATTTTTGTTTCTTTTTCTTGAAATATTCTTCTTCCAATGAGTTGAACTGTTATACAGTTATCCATCATCAATAGTTCAGAATACCTAATTGAATAGTATTGAGTTTCAATCGATTTTATTTATATATTTTATGAAAAAATGATGCAGAATTTTCATTTTCATGATATCCAATTCCGGTTTTCCTTTTCTGAAAGTCAATTATCTTACTATATTCCCGTTTCTTTTAACCCCCTGACGTTCAATTCGTTTCCATCAAAATGCATTTGAGGAATATCCTACGTAGCAATATTCTATTGAATCAACCCTGTACCGAAAGTTTAAAGTGACCACCTGTTTATAGCTTGAGGGGTCACTTTAGAGGATTTCTATTGCACCAACCCTGTAATTAAAGGCCACCTGTCTATAGTGGTCAATTTATCTATATCTAATGAGTGGCTGTTATATACAGATCTTACTGTACTTGACTATAGATAGTTACCTTATACTGTATAATATGAAAATCATTATTCTACTAATTCAACCACCATGATATAAAGGCCTCGTGTCTGTAGGGGTCAATTTATCTAGATCTTATATGTGGGTGCTATATATAGTAATTTTCATTGTTACAGATCTTTGATGATTTATAACTAAAATCGTTTTGTTTATTGTCTACATTAGGGACCAGGCAAATGTTGTTTCTCGACGAAGAATGACATGGCTGGTATATCAGTACCTAAGAGCCTTCTTCGTAATCATTCTGCAAGTTGCTGTGACTGCCAGTGTTTATAATTCACTTCAAAAGCCAATGATTTTAATTCCACCACAAGATATGACCATTACAACAAATAACGCATCAATAAATTGCATCTGTACAGGAACGAGACCAATGACTGTTGATTGGATGAAAAATGGGAAAAGACTTGATATAAAAAAAATTAACTATTTATCACAGTCATTTGACGGTTCTTTACATATATTTTTTGCTAATATGAAACGCGATCAAGGACGTTATCGATGTATCGCTGGTAACTCTGTTGGTTATGTTATTAGTAAAGAGGCACTTATTACATTTCCATGTAAGTAACAGCTATGCGTGGGTCACATTGGGTCTAGGGGGGTGGTTAGTAACAAGAGAGTAAACTTGATTATTCATAGGAGATTAGGAGATATTGTACGACAAAGCAACTCTTTATCCTTTGCGTACTGGTTAACATTGGACCTTGGCCAATTTACCACGCATTGGATGATGCAGGGTCAATTCCTGGTTACCCAGGTTGTTGACAAATGATTAATCCAAGTCTAAAATATTTTACAACTTCACAGCTGCATCTCAACACTTCAGGCTTATCTGACATAAAATACTCTACATAAGATTACTCTAAGCAAAAGGACAAGTATTTATACAATATTTTTACGCTTTGGTAGGGGAATACAGTCCTAATGCTGCCTATTGGATTTACTGAGTATGATAACTGTTTTTCTATTAGAAATGAACAAGATGTTAGCTATAATAATAAGAATTCCAATCTTAAGATGATTCTAGTAATAATCCTCTTATAATGAAAATTTCACCAGACTTAAGCAAAGCATATGTTCAATCTTAAACTTTGTTAATACTTTCTTAACTAGAAAACAACTTTAATCTACCATTTGTAGAAGCATATAACAAAGGAGATTGCCTTTAATATTCTCATTACATAGTTGACTACCTAAAAACTAATACTGTAGTACTGTTTACTATTTGCTGGACTGGCTTATAGAATTTTCAACCTGTCCTAGAAATGATAGGTAAGGCTCATTCAATTGACATTTTACAATAATAGGTCTTTGCAAACCTCTGAAGGTTTTAACTTCCGCAAACCTAAACTTTTATTGACAAACGGTTTTGAGAGATTCTAATTATACAAAAATGTGAAGTTGGAAAATCTATAGCTACTTTCAAAAACTGAAATTTCATTTTGCAATTTTGTTCTAAAATTTCCTCGCCTCCCGAAAACTAGTTTTCCAGGTTTTTAGACTTTATTGGACCCTATCACTAGGTATGACGAGGTGCTAGATATTCTAATTCAATACTATCATCTATTTGTATTCTATGTTTATGTTAACTTATCACACTTCATGTATATATAGCATTGATATATTTACAATAAATTGCAACAGTATCATCCTTTTTTATTCAGAAAAACCCAGCAAGATTTTTTCACGCAATGATTATGACAATAATAATGGCGATGACAAGATTGAATATTTTAATAACGTTTTATTTAAGGCTTTGCTGTGACATCATGTTTTTCAGTATATTTGAGCTTACTATTATATATTTTTTGAATAAAGACATTGTTGTTATTATTCTATTGTACAGTTATGGATGATTTCAAAGCTCCAGACAGTGAAGTGACAGTTGACGAGGGCTCAAAGGCGAAGCTACATTGTCAAGCTCCGAAATCCTTTCCCGACAAACTGATTTATTGGTCAAAACATGACTCTGAACATCCAAATCAACCAATTATTTTACAAGCAACAGATAATATGCATTTTTCAATTGATCACCATGGTGACTTACATTTTTCATATACTAAAGATTCAGATGCTGGAGGTTATTATTGTAATGTTGAAAATCATTATGCTAGAGAAGTGAAACGAAGAACTGTTGCTTTGGTGGTCTCACCAGGTGAGTCACAGTATGTTAGAGACCCACTGCATGCCGTGGCAGTTAGAGGTCTGCGAATCTCATCTATTAAATATATTAACAACGAATGTGCATGTATTAATATTTGATAAAGGTTTTATATCAAAAATGTATACCTCATTGTCCAATAGCTCGTATGACTTTTGTAAGAAGACTACTATGAAATCTATTCCATGCTCAGTAGCCAATCATCAGGGATCCACACCTATCTGAAGCAAAGTTTATTGTAAATTTGTTGTAAAATTAGGGCAATCAAACCTGCTATAACAACCATCTTTATATAATGGTCACCTGTTTGTAGTGGTCACTTCAGAAATAGGCAAACATATATTGAATAAACCCTGAATATAAAGGTCACCTTTCTATAGTGTTCACTTCATAGACAAAAACATTATCATTCTATTGAGCACGCCCTTTGTATAAAGACCACTTGTCTGTGACCACTTACTTCAGTAAAAATCATAATTCTATTTAGTAAACCCTGCATATAAAGGCTACCTGCATGTAGTGGCCAATTTATCTAACTTTATAGGTGACTTTTGAATATAGGTTTCATAGCACATTATTTTGTTACTATAGTTTCAGTTCAACAAAATCATCCTCCACGGATATGGTCGTTCACAGCACAGAAGGCTGTTGTTGGTGGTAGACTAATTATTGAATGTATTGCTCAAGGCTGGTGAGTTATTATTTACATTACTTGAAACTACCCTCTATGGAAAGACCGCATGTGTGATGTGACCGTTTTGCTAGGCAATTAAAAGATTTGGTTGATTAACATGAAAGTTAATATAATTACAACCTATCAGCTCTCTGTCTCTGTTGACATGTGGTGGTCGCACAGCCTGACACTATTTAGATAAGAAACTGTGCTTTGAACTCTATTGAAAATTGAAAAATTCAAAGATATGCATACTGGGTCTGACAAAGTTCGGAAACTTGGAAACCTGGTTTGCGGGAGGCTAGCAAAATTCAGAAGGGAAATGCAGAATGATGGATAAAAAACTGAAATAATTAGAAAATTTCAAAAAATAGAATTTCAATTTTTTTTTTATGTCAGTAAAATTACTCAAACGTTTATCAAAAAGTTGAGATTTGTGGAAGGTAAAACATTTAGTCAAACCCTGTATGCAAAACATAAAATTAAAAGATGGATGGATATTATTAATGATAACAAAATATACCTTCAACCAAATTGTTTTCATTCAAGTGGATTTGCCAATTTTCATAATTACTAGCTCAGTAAACACATCCCATTTTCTACGTGATAACAAAGTTGATAAGGAGGCTTAGACTTAACATCTTACATTCATCTACAATAATTACTCAAAACATTACTGATCGCATGTTGTACTGTACCAGCAGATAATTATATTGTTATTAATTAATCCCTGTTTACAATGACAGAGAGTTAATCACCATACTGAGTTATAATTTGCTGTGTGTTTACAAGGTTAACCCAAGTAATCCGCCTACTAGACTCAAATAATTAAGGCGAGCAACTCCGGTAGGCAATACAACTTCCTTGCTTTGCTTGTAAACAGAACACACATAAAAATAGATCTAGGTAACTCGAGTAGAGTAGGTGAGTACTCACCCATCCTGTTAACTCGCCTTATGACTTCTCACAGTTGATATTATCTACTTTTTTAACAGGCCGGTTCCATCTGTAAAAATAATTAATGTAAATAGAAACGGAAATCTTGGTATGGTTGAGGGGAACATGAGACGGTTGATTATTAATCGTGTAGCAAGACAACACGAAGGAAGATATGCGTGTGAGGTGTCTAATGCTTTTGGAGAAACAGATAGAAAGAATATACAAGTAGCTGTTGAAGGTAACATAGCAGAAATTTAATGTAAATCATTTATTTGAAAAATATTTTTTCAGTAGAATCCTCTATTGATATTTATTTTCACTGATTACAGCTGGTCCATCATGGTCTGTCCGCCCCATTGATGCAATAACAGATATTGGTAGTACAGCTACATTAGGTTGCCGTGCAAATGGACGACCTAGGGTACAATACGAATGGTTATATAACGGAACGAGGCTACCCCAGTCAAGCGATTATTCAATGATTGGTGGAAATTTAACAATTAAACCGGTGTTTGCATTTCATGCTGGAATGTACCAATGTATCGCATCGAATCAACACGGAAAAATTATTGGGAGTGTATGGCTACGAATTGTTGGTAAGTCATGGTAATAAAATGCTGATATATCTCATATTGGATTTATTATTTTCATTTATAGTTTCAAGCAGAAAAGGTGTCCCAAAGGTGTATGCATAGTCAGGGTCGGATTTAGGCGTAAGCAGAATAAGCAAATGCTTTAGGCCTTTCCGAAAATAGGCCTTTTTCAAATTAAAATTCACTTTTTTTTCTCAATTAACCGATGATTTATAGAAATTTTTGAAAATCGTTTTGTTTCATTCCATCACAACCAATTGCAAACTAATAATTTTTAATATAAGTTTTTCCAAATACAAATGGGTGACGCTAATTAGGCTACAGTATTTAACACTTAACGCAGGGTCTAACGCAATTGTATTATTAAGGCGTATCATTTTTTTTTAGGCCCTATTTATGATTTCTGCTTTAGGCCCAAAATAATAGATCCAGCCATGTGCATAGCTGAGTTGGACATTGGAAACTTTCGATTCCGCCCCAAATAAATATTTCAAAGTTTTGAATTGTCATTTTCCTATAGTAGGCCCTTTTGTCATCCTGACCATCGTTCCTAGTTTCGAAAATGTATGCTGATCAATAAAAGGGTAGATTTAACACCGCTCATATGCATCTAAATTGAAAAATCCTTTTACACCATTCTTTATAAATTAGCTTCAGCTACAAAAATATGTGTAAACATTTGTTCGTGTCATGTGCACTTTAAAGATCAGGAACTACCTAAAATGTTCCTAAAATATTATTTTCTAAAATGTAAGTTTTCTTTCTTTGTTAAGGCCCCGAAGATTATTGCAAATATAAATTTAAAAAAATGTTTTTTTTGCTCTGATAGGCTATTTTTGCAAAATGCATTCACAACCAATGCTCACATTCACAATCAAAATGCACCCGGAGAGCCTTGAAGCCATATAAATTGGCCGAGCCACGGAGCAATTGCCCCTCTCACCTCTCAAGATCTCGGTCGCCCTGTCTGTTGTCAACACGATCATTATTTACTCTTGAGTTTAATCAATTCTATATATACTAATCTGATAATAATACAATTATCTAGTTTACTAATTTCAATTTTGACACTTGTTTTTAGAAATACCTGCTGGTTTTGGTAGCAACAGCCTTGCACCCAGAGAGAACACTCACGTTCTAGTAGATGGAATAGCGGAATTAACATGTAATCCAACAGGGTCACCCCGTCCTGTAATAAGATGGAGACACGAAGGTAGAAAACAAGAAATAGTTACAGGGGAAAATTATATGATTATGCCATCTGGAAATTTAAGAATAAAAAAAGTACAGCGAAAAGATGAAGGATCTTATACTTGTACAGCTACAAATAAACTCGGACAAGATCAACGAAGTGGTTATTTATCAGTAAGAGGTTAGTAACGATAAATTATTTGATGAAGTAGAGCGTGACAACGAAAATGATCAAAAACAGTTGTATAATTTAATTGAGCTGAACGTTTCGATTAGAGATAGTTAAAAGGTTTCCCATTCCAGATTCCTAGACCTTTTAAGCATTTTCTTATAAAATTCATTGTTGCGCCAAAACTGACATTAAAACATATATATAAGCGAGGCTACAGGCATGATTTGTTATCTGTTTGTGATAAAATATCATGTTAGTATAAACTTCAGACAGTATTTTGTAAGGCTTTGCCAGTAGAAGCAATTTCTCGATGTGATGGAGGAAGCGTTTATTTGAAATTGAATAATTATACCAAAAAAGGGTAAAATTCAGTACAGATTATTGATGCAAAGTACGCCTATGTTCTTGTATACAACATTTAATCAAACACAATTAAAGTTATGGATTTGGGAAGAACGTAGATAAGCTAATTTGATTGACACCATTATTGTTTATGAAGAAGTATCTCCAGAGATTCAGAATAAAATACCAACGTTTACAAGGAAGTAGTTCTATTTTGATAAATTTAGATTCGTCATTCAAAGCTACAATGTTGGTATTATCTAACCACAACTGTTATACTATTATTGTTGGCAACTATTACCCAATGTCTATGATAAAGAAAACCACAAGCTATTGAAATGAAAACCCCACAATTCAAGGTTGAAATCACACACAAGTCAGTACATCACCACTAGAGTTACACTTGGAAGAACAATCTTTTTGTTCAAACGTGGTAAAATCATATCAAATGATTAACAGACTTGTAAGAGCTTGTTGTATCAAATAAACAACATCACACCATTGTAACTATTGTGTTTAAGGTTTTTTCGTTCTCATACATGTGTTAACGAGATTATAGGGAACAAAATTGAAAGTGTTTATATCATGACCTTTCATACATTAAACTATTTGAAGAATATAACGTCAATGGAAATGCTTTAACGCTTGATCTAGACTAACAATGTGTTGTATGTTCATTCATGTATCCAAACTCTATTTGATTGACATTGCGGTGTGTTTAGGTCAAATATTCAGGAGCGCGGTGTTATCTTAGTTATAATGTTTCATTTCAAGGCTTTCGGTTTATCATAATTTTTGTTTGAGGAAAATATCGTCTAATTATATTTTCTCTCAGTAAATGGTTCAAGTTAATTTGAAAATGGCATATTTAAATTTAGGCGTGAAAGTCCATGCTACAAGTTCTCACTTATTTTATGATGGTCTTGATATTCTTGGTAAGCGAGAATTGCGTCCTTTGCTAATTCCATTGTTTTCAAATTTCAAGTTGTGCAAGGGGTAATCTCTTAATTCCAAAATTCATTTTTGCAAACATAAGATAATAAAAATAAATATAATTAAATATAATTAAAATGAAAACCTTAATTTGATATTCTTCAGATGGTGTTGCCATAATTGATGCTCCACTTGGGCAAGAAATTATAATTGGAAATTCAATGAATTTATCATGTGGAGTACTTACGTCAGATGATTTAGAGGTGTCGTTTCATTGGTTGAAGAATGGCATTCGTGTACGTCAATCGTCACGTGTATCTGTTATGTTACTTGGTAACACAAAGACAACGCTGCATATAACGGATGTTCTTTCATCTGATTCTGGTCTTTACGAATGTAAGGCAACTGCGACTGATGTTGCTGGGACATCTGATACACAAGCTGCCTTTATCAGCGTGATAGGTATGACTGATATAATTGCTAGTTTTGATGTCTATAATTGGTTGGCGAGAAATACCTACCAACGTCTCAACTGTGTAACTCAACCAAATTCCTTTCAAAATAAACAGTTTTGACAAATAGAGAAATTTGGAAAAGAGCTATTACAGGCATAAAATTGACCATTGCATCTTACAGGCTCTAAGTTGAAAAGTGAATGCCATTTTTCAAGCCACCACCAGCAGTGTGCATCTGTGCATATTTGAAGAATGAGTGCAAATGCTGCTGGTCAATTTTATGCCTTTGAAAATTTGATGATCTAGTAACAAGTTGGTACTCTACAGGTCTCAGATTGTGGTCTCAATTAACAATGGATCTTGAAACACTGAAATCTTCCTGAAAACAGACTGAATGGGGATACTGAATTGGACACAATTTATGAGTAGATTTCAAAATTTAAAGTGCTTTTCAGTAGCTTTTTACAGTAGAATGGATCTACATGAAGCTTTCTGGTGAATTTCAGTACAGTGAAACCTGTATATAACAGCTAGCTAAGAGAGGTAGCTAAATTGACCACTATAGACAGGTGACCTTTATATACAAGTTTGATTCAATAGAAAATACTATTTAAGACGTTGCAAGAGTGACCACTGCAGACAGGTGGCCGCTGTATAGAGGTGACTGTTATAGCAGGTGTGACTGTACTATTCCAGTACCCAAATATCATTCTAGTATGTTTTCAGTGGGTTTTCACTTTCAATGGCGATTCAGTACATTCAAGGTTCATAGTGATTGCAGATATGAACCCAAAAGTTTCAAGCATAGATGAGAATAATCAAGAATCAATTAAATTTCATACTTACCTGACATTTTTGGTTTGTCTTTGCCTGTGATTATTTGTTAGCCATACGTCAGCAACATTACAGCTGTTTTAGTACTCATCTTGTTGGACTATCTTCAATGTACGACACTGTATTGATTTCTGAATTATGTTTGTAGTTACAATCTTATTATGCACAGTGATTGAATGATTTATAATTAGTGAAACTAACTCTTGATTGATTTACTACTAACTCTGCACAATTTTTATAAAGTCAATTCCTAGAATGGCATGTCCCCTTCCCTTTTAGCCATTGGTTGTCACTGCCGTTTCAAAAGGTTGGGAGAATTTACATATTCAATCTTGTTATTATCAAGTTACAAGCATTTGAAAAAAACAAACAATTTTTGCACTATTTGATTGATAATTATTTTCTCATTAAATTCTCATCATTCTTGCATCATAGCAGAGGGGTATCATATATATAGATATATTTCAATGTGGAAATCGTATAGTGACTTATGATTGGCTAAAAGGGATGGGAGATTTGAAAAATTGTGCAGTCATTGTTTTTGATTGAAAAATCTGATGTAAGCTCTCCCAACCGCCTTAGGTCCCGAGGAGGTGCTTCCAACTCCAAGCCTCATCACAACACCTGATCACAAATCAATACCAATCTTGGGCACTGACAAGACGCCATGGCCGAAGGGTAGGGACAGACCATGACCTATAAATTAATAATCTTATTATCACACTATCGCACTACTAACATTAATATTTCTTTTTAATATTCTGATTTTGATACTGCAAATTCACCTAACGCAGTTACATTCCATTGATAAAAGCACAGTTTTTGTAATGCAGAAGTTGAAAAGGAAACTACTGCTTCTTCTCTTGTTCAATTTTAGTTTACCTCGTTAGGGCGAACCATGTGATACAACCCTTGGTTGTGTGTAGTAATACGTTTTTGCTTCATAAATTTTTGTCGGTGGTGCAGAGATTATGATTCCTATGGCTATTCGATAATATTAATTTATTATCGTTATTTCTGTTTCTTAATGTTTGTGAGTTACACATCGTTCATGTTGCACATGTGTTGCTACAAAGAAAGCAGCGATAGGAATCGGGGAGGCTGCTGCGAGTAATGAAGTCTTGTTATGTTATTTTTGTTTGCAATCATAAAATACTGTTGAACTCTAACCTGCTTCACTGACCCAATTCATCCGCAACAGAATAATGTCTGTGTTATACGTTCTGTTGTTCTGTTCTGTCACAATGGTAAATATTATAATGCAGTTTTGCAAGATTTTCCCGCTTTCCGTGTAAAAGGTGAGAAGAAACACAGGTAGTACGAAGAAAATCTCACACCTGATCACTAAAACATGAAATCAGGAAACAAGACAGTGTTCCAAGAGATCTTCTTTGGAAAGGAAATCACACAATGGGGCAAAACAATAGAGCGTATTTCATAGACGTTATTCTTTCACAAATGAATTAGGTCTGTGAAGAAGGCTAGCTGAACCCTGGATGGAGTATGGTGAATCCTGTATATAACAGCCAGCTATGAGATCCAGCTATGAGAGGTAGATACACAGACCATTATATGCAGGTGTATATAGGTAGGATTGACTCAAAATAAAATATTATTTTAGAGATTGCAAGAGTGACCATTATATAGAGGTGACCCTTATAACAGGTTTGACTTTTGGTAAAATTTATAGTAATTTTGTGATTTATATCACTTATACTAACTTCTGCTTCTTGGACTTTCTAGGCGTACCTGGTTCGCCCACTGATGTCACAGCAACATTACTTAATGGGACAAAATGTCTTTTAACGTGGATGCTAGGTCGTGACAATGGTAAACCAGTAACAGTTGTACATATTGAATATCGAACGAGTCACACAGGCAATCAATGGCATTTATATGCATCAATGCGAAACATTTCATTTTTTGGTTCAATCCAATTAAAACTACATCCATGGACGTCTTATAAATTCCGTGTAAAATCTTCAAATATTGTTGGCAATAGTACGCCTAGTTTGGAAACAAATAAATGGCTGGAAACAGCTCCAACTGGTGAGAATAGACTATAGTAATAAGAAGATACCTTTCTATAGATAGAGTGTGTAGTAAAATTTGGCAATAACGGTTCCAGCACTACCGGTATTTCGGCAATAACAGTAAACAAAAGAAAGTCTTGATTACTGTACGGTCTAACTTTGCTAACTAATCACCCCTAACAATGGATGTGGCAATACCGGCAAAGTAATTTGTTTCCCTATCATACTGACATGCCGTATTCAATTGTATATTGCAGTGCTTTAAGATACATGTAAAATCATGTTTTGAAGTAATAAGTTTACTAATACAGGTAATGAAATACATAATGTCTTCATTATCAACGCCACTCTCTACCTTAGACTCTACAATGCAACTTTGCCTTGGGTCCCAATAGACTGGATCCACAATCAACAGGATGATTACAAACAATGATGAAGTGTATAAAGTAGTTGAATTCAATTTCATTTGTTGTGTCATTTTGTCAAATCACTTCACGCAAACCCTTAAATTATCACAATCAATACAGACATGTTAGGACACTGTTTTCCTTCTATGTCACCTTGGGGCATTACATCTTTTCGCATACTTAAATATCTGATAAGCCAGGTCGGAGTTTATCGTCAGTTTTTAACTGTTCCTGCTTTTCACAAGTGAAACAATTTGGGATAATGCCATTGAAATATTCAGACTTATCAAAACATTGAAGCTTCTCGACACTGGAATCATCATCTCCACTCTGGGCTGACGAAATATATTTTGGGCCCTGGAGGTTTTTTAAGAAAACAGGTCCTTAAAGCCTCAGCGATCCTGTGACACCATTATTACACAATAAAGCCAACTGCTATGTATGATTACTAACTTTACATTTCTGTATCAATCTTAGCTCCATCCGATTATCCAGAAAGGATAGAAAGCCAAGGTTCAGGGCCAAGTGAGATTAGAATATCATGGCAGGTAATTATTATTGAGCTAAAATGTAATTAATAATGTTCTCTCTTTTACTCTGTAGCCTAATATTGTTATTGATTTTCTATTTAGCAATTAGATCGAACTCAACAAAATGGGCCTGGTATCTATTATGTTGTACATCATCGTCAATCTGCAACGGGTGGTAAATTTGATACAGACAAAGTAACACATGGTTTGTCTAGTTTCATTCTCAAGGGTGCTGAGTTTTATACAGAGTTCGAGTTCCAAGTACAAGCTGGTAATGCCATTGGTTTAGGCCCAAAAAGCCCCTTGATGACTGGCTATACCGGTGAAAGATGTAAGTGAATAATATTTGTTTTGATCAAACAGAAGAATCACAGTAGGACAGCTTTTACAAGGACAGTAGTTCTACGGTCAAACCCTTCTCAGCTCAAATGCATATAAAATGATCATAGAAATAGGAAAAAAGATTAGAAAAATCCTAACAATACATGAGATTTTACACATCACAATCCTATTCTCAAAATACAAATTCGATTTTCAGTGTAGTCTAAAATAAGATAAGAATGTGTAATATTTAGCAAAGGTTTGTACTGGAAATGTTTTGTCTATTCTGTCTATTTCTAGTACCATTATTCTTAGTGAGAGACAGACTTCTTCCTCCAAATAGACCATCATTTGGTTTCATTCGATTCTCATTTTGTGTTTACTTGACTTATATAGCTTTGCACAACCCTTCTTGTCAACTTTGATATCGAAGAGGACTAACTTAACTTAATCACATACATTTTTTTAGACATTCTAAATAATAATTTTTTTATTTTCTTAGTACCACTTGGAGCCCCAAAGAATCTGAGGATAGAAATCAAGGCATCTCGAAAAGCAATTGGTTGGTGGGATGGTGTAAGCAATGATCGTTATATCATGAGAGGTCAACTAAAAGGATATAAGGTAAAGGAATACAGTAAAACCTGTGATAATGGCGACCTGTCTATAGTGGCCACTCACTGTGCTGGATATACAGAAATGATTATTCTGTTATAAATGGACCTAAAATTTAGTCCTACAACGCGTGTGACTCATTGATTGTACATTACAACCACACATGATACAATGGTCACTCTTTTTACGTCTGTATAGTATTTTCTATTGAATCAACCCTGTATGTAAAGGCCACCTGTCTATAGTGGTCAATTTGTCTACCTCCATAGCTGGCTGTTATATATAGAACCTGTATGTATTGGCCACCCCTTCTTACAGTGTCTAAATTAGTATTTTCTATTGAATCAACCCTGTATGTAAAGGCCACCTGTCTATAGTGGTCAATTTGTCTACCTCCACAGCTGGCTGTTATATATAGAACCTGTATGTATTGGTCACCCCTTCTTACAGTGTCTAAATTAGTATTTTCTATTGAATCAACCCTGTATGTAAAGGCCACCTGTCTATAGTGGTCAATTTGTCTACCTCCATAGCTGGCTGTTATATATAGAACCTGTATGTATTGGCCACCCCTTCTTACAGTGTCTAAATTAGTATTTTCTATTGAATCAACCCTGTATGTAAAGGCCACCTGTCTATAGTGGTCAATTTGTCTACCTCCATAGCTGGCTGTTATATATAGAACCTGTATGTATTGGCCACCCCTTCTTACAGTGTCTAAATTAGTATTTTCTATTGAATCAACCCTGTATGTAAAGGCCACCTGTCTATAGTGGTCAATTTGTCTACCTCCACAGCTGGCTGTTATATATAGAACCTGTATGTATTGGTCACCCCTTCTTACAGTGTCTAAATTAGTATTTTCTATTGAATCAACCTTGTATGCAAGGATCACCTGTCTATTGTGGTCAATTTATCTACCTCCACAGCTGGCTGTTATATATAGAACCTGTATGTAGAGGTCACCCCTTCTTACAGTGTCTAAATTAGTATTTTCTATTGAATCAACCCTGTATGTAAGGCCACCTGTCTATAGTGGTCAATTTGTCTACCTCCACAGCTGGCTGTTATATATAGAACCTGTATGTATTGGTCACCCCTTCTTACAGTGTCTAAATTAGTATTTTCTATTGAATCAACCTTGTATGCAAGGATCACCTGTCTATTGTGGTCAATTTATCTACCTCCACAGCTGGCTGTTATATATAGAACCTGTATGTAGAGGTCACCCCTTCTTACAGTGTCTAAATTAGTATTTTCTATTGAATCAACCCTGTATGTAAGGCCACCTGTCTATAGTGGTCAATTTGTCTACCTCCACAGCTGGCTGTTATATATAGAACCTGTATGTATTGGTCACCCCTTCTTACAGTGTCTAAATTAGTATTTTCTATTGAATCAACCTTGTATGCAAGGATCACCTGTCTATTGTGGTCAATTTATCTACCTCCACAGCTGGCTGTTATATATAGAACCTGTATGTAGAGGTCACCCCTTCTTACAGTGTCTAAATTAGTATTTTCTATTGAATCAACCCTGTATGTAAGGCCACCTGTCTATAGTGGTCAATTTATCTTGATCTTTAATATGATTGTTAACATGTTTTATACATTTGTCATTGTATTCATGGATATACGAATGGTTTTGATATCAACACTCCGGTTGATATCAAAACCAGCTAACAATCACAATTTTTGGCGGCTGCACAACACACTGTACTAACAAAACTACACCTGGAGTATTGTTATCCTGTTCATATTTGAGAAATAAGTTTTGCATATTTCTTAATTTTCAGCTGTTGTTCTGGATTGACAGTGGTACGCAAATGCCACCGCGAGATATCTTTTATCAAGTAGCAAATATGAATACAACACAGTTGGTGCTGGCGCCAGCTACATCTTATATGTTCCAAGTTGTTGCATTTAATAAAATTGGCCAAGGACCAGGCAGTAATATTGTTGGCCCATTGACCACATCAGAAGATGGTACGTAAATATTAGTATTATGATTAGCAGCAGACAAGTATTGTTTCTGGCCATTAGCCGTCATCAGTACTGCTCAGTGAAGGGGGTTCCCTATATAGCTAGGTCGATGTGGTGAAAGAGAAACAAACACCAGTAGTAGCCTGACTACAGTAAATAGTTGCTTTTTGTTAGCAATACTGAGCTACATGTGTGTGTCTACAGTCGAATCCAGGAACACATTGATAACATTGTTGGCTAATGCAACCAACATAACACACACAAGTCACACTTTAATAAGTTTATAGTGCATTGTTGTTGTTGTTGCTATAATTTTTCAGAACGTTTGCAAGATAGTCCTGTCTGACACAGTGGAGATAAAATTGCATCTGGAAATAGTAAAACTAATACTGAATCTATAATACTAATTTGGTGTGTCTTTGTGATTATTTTATTAGTTCCTTCGAAGCCACAGCGTGTTTGGATTTCACAAGCGGAAATGGGCTCAGCAAATGTTAGTTGGTTACCACCAGATAGTCCGAATGGAATTCTTTTACATCACACAGTCTCGTATAATGCATTACCTGATGGTATTATCGCAGAGAAAGTAGTCAGTGGTTCGATTTATTGGGCTGTTGTTTCAAATCTCCAACCTGGTATTTCGTACAACTTTTCTGTATCTTCAACGACAAAAGTTGGCGATGGACCACAGCAGACTGAAATCTTTGATTTTACAAAATGTATGTTACAACTTCTTATCTATTATTTCATCATGCTCTTATCTCATGTGGATCAGTCCTTGCATGGAATTAAACTACAATCCAACAATCTATAATGTGCATCCAAAGAGGACAGTACCAAAATATAGCAGAAAGAACAGCTGCGTATTTTCAGGTCAAACTAATTCTATGAAAATAGAGGCTTGATGCTACTCTTAGACTGTCTTTCATTTCCAAAACAATTTGAGTAATTTGAGTAACATTTCAATTTTTATGTCATCCGATGACCACACAAAACGTATCAACCATTTATTACTCTCATTAAAACTACAGTACTCGTACTTGACAACACCAATTACAACAAAGTTCCATATCCACTAAACTAAATGCAAATAATCAATGATAATAAATGATTTATTTACTTTACACACAATCGATCACTGTTTCACTACCATTTTATAATACAATAATATGTAACAATTGGTAATAATTAATTTTTCTGTCATTTGAATTAATTTCAGTGCCATTGGCAAAACCATCCGAGTTAAAAGTGACAGCTATTGGCAAGAATACAATTGTTTTGACCTGGTCACCTATCAATCGACCTGAGATCCTTGGATATAAGGTATGAATGCAACAAACCACATTATTGTGTACCGTTTTATACTCATCAGAAATACTATACAGTCATATTTCTTACTGCACCATTTGATTAAACTAAAACCAGGTTTAAGTTTAAATAATCAATAAGATTTTGCATCAGCTCAATAGACTAAACCGAAGTGACCACCAAAGACAGGTGACTATATTTACTACTTCTCTTATTTCTTAGGTTTATTACTGGAAAGAAGGAGACGATCAGTCAACTGCATTCTCACTGATGGAAGGTTCAATGGATCTTCTAACTCCCATTAGTGGTTTACTATCAAATACCAACTATTATTTCCAAGTAGCTGGTCTCAATCAATTTGGAGCAGGACCAAGAACGGATCCACTACTGGTGACAACCTTACCGACGAGTAAGTCAACATGATTGTACTTACATCATGCTTTTATGGCTTTGTAATAAGTAATTGAGACAGTGTTTCCCTATCGAAAGCAACGTCCCCACTTGAGGAGTGCTCTTTTCGCTAAGAGCAATGATTGTAAATGCTCTTTACTGATCTCAGACGTGACACTGCAGATCAATTTCAGCAGATTTCATGGCAGATGGGTTTCGACTTTCAATGTGCAACAATGCGCAGTAGCTACTTACAAAGTCACAATGCAATTCCCTCCGGACTATTCCATCCGTCATCAGAATATGTTACTCACAGGTATGAGAGAGTTCCTCGGAAAAGCTGATTGTCTCGTTTTCTACAAGCTCTAGAACAAAGGAAATTCACTATAAAACACATTTTTTTATTGTTTCATCAGTTTTCAAGAATCTCTTGTGACTGATCTTTGTGATGTATGTATTGATTTGATGTGGAACCATAGTCTATCAGATATGTTCAGATTTGAAGTCTGGTTTCTCTGCCATCTGAGCTAATCTTCCACTAAATCCGCAACATATTAAAACTGCCTACGCAAAGACAGTAGTACTGTAGTATTTAGGACTCAACATCTTTCAAATTCATTTACTTGCCTCTTGATGACAGTAATTTCAGCTTTGCATTAATGATGAGGTCCTGTCTTTGGCTTTTCTTCCAAATTTATAAGGTTTTGTAACACAGATTGTTTGGTGCTTGTCCACATGTCAATATTACAATTTTTGATTCTATGAATGACTTGTTTGTTTTAAGGGGGAGGGTATGTAAACGTTAATAGCCATTGGTACACTGGTAGCTCAATGGTAGAGCGTCTGCACTCTGTGCGGGAGGCCAGGGTTGTTTGATTCCTTGTCTTCTCCGACAACTTTACTTTTGAATTACGTTACTTTTTTTTTTCATTATAGAATCTGAAGATGTACCACGCACTTCACCGTCATCGTCATCAAAGTTAACTAGCGACAATACTGTTCTAATCTTATCACTGGCATTGTCAATTATGCTCTTTATTTGTCAACGAACGTGACATTAATAGAAATGAAATGATATAATCAATACAATATATCAGTCTGCGTCATTTTGGTGAAAAACATACCACCACTCAAACCCAAATTCCTATTTGTTTGCGAAAGAACATCAGCGTGAAATCACATCAAAGCAACAAACAAATATCCAATTCTCTATTATCTTGAGAAGGAACAAATTTATTTATAAAACAAAGTTTTTAATGCATGAAGTTATCAATTTGAGTTTCAAGACGGAAATATCCATTCGGGTACGATAAACATTCACAAAATATACCCGTCAAAAACAAACATTTAGAAAATGTCAAAACGTAATAATTGACAAATTCCATACATTTTTTTATGTAAAAAAATGAACTTAATTATATTATAATAATGTCTCTTATAATATCAATATATAAATTTATCTGATATTTTTAACAACCATATAATGGGTATTAAGTGCTTATGATTATTAAGCGGAACAAACTTTTTTTTTTTTAATTATTGTTTGTTTTTTCATTTTGAAAGTTTTTGAAAAATCATTGGAAAATTAAAATTGAAGCACACAAACCTAACTAATATACGTATTATGTACATATCTGTTATTGTTTAATTATTAATAATAATGATAATAATAATAATGAATAAATAAATAAATACTAAAGCAAAAGCTATCGTCTTTACGATGATTGTTTTTCTCAATTTAAAATCGATTGAGTATTATACGAAAAAGAATATATGTCAGTTGAAAACTAAACTCAATATAAACGACAATGAAAACAGTAAGAAAATATCTCTCTATATATATATAAAAAATATATACACAATTATATACTTCATAACATGACTGTATGTGTATATAATGAATACGTGGAATGGAAATATATAATACTTGAAATGAAATTCATTAATTCCTTCGTCTCTGTTATATTTCATATTCCCAAATTAGCCCCTAGTGTTATTAATCAAAGTGCTAATTCGATTCTGATTGACTAGCTGTCATATTATGAGTATGTAAGTAATTAATTGAGGCAGTATTAACCTATCTGTAGTGTCTGTACTACTTTTTATTTCTAGAGGAGTGGCTCTTTTATCTAAGAGAAATGATTGTAAATACTTTTGTTTATTGATCTCAGCTGCGAACATTGCTGATCAATTCAATATAGTATTCACAGCAGATTGGCCTCAGTTGTCAATGCGCAGCAATACGTTGATTGCTATTCACAAAGCAATTCCCTCTGGAATGTTCAATCAGCCATCAGAAGATGGTACTCATTTAATATGTTTAGATTAAACCATAGCCAACAAGATATAATCGCATCTGAAGTCCAGCTGCTCTGCCGTCTGACCTAATCCTCCTAATATTACGAGACAATAGGTCCACCAAAACGAATTATGTCCGTAGTGCTGTTGAGTTTTGCCACTTCTTCCTTGCATAATGTATGAGGTTAATAATAAAACAATTATCAAACACTGTACTTCGATTGATTGAATTGATGGTATTATAATGAAGACACAACTTTGTACTTTGTATCGCATCAAAAACTACCATACCTCGATGCCGTATTGTGACATTCAACCATGCCTGCTAATGGCCATTTCACAGTATCTCCAATGTCTGATGTATATTGAATCTACACTTTTCCAAGTGAATTTCAGTAAATTTCAATTCAATTTCTGTATACAGTATGTGACTTCTACGACAGGTAATGAGTTCTACTTGATTTAAATAGTGCCTTCACATTCGCTGCTATGACACGAAGACCACTAGTCTTCTTCTCTCTACTCTCAACAGTGCTTTGGTTAGTCTGCGTACCAACCCTGAGGTTTGTTTTTGAAACCATAGGGTCTGTAAACTAAGGTGTGATTTTTCGCCTATCAAAAATGGCACCTATAAAAATTTAATAAATTATCCACACACTGTTACAAACATTAATTGTCATAAAATCACAATTCTTTGTCAAACACGTCATCGCTATCAGTCGCAACAATGATCTTAATGATAATATGGCATACTGCGTGAATTATATGCATAAATTAGTGACATTTGCTGGGCAGAAAATCACATTTTGATTCACAGGCCCTATGGTTTCAAAAAAAAACTTTGGGATGGTCGCAGGCTAAACTTTGATGTACAGTCCAAGGAAAATTTAAGCAATACAACAAATTGTTTAATAAAGCCGACACTATTATTATAAAACTCATCGTTTGAAAAATACAGTTTATACATATTATAATTTAAAATCTACTTTGTTCCGAGAAATGATAACAATAATAATAATAATTGATAAATGGTTCAATCTGAATCACTATCATCTACAGTATTTGATGATTTGATCTTACTTTGATTTTTTGATTCTTGATAAAGGGATTCTGACAAGACATCTCGTCTAAACGTAAAATAAACAGCAACATCATGAAAACAAACTTATCAACTATTATGCGTGCATCAGCGGCTTTCCGGGGGGGTGACCCCCGGGCTCCCAGGAGGATTAGTGGAGTTTTGTTAAGAAATAGATGCCCAAGGGGGAAGGAGTTTTGTCTTCTTTTGAAATTTTATTTATACCCCCAGGGAAATCCCTCGGGCAATGTAATTTATGGTCAGCAGGTTTTTATGAAAAATATTGCCGTCAGAATTGTTGTACACTGCGCATTCATGTATGAGAAATTGTATTAATATTTCTGTTGTCATATTCATTGGCAATACGTTTTGTGCAGATATTCCCTAATTTTCACACTTCTCAATTTTTAACAATAGATCTTTAGATTAATTTTTATAATCAAAATAATGTTACTTAATAGTATCTAATTCCATTTTAACTCTATTATGCATATTTGTGATTTTTTTTATTTATTAGATACATTCTTACCTTGAATTTGTTAATGAGAGCTAAATATGTCCGGCCCTGGGGGAGGGGAATTGCAAAATCAATGTTGCCCCTCACCCAGGGGAGCAAATCCCGGGGGTCACCCCCCGAAAGCCGCTGACACACGTATTAATTTAAAGTGTGGATGAAATGAAAACATGGGTGTTAAGGTTCTTACAAATAACAAATGTTTATGTTCATCTTAGTACAATTGTAATATTTGATTTTGAAAATTTCTAGTGAAAGTTGTTGTTTTCATGCTCTAAACATGAGATATTTGAATCGCTTGGTGAATCGGCAAACAGTTTTTACAATAATAGGCTGGATAACTTACTCAATAAAAAAGTTCTCAACATCTGATGCGTAAAAGTCATTGTCCAGATCATCTGTTACTTTGAGGTAGTTGCCAGTTAAGATACTATTTCTGTACACTTGAATGGAAGGTAATGCCTTCAGTTGCTAAAAATAACAGAAATATTGAGAAACTTATGTACAATGCAACCTGATAAACATAATTTTGATAGAAAGTGACTATTATATGCAAAATGACATTTGTATATTAACTTACAAATTTAATACTTAGACCAGCAGACGATGCTTGAATTTTACAAAATTTGACCTGAAAAAAGATAAGATATGTAACTCACCAACTGGCGTCAAGCATGAATTATTCATAAGTTTTAAGAGAGTTTATAACCTGGTTGACAGCGTTAATATGGTAACAAGATAATGAGCAATATAAAATTGGTAGATGGAATATTGTATGAATAATGGTTATGAATGGTAACTATTTAACAGTTACACCAATTTGAATACCGTTTCACTTTGCTATGAGCAATTAAAAATATTAAAATTCATGTTAAGTAATTGCCTGATGATCGCCTCGGCATGAAACTTCAAGTAGCAAACATGACTGTCTGATTCTCTGACATTTATTATTTAAAGCTCTGCTATATTTCGCATTGAGCCCTACGTTCAATCAGTAAGGCTACGTTTTACAAATACAGTCGAACTTGCTTAATATCCCCCTTTGGTACAGATAAAAAGCGGGATATTAAGCGAGGTAAGAATATGAAAGTTTGTATGGAGAATTGAAAATGGAAATCAGTTTTAAGTGGGGATATTTAGCAAGGTGGGACATTAAAAGAGGGGATATTAACCGAGTTCAACTGTATTAAAATTCATGTTATATATCAAAAAATTGATTGAAGGCAAGGTGAAAATCTGTTGATAATGGCCGAGGTCTTCAAAGAGTGTTATTAGACCTCTACTTAATTCTGCTGTCAATAAGAAATTTTATATCACATAACAAATACAGAGTAGAACCTACATGTGGATGCTGTCTTGCAAGTTCAGCAAGGCATTTATTGAGCCTTATACAGGAAGTCAGATTCTGTTGGAGGAAAATAAAAACATTGTTGGTTGATGGTGAGAAATATGGACAATATCGTGAAATGTGTATGCAACAGCCAGCTATGAGAGGTAGATAAATTGACCACTACATGTAGGTGGCCTATATATACCTGGTTGATTCATTAGAAAATTATATTTAGACATTATAAGTGACCACTGTAGACAGGTGATCGCTGTATAGAGGTGACCAATATAGCAGGTTTGACCATAGTAGATATCAACAGAATTGCAAACTTAGGAGCTATTCGTAATAATACCGCTTAGTAGTCTTTACAAATCTATTTGATGTTTCAATATTTGAAGAAAAAAACCTGCACATAGCAACACCATATTTTTGATTGAAAGAAAATTGTGCAGCCCTGACAACAGAAGATCACGCTTCTGTGGTTGCTTAAAACAATGGGTAGTCAAATGTTGGGTGAAAGGGAGTGTTTGAAGAGTGGTTGTTAAATACAACACTTTTCTATTGTTTTAGTCAACGGCGGCTTGAACCGTGGTCGCTTACATCAAGATTGTCCGTTTAATAGGAGTGGTCGCTATGACGAGTTTAACTGTATATGAACTGATGAAATTTGTATGAAATAAACAGATGATGCGTGCTACAGATGAGTATGAACTATACATAACATACATGATCACATAGATGTACGACAACCGTAGATTGTGAACTATCTTTGTCAATTGCCGTTAGAAATTTGTCTTTATCCAATTCATAAAATTCACCATAGGTTGGTCTGAAATGTATTAAACAAGAAATACATTGATATATGGGATTACGTTACTGTATTTGCAATTCACTATTGCAAAAAGACAACATTCAGATGTTTCTTAATACTTAGGGGGCAAGGTGAAAATGGTGAAAATGATTTTTCAACTTGAATGTGTATAAGTGGTGATATGTAATGTTTAATGTTTGATATGTAATGTAATGTAATATCTTGGCTTTACTCTGCACGGTGGACATACAGTGAAACCTGTATATAATGGCCAGCTACGAGAGGTAGATAAATTGACCACTATAGACAGGTGGCCTTTATATACAGATTTGATTCAATAGAAAAATACTATTTCAGATATTGCAGGAGTGACCACTATAAACAGGTGGCCGCTGTATAGAGGTGATCGCTATAACAGGTTTGACTGTACCCTATTTTCAGTCAGTCTCTTTTTCCAAACTCGATAACAATATTTGAAATGACAAGAGGGCTACTATAGGAATAAAAAAAATTCAAAACTTTGAAATATCGTATCTCCTCTCTCGCAAAATCAAAAGATTCTAATGTCCAAGTAAGCGAGAAACGAGTTCACTTTACTGAGAATCAAATGAGATACAAGAATATTTAGTGCTTGAAATAGCGATTTTTTGTAGGAAAAGGCTCAAACACTTCACAAACATCAGGTGATACGAAAGGAGGTACAAATTTTTGTCATTCTGACTTCACCTTTTTCCTATAGTACGCCTTCTTGTCATTCCAACTGTCCTTCCAAGCCATGTCCTATTTAGCTAGAGCTACCCAAATCTGTGTTTAAATTTGTTGGTGTCATGTGCACATTAAATAGCGCAATTTTCACAACCTGTTCACCAAAGGTTCATGACTTTAGACCTGAAGATATTGTCATGAAATTTTCAAGAATAGTTCATATATACTGCTTATAAGGCGTTCATTAACAATTCATATAAAGGTACATGACAAGCACGCCATTTAAACTTTGTGAACTTTCCATGAACGGTTTATGAGCTGCTTATAAGGCTGGCTCAAAATGAAATCGATGATATTCAGATATTTAATGACTAAACAATAAGTTTAGATTTGATAGACTTACCTATTCTTTCCTTGTGTAGTAATAAACTCTTTTTTCATTTGCTGCATTCGTTTCATGTGATATTCTTTCATAAATTCGTCATCGTCTTCTTTTTCTCTGTCAGCTTTTTCGTCATTCTGAATTGATATAAAATTTGCAAGGAATGAATGTCTTATTTTAGTATATATTATATTATATTTGCTTAGATTAATCATTTTACAACAAATCGTGTAAGCTAGTAGTAGGGTGGTTGGTGAGTTGGTCAGTTGCTTAGTGTCTTGGAGTGTATGCGAGTTTAATGGTCGGATACCAGGAATTCAATCCAAGCCCATTGGGACGAGGCCCAACATCCTATGTCCATATATCTAATTTAAACATTTTTCAAGCGGCTACACCTCTTTATGGCTTAGCCTAGATATGATTATCACAGCGGGTAGTCTCTGTGCACTTTCTGTGTATAGTTAATGGGGATTAAATACCTTTGTCTAGGAAAAGTCGTAAAGAGGTGCCAATCGCATACCGTGAACACATTTAAAGAAAAAATCCAAAACTAATAACTTTTGACTTCAGAGACTTATACAGTGTAACTCGCTTATGTGCAATTCGGATAAATGAAATTCCCGCTTATCTGCAACCTGGCTTTGAAACCCGTTAAACAACTTTCTGGTCAAGTCCTTGGTAAGCAATTTCAGATAAATGCAATGAAAACCGTTGGCAATTTTGACTTGCACTCAAGCGGGTTAAACTGTATCTCTTTTGACATCAAATCTAGATAAAATACATGTGTACATTTTGAGCTAAATGTTGAATGGATCATTTTAAAAACACTTTCCATTTGGTTCAGCCGCTTTTTTTTAAGAGATAGAAACTTGAAATGTTTAAATGTTTCTTCTGGTGTAAACCCGCTTGACTGCATTTTGGAGGGGGTAATGACCGTGCAAAGTAAAAATACAAAAGGAACATATAGAAATAGAAAAACTTGATCTATCTAAAGAAGCAATTTCCCAATATTCGGGATATACACTTATTGAGTGGTCATGTTCTTCAAATGTTTGTTTTCTGATTTTATATCAAAATAAACAGCATTATGATCAAAAGTACTTCACATATCTCGCATCAGTGACTTTCCGTTTGTGTCATACAATCGCTCAGATAAATTTTGGCAAATCTTATAAGAAAATCAGAAAGTAGCCAACCGGGTGCAGCAGCTCAAATACAACTACAAATAGGGTCTTGGGTCCAAACCATGCCTGGAGCACTATTGGTTGGCGTCAGAAAGGGTATCCTGCTATTAAACACACAAACACAGCTTCAAAATACTAACCCAATGAACCAATCACATGGGTGAAAAAAGCCCTGTTTTGTGAATAAATGATAAATCCAAACAAAAACTATGCATGGAACTCGTATATATCATGGTAATTTATCAAAAGATATTCAATTCTTGATTAATCCTTCAAAACAGAAACACCTAAAAATGTATGGAAAATGTAGCTATCACATAATAGAAGACAAAGACCTCACGTTGAATTCTAATTTTTCAAAAGTAAAATTTAAATTTTGGATATAGGAAATGTTGCCAATGGTAACAACATCACTGCACACCTTTGCGCTCAAACATTTGAGGTGTGCATTTTGTCACTGGCTCATAATGTCAGGGGTACAAGCTATGAGTTGCAAACGCCTGTAAAATAAAATCACTTACTGCTGACTGACATGTCATTGCAAGGCGTTTATATAAAGCCATATTTTCAATGGCTTGTTGTTTTTTCTCTTCATTTTCTATTTGTCTGTAACGCTTATAGTCTTGTAGAACTCCTTTGGGTCCAGTCTAAAATCACAAATAAAAAAATAAAAATATAACTTGGGTTACACCACGTCAACTTGCAAACAAAATTTTAGTTTGCGATTTGTGTTTGCTATCAAAGTGCAAAATAGACGAAACACATATCATTCGAAAGCTTGGATCATCTAGTTTTCATTTTTGTATGTTTCAAGAAGCAAAATATGATTTTTTTTTATTGATATTTTCAAGAAATGTTTGGGGCTAATTTTAGATATGATTTATGAGCCCTAGATTAAAAACATTTAAAGTCTCACCTTACATAAAATAACAATGTCTAGTGATTTTGGAAATTTCAACAGATGTTAGAGTGCGCCAATTTTAATTCCACTTTTCTCTAGTATTATTCTTATAATCCTACCTTGAGAATCTTGAGAAATCTCAACTCTGGCGTTCCAAATCAAAACAGCGATTCATTCAATAAAAAAAGCTTTGTAGATATATTAATTACATAGCCCTACTGTACTAAGGTTTGTGCATTTTTTTTATTGTAGTTTCTTTCTCAAATTGTAACATTTCTAGGGATGAGTTGAGTGCCAGTTGCCGCTATTCAAAGGATGTGTATCGACAGCGTCGCCTTACAACCTACCCGGGTTTTGGAAATCCACTTCTAGTGTAAATACTGAAGGATTTTACAGCACACTGAGCACAAGGTCTAATTAATGATAACAAAATTTGTGGTCAGCTCATCAGCTCTCAGATCAGTTACTGAAATTAGTGCCTCTGACGTCACTATTAAAATCATTACTAGCATAATTCGTAAACAAATTATTATTACCAGATTATTACTAATACAGTTAATTATAAAGGTTTTGCAAATTATCAACCAAACTTACTTAGGCTACCCTTTTCTAACTTCTAACTCATCCTCTTAGCCTAATTAAGTTCCTGTAGAGTTGTAATCCGAGTGTTCTGACCCCCCTACCTTTGGTCCATTTCCAAACGTTTCCGCTGTTCTTTCTACAGCAGCTTCTTCTCCTCCTTCATCTTCTTCTTCTGAACTAGAGCAGTAATTATCCTTTTTATATCCGAGTAATTTATCATCTAAATTCATGTCTGCTACAGTATTTCAAAATTTCTGTCTATTTTCTGAAGGCGAAGGAAGCATTAGTTTCAAATCGAGGTAACCACAATACTGCAGCTACCTAAAATGGCGAACTTGGAGAAGGTGAAACATTATGAAGTTTGTGATAAATTACTTAGTGTTGGATATTTTAAAGATGTAAAGAATACCAATGAATTAAGAAAGAGTATATTTGTTGAAAAGAAGCACTCTGGGGCACTTCTACGTCCATCTATGGTACAAAACAAGAAATATATTCCATTATTTTGATTGCCCATATACTTTTTAAGTTTTAAAAATGTTAACTGTGTCTGTGTTAGTGTTACTGTGTCTCACAGTGTCTGTTAGTGATTGACTACTTAGTACTACTCATACGCAAGACTAGGAGCCAGTTTGCAGAGAAGGGCGCTTTTTGACGACGTCTCAGAGGCTTCTTCCGCGAAATGTTTGTCCGCAAGCAGCCAAGCACTGATGGTTGCTGGCTGGCCTGGCTGTTGCTTTAACAGATTTATGCCTTCTCCGACCTTGGGACCTTGGCTTGTACGAAAAAACAATATTCTATAGAAAATATATATCATTCTAGTGTAAACAAAGCGTGAAACAGTGCAAATCACCGACGCAAGAAAGACGTTAGCTCGGATGTCCAGAAAGTCAGGATTGCCCTAATTAGTAGATCAGTCAAACAGACAGCTTTGATACTGATAATATATAATTCAATAATTTCAATTGATTCAATTATCCGTTAAAGGAGCAAAATTGACCGGCAGTCTCGACAAGCTCAATTTGAATTAAGCTAGCGTAAATTCAACGATCAACCTCAGTCAAAGCTTCTGCATGGCTTCAAATTTCAATTTCACCATAGTTTCAGGCACAGAAACAATACAAACGACAAACACGCATGTGACTCTAAGCGCGTAGAGCCCGCTGGTCAATTTTGCTCCTTTAAGGTGCCCGCAGGCGAATCTTCAACAGGCTCCCCCTGAGATCTCGTTGATTAGTTAATCTATTATGCTAATAGGTTACATTTTTGTGAAGAAATTCTGATAGCAATTGTGTTTGTAACACAGATTGCAGGAGATTTTACAATTCAAGTTGCTGCTTACAAGGCTGTGATAGCAGAAGAACAAGGAAAAAGGAAGACAAGAAATATTCATTCAGAGATTATCTACAACCTGTCATATTCACGTAGTGTAAGTTATCTTTCCGTTATTAACACATTTTTGCTTTGTAGGCCTAGATATTGCTTGATCAATGCAGTATTTGGTGTGTGTATTGTTTCTAAGGAGGATTAGCTCAGATGTCAGAGCAACCGAACTTCAGATCGGATCATAATCTGATCGACTGTGGTTCAAATCCCCCGAAGGTCAACTCAACCTTGACTTTATCTGAAACATCAAATGAGTACCATCTGAGGATGGCGGATGGAATGGTCCAGAGGGAATTGCAATGTGAATAGCTGCGGCGCATCGTTGTGCATTGACAATCGAAACGTGTCTGCCATGAAATCTGTTGTAATTGATCTGCAGTGTCGCGGCTGAGATCAACAAAGCGCGTTTAAAACCATTGCTCTTAGTGAAAAAAGCCACTGATCTAGAAATAGAAGAGTGGTATGGGTGCCTTCGATAGGGCGACACCTTCTACATTACTTATTTTATTATTGTTTCTATGCCTGAAACCATGTTGAAACTTGAAATTTAAAGCCATGCTAAGCCATGGCTTGCATTGATCGTTGAATTTATGCTAAGCTTAATTGAAGTTGAGCTTGCAGCGACCACTGGTTAATGTTGCTTCTTTAAGTACAGTAATGTAGCATTCCTTCTTTCTCCCACTTTACAACAATTGTATATAAAGACCCTGTATATAAAGGTCACCTGATCACAGTGGCCACTCTCTCAATGAAATTATTTCTAAAAATGTCCTGATTGCATTGGTGGATAACACAATCAGACAATAGGCTATATCAATAGTAATGATTTCATCAAAGTTAATTTAACAACAATAATTTATAGTGTGCTGAATTTACAAAAGTACTTTTAATCAGCCTTTGGGCTACATCTTTTCATCTCTGCGTCTTTGTGTCAGTAGGCTACACATGGTCCCAAGAATCCCCAGTCACACAACTCTCTATTGAAATTACAGTAAATCGTGAACTTACAGAGATATTCACAGTTACACCACACAATTAAAAAATTGATCAATTTAAGTCTGAAGCCGATCTGATAAGAAGTGATAGAGATATCGATGTTTTGAGACTTTTATTCTGATGCACGTTTATTTTGGTGACGTCACTAACCTTATTCATTTTTTCTTTTTAAAAGCAGTAGGAAGCACAATTAATTTCTTGGTCTAATCTATTCAATATATTAAACAACAACCAGAAGAAATACAGAAAATGGAAGAACAATACCAAAGAGCATTTTGCCGCTGTTTCTCCTTTCTATTCCATTATTATTTAACGTTATTGAAAAAAATACTACCAATAATCTACTTTGGAAGTGAAATCCTAGTTTAAATGCTATTCCAAATCTTACGAAAATCCAAGATACATAATTAGGGTACATACACTTATGATAATATTATAATAAATTATGCTATCTTTGTTAAATAGGTCAAATTAAGCACCTGCCAGGTACCAGTAACCTATTAGCTAATCACAGAGACATCATAATTATTTCACTTTTCAAATTGGTATTTTTAACTTTTTATTTTTATTTTTGGCAGATATCAGATGCACTTAAACAATTTGGAAGTCACGAAGGAGACAGTAATGTGATAATAGCACTACTTCATGAACATAAGGAGTGTTTGGTATGTTTAACTTTCAATATACCTGATGATATGCTAGGACCCTCATTTCAAGTTAATCAAACCCTATTTATACATTTTTGATCAGCCCAAACTTTTAATACTTGCAAACACATTTCTTCTATAGGGATGGATACATGAAACTAAAAATGTTATTGCTTTTTATGTGAAATTGCAAAATTGATTGCACATAAATATGTTATGGCAATGGCATATATAGGAGCCCCCTATATACAGTATCAGTCCTTTGGTTAATAATTATCTGTAACTTAAAGGAGCAACATTGACCGGTGGCTGCTGTGCAAGCTCAACTTGAATTAAGCTTAACGTAAATTCAATGATTAATGTCAGTCATGGCTTCAAATTTAAAGTTTCAGTATGGCTTCAGGCACAGAAACAATACAAATGCATGTGACTCTAAGCGCGTAGAGTCCATCGATCATTTTTGCCCCTTTAAAGGTTTTCTTGATAAATAATGATGACGATGATTGTAATTAATGAACATTCAATGAAAAAAAAAACACAAACAAAATTATTAATTTATGTCTGATCGACTCCTTTTTATAAAATTGACTCCCAAAATCAAATTAATCCCAGTAGGTGCTATTTTACATAGGAATCATTGTTGATTCAGTTAAATTTGAATTTATAACATATGTGGTTTTATTTTTCTATTGCTTAGGAAAATAGTATCTTTCAACTTGTCAATGGAATACCGACGACAGAAGATGAAAATCAAATTAATATCGATAGAGAATTGTTGACTAAGGTGAAATAACGATTCACATTCTGTTTACGTTTACAATACAGTATAACTAATTTGAGTGCATGTCAACATTAGCATCAATTTTTATTTGCTAGAATTGGTATGTCCAGGGTCTGACAGAGTATATAACCCTGTGATCCTTGATCCCAGGAGGCTAAAGCAAGTTAAGAAGAAAGTTGATATTCTTATGATTTGTCAGGCCAAACCTAAACAGAAAACCCAGAAGAAAAAATAGATTCAAGCTTTAGGATTCCGGAAGGCTAAACCCCTTTCCTGACGTTCCGTAAACACTATCTTGAAAACATGTAATCACGAAACTGTGTACAGTGAAACCTGGATATAACAGCCAGCTACACGATGTAGATAAATTGACCATTATAGACATGTGGCCTTTATATACAGGTTTGATTCAATAGAAAATACTATTTTAGACATTGCAAGAGTGACCACTATAGACAGGTGGCCGCTTTGACTGTATAAGCATAATAGAAAGCTATGAAATGAAGAGAGATTAACCATTGGTGGCGTATATATACATACAGATTTAATAAAAATATTTTATATTGAAAATTGTTATTGACTCGCCATAAACAAGTGGCTGCTGTATAAAGGTGACCGCTAAAACAGGTTTGCTTTTATGACATTAGAATGTATTAATATTACAAAATTGTGTAGAGGATGGCCCAATAACAACAAATGTTTTTAATCAACAATTACTCACATGACTGTAAATCAATATTGTATAAGAAGAAGCAAAAACTAATCCTTCTTCATATTACATAATTAAATATATCTTATTTGAATAATTTCTCTTAATCGACCATTTTGAAGGTTTGTTTGCCTGTACTATAATTTAATTGAGAATCGTGTAATTTGGATTGAAGAATGAAGATTGAATCTTCTGTCAATTAAATGTTGATCAAAATTCATTACCCAAGATTATCCTTAGACATTTCTGCTGTAACTTTGGAATTTATTTCTCGTCAAATCCATTTTGTTTAATTCATTTTATTATTTGTATTCCAGCATTACAAAATTGCTTCAGAAGAATTTGAAATAGGAACAGTTGAAGATATTATTACAAGTAGAATTTCAACCAAAGATTTAATGTAAATTCTGAACACAATTGTTGCCTTGGCAACTCAAAGCATCATCTATAAGCATATACCTATAATATTTTACTTGTTTTACTTATCAAGACAAGTACTGTGAATAAATTAGAAACATTGAATGTAGTAGAAGTGCATTAACTGTACTATCATCAACACTAGATGTACGAAGGATCATATGAAAGTTTAAATTGCAGTTTTATTCATACAGTGATACCTGTATGTAGCATCCAGTTTAGCCTGCGTACCAGCCCCGAGGTTTATTTCTAAAACCAGAGGGTCTGTGAACTAATGTGTGATTCTCAGCCCATTGAAAATAGCACCTATATAAATTTAGTAAATTATTCACATTCCAATTCACACACTGTCACAAAACATCAATTGTCATAAAATCACAACTCTCTGTCAAACACGTCATAGTTATCAGCCGCGACAATGATCTCAACGTAATGTATAAATTATATCTCAAATTCATGAGAACTTGTTCGGCTGAAAATCACACATTAGTTCACAGACCCTATGGTTTCAGAAAAACCTAGGGGCTGGTACGCAGGCTACAGTCAGCTATGAGAGGTAGATAAATTTGACCACTATATGCTGGTGGCCTTTATATACAGGGTTGATTCAATAGAAAATATGATTCGAGAGTGACCACCATTATAGACAGGTAATCGCTGAATAGAGGTGACCATTATAACAGGTTTGACTGTATATAGGTATTTGTGACGTTCTTCGTCTAGCACATATGTTTGACAAAACAAGTACAAAACATCCCTACAATGGAACCGTCTAAATTTCAACTAATACTACCCTGGTATTAACAGTCTGAAAAGCATATAACACACGTGGAATTGACGTTGGGGAAAAACGTTGGAGCTTACTCGGGTCCCGCTATGGGGGTCAAATAGAAAAGCAAAAATAAATATATATTCCCGCAAAAATAAATATATATTCCCGAGTATGACATTCCCTTTTCTATCGATCCGTGGAGCTTGCCCAAATACATATTCTTAGCGTGATTAGCATGATAGCCAAGCATGGTTATGAATGTTCTACTTGTGACTCTTATTAGAACTTGTTTTAGACATCCAGTCAAAATAGGGGCATTTCACGCATGGGTGTGGTATTATAGCCTCGTATCAATAATGCTGCCACGTTTGAGAATGAGAAACAAGTAATCTACAAATGAAACAACAGACAAGATGGCGGATGAGCCCTTGAAAATCTTCTGATTTTGCTAATTAAACAATTTCTATTTAATATTTAAAGTAAACTTATGTTGAAGACGTTATTCATCCTGTAACAATGGTTACAAATGTATAATATTATACAAAAACGCACTGGGAGTTTCCTGATTCGATGTTATTTGCTGTGATCGACAATAGTTCGCTGTCTGGTAATCTAGTTTCGTATCGGCCGTGAAAGATTTTTGCGAGCGAATTGATTTTAAAATGAATGAAAATGATGCAAAGAAATTAATCGATTCGCTTCTTGCTGATCTTAAATCTGTCCATAATGAATGCAAGAAAAGATTTCCAGCCCTTAAAGAGGTAGGCGTATGGCAATGGCGATCAAATATTACTGTTTTAGCGGCAAGCTAGGCTAGAATATTTAGAAGCATTCATTTTGTCTTAAAATAAGATGGACTTCTCTTCTAGTCCTAGTGAAATAGGCTGACTAATCACTGCTTATTAAATGTTTATAAGTAATTTTTTCTTTCTGTGATTTATGATGTCAACTAACAGTGACAAGACAAGTTTCCCATTATATAGAATTGTACCTATCACTGTGACTATGTCATAACATTGATTTGCTTGTGGACCTAATTGAGGGTTTCTAGCTAGATGATAAGGGTTCAATTTATGGCCCATTTTAAGCTGAAATTTCAAATCATTTAAATAGACATTGTATTATTGGGGCCTTTCATATTTCAGCTGCCCTGTAAGTAATCAGAAATTAGCTCATATAGATGATTAGCCTTAAATCCTTGATGATGCGCCGTAAACTCTAGCCTACATGTTGAAGTACTTGCGCAACCAATGTTAATAACTTGTGTTATTACATGTGTGGAAACGTAAGCAGGAGACGTAGTTGTAGATAGCCTAAATCATGACAAATTTTCTGAAAAAGAACGCAAGTTACAGACACCGTTGTGCAACATAACTTCCCTTGATATTCCCAGTGAAAAATCTTTTTCAAATAGGAATCAATATTTAATATTTGAGCCAGTCTGCAGAGTATGGCACTGCACCCCCAAGATTTGGCCACCACGGGTTGTAACTATTAACCAGAGTGAAATAATTGAGGTTGATTGAAACTGGTCGCAAAAAATTTGTTGAATGAAGCTTGACGTCATATCAACAGTGGTGATATTAACACTGTTACACCGTATCGTGTTATATGGTAAAAATCTATGTTTCGAGATTTGAAATTGATTACAGTTTAGCCTAACATTTAACAATATAATTCCAAGGGTCAAGACTAGCCTACAAATTCTTTTCTTTTCCTTGATTGAATTTTCACCCTTAGAAGTTATGCGATCATCAGTTAGATACTATTTAAGACACATATATCTGATACTAGATTAAAATTCACTATTTGTCTCTGATATCTTTGTTTCAGTCATGTGAAGGAGGTATTTTGAAGTTGCGAATGCTCTCAACGAAAGAAGGTAACATTGCCAAAGGTAAATAACATTGCTTATATATTCGTTCACATAATTCAATAATTTGGTGATTTATTAAACACATTTAAAGCAAGTAAGATGAAAAGCAATCAGTTATAACAAGAAAACTTGTGTAGCAGGCAGCTTTACATGAGATGTAAACAAATTGCTTTTGCTTTGTTAAGAAGACGTTCCTTATATAGCCTACTGGTGTTGTCCGACAAAAGGTCATCATCATTATTGTGCCGCAAGCCGGGTAAGCTAGTACCTTTTTCACCTGTGTGGTTGATTAGTTGGTTAATGTTTCTTATTGGAGAGGGTTTGTGTTTATCAAGCCCTTCTTGACGCTAACCAATGATATTGCTTTGCCAGGGATTGAACTCAAGACCCTACGTGCCGAGGTCCAATGCCCTAAGCTAAGTATTCACAGTTCTGGCTATCTGAAATGCTATGTAGGCCTAACATTTCATCATTTTGTTGCTGAAGTTTGTCCTATAGGCCTAACTCGTAAAAAAATATCAATTTTCTTCTGAATTTGCTCTGTCCTCCCATTGTGTAGGGTTCCAGTAGCAGGGATATAATTGTGTGGAAGGACCCTTACGGGTCCTTCCATAGGATACTCTCATAATCCATAGTTCAGTTCCGAAGCATATCTCTCTATTCAACACGATTAAACAACTTTATTTGATGAAAAACTTCGTTTAAATGCCATTTTTTCCAAGTTTGTGTTTGCGTACGGAAAAATCAGTAAAGTAACTTCATTATAAGAATGTCACACAGCAATACATGCCCACAAGGTTATAACCTGATAAGTATTTAGTAAAATAACTGTTCACAGACTGGGTTTACCTGATAGCTTGACTGAATTGATCACAATGTATTTATGTATTTATTGATGCAGAGCACAAGCTCTCTGAAATGCTAGCTGGCGATGTTAGTGTTCCCTAATCTTATCAGCCCCACCACCCCATGGAATTTTGGTCTTTTCAGGGAGGCCTTAAGCAGGATTGTCAAGAATAAAATTAACGCTGAATTAAACAAACACAAAGAAAGAAATATACCGCAGAAATCTTTTCCCATCCGTCAGGAAGCTCTTTGAACCCCAGAAAGTATTTTACAGTTTATTAACTTGTTGTTAACTTATTATTAAATTATTAACAGTTGGTGTCAAACATGCAGTCCAGTAGGCACAACTCTCTAGTGAAAAGCCCATTTCCTCATAACCGCCTTTTACTGCAAAAAATCACTATCGGTCTAACAGAATGATTCCATACTTAGGCAGAAACAATCTCGTTCAATGTTGATTGAAAGCACTACTTCCTTGTGCATAAAATAATTAAACTTGACGAATTTAACAGAGCATAACATAGTGAATAAATAACAACAATATGTGCAATTAGCGAGCAACAACAATGAGGGTAACAATTAACAACCAATGTGTGTAAACGTGACAGCGCTAGAACTACGTGCCCGGAGGCACAACACACCAGCAAGCGGACAAAATCGCAAGACCACGTGACTGTAAAAAACTGTGAAAGACAAAAGAGTAGAACAAAGGGTATCACAGAAAAGGAAAAGTTTAAAAATTCATATATCATCATCATCATCATCATCATCATCATCATCATTTATTCAGAACCTTTAAGTTATACAAACTTTTTTTCAAAGGACTGATACATAACTAAGTTGACAGGAAAACAGACATTAAGTAAAAAAACAGGTATAAATAACAGGAAAGAGTGGTAAGTGTAAAGTATATTAAGAACGTAAGTGCTTCTCAAGGAGACGTTTGAAAGTAGGCCTGCTTTGGACTTCTTTCATTGCAGACGGTAGATCGTTCCACTTATGCGCACCAGCATCTTGAAATGAATGACGATGGCTCGACTTGATGTAAATGTCATTGTGGGCGTGAGATCTTGTTCTGGTGGAATACGGCAGTTGGAAAAAGTCGGAAAGCAAAGGAGGAGCTAGTTTGAATTTAATTTTATGAGTGAACATTAGTTGATGCAATGTTATTCTGTCTCTAACAGAAAGCCAACCTAGTTGACTTTGCATATCAGAGACACGAGTGTGATAGTTACAACGGAGTACTGTCCTCATTCCTCTGTTTTGCAATCTCTGGAGGCGATCTAGATGTTCGGTTTTACAGTTCCCCCATACGACAGCGCAGTAGTCAAAGTGTGGCAACGCAGTAAAATAAAATACATCATCAATCTTGATAAAAACAGAATCACGATGCTAATAACTAGTGGAACATTCTTGTGACGCAGACATCATCTTTGTAAAGCGCACAGGAGAAACTATCGTCTGAAATTTGGGTCTCCAGTATCCTTGGTTGAATTTTGACTCCATATGCGCGGATCTGGGCTGGCTGTCGGGGCCGCTTCGCAGCCCCTTGCCTGAGCTCGGGCCTCCAGGATTCCTATTTTTGTCAGTCTGTGACACTATGTAGACACGGTTGACTTGATAAAAATATCTACCAGTGCATTGAACATTGTTAGAATGACCACTACAGACAGGTGGCTGTTAAAACAGGTTTTACTACATAGAAGTATTAGTCATTTGAGTTTAATTAGCATTTTACTTTAGCCCTACATTCATTTGAAAAGTTTCAATTATATTAATTGTTATATAAATTATAAATTCGAATGATTTTATTATAGTATTGTCAGAAAGTGATGAACTCTATCGTCCTCTACTTCTTGGATGCGATTCAAAATGTCCAAAAATTGTTCCAACATGTTTAACGTCATTTCAAAGATTGGCATCAAGTGGAGCATTAGGAGAGGTATTTAAACAATTATTTGATATGCCATTTTGTTGAAAATTCTCCATAAGTGGCTGATTGGCTTAATATACAGTTTATAGTTCAAATCAGTTTACTGTATGGAATTATTTATAAGAATTAATTTGAGAGATTTCAATTAAAGATACGAAAATTTATGGAAAACAATCAAATTGAGATTACTGCAAATAATTAAAATGAGAAAAAAATATTTTGTAGTAGCCTAACTAGTCTAATTTAGTTCAAATTTCTTGAAGTTGAAATTTTTATTCATCAATTGGTAAAGCATCTGGTAAATAATCCTTGAATTCTCCAGAATGTAAAATATTCTAAACAACCTGTAAATCATTTTTCACTCATTGGTATTTAATATTTCCATCCAGGCATATACACAAAACATTGTTAATCAATTGGAGCAACTCTGTGATAATAATGTTGAAGAATTACGAATTTTACAAACTGTCATTGTTGTGCTTACAACATCTTTGGTTGTTCATCGTGGACCACTCGCCAAGGTAGGCTGTAATTGTGGAAAGCAATTGTTTAGAATTATATAGAGGAGGTTAAAGAATATATCAACTATTTTTGTGAATGTCAAAAATGAAAACAATGCTAAAAATGGCCAGAATCATCCACAATTTACAATGTCGACTATGTATTTCACATTCTATATTATAAGAATACAACTTATTTTGTTTGCTCATTAATTCTTTCTCAATTTCAAGTAGAACTATCAATCATATTTTTGATTAATTTCATAATGTGATTTAAATAGACTAGAAATCTAGTTAAAGTCAACCTAGCTCCTCCTTTGCTCTCCAGCATTTGTCAATAACCAGATACCATCAATTACATTCAAGTACAATCAGGAATGATCTACTGTCTACAATGAAGGAGGTTACCAGAAGGACAAGTTTCAATAGTCTTCTTGAGAAGCATTTAAACTCCAAAATAAACATGGCTATTAATTTTGCTTTGACATTTTTATTTTCATTGGCTTTACTGTATGTATGATTTTATGTTTGTTAATGTAAGTTTAGTTTTATAACCAGCCCTGTGTGAAAACGTTACATTAACTTATCAGGTTCTGAAAAGATGATGATGATGATGATCAGATTTTTATAATTTATTTTGTTTTTCAGACTGTCACAATTTGTTTTCGACTGTACCTTAGCTCTGATAGTACAATCAGTAATACGGCAGCCGCAACCATACGTCAAGTTATCTCAGTTATATTTGACCGTATGAATGAAGAAGACTCTTTTGATAGAAGTAAGTTTACTTTGATGCACAATGAAACATGTATAAAACAACCAGCTATTAGATGGACAGAAATTGACAGCTATGGGCAGGTGGCCTTTATATACAGGGCTTATTCAATAGAAACGATTTTGGACATTGCAAGAGTGACCACTATGGACATGTGGCCACCGTATAGAGGTGACTGTTATAACATGTTTGACTGTATTTATGTATGTTGAAAAGGTGGATTGGCCAAATCATTCGTTTTTGGCTAGTGCTGTTTGATTTAATTATTGTACATTCTGAAATAAATGTAATATTGTCATTTGAAGTCAAATCCGATAAAAGAAATTAAGAATAGCGTTTTCCATTAGATATTTTTATCAAAAACCTATATGAACATCATATATCGGTAGGCCTATATGATCAAATCATCATGTAGGCTAATGACCAATAGCAATATCAGACTCTGATATATTGATGGATATGGGCTCATCATTTATAAGAAAAGATTGATATATTCCAATGGAAAAAGCTGAAACATTTCTTAAAATTTAATTCAATTATCTGGTTTTATTAATAATTTTTTATTTTTTTTACAGGTTTAGACAAAATATCTGGTTCGTATCATAATCGCTGTCCAAAAACACTTCGTCCCAAAGCACAAGATGCATATTTATTATTTCAAGATTTATGTCAACTCACAAATGGTGATTCCCCTTATTGGCTTAACAGCATCACAGCCATGACGAGAACATTTGGTTTAGAACTTCTTGAATCAGTTCTTCGGCATTACTCCAGAGCATTTTTATCTGTAAGCATATACAGTGAAATCTTGTATATAACAGCCAGCTATAAAAGTAATGTAGACAGTGTCACCCTACCGAAGGCACCCGTACCACTCCTCTATTTCTAGAGGAGTGGCTATTTTGCTGAGAGCAATGATTTTTAAACGCTCTTCATTGATCTCAGCCATGACACTGCAGATCAATTTCAACATATTTCATGGCAGATAGGTCTCGATTGTCAATGCACTACGATGCGCCGCAGCTGCTCACAATGCAATTCCCTCTGGACCATTCCATCCGCCATCATTAGATGGTACTCATTTGATGTTTTAGATAAAGTCAAGGCTGAGTTGACCTTCGGGGGATTTGAACCACAGTCAATCAGATATGATCCAATCTGAAGTTCGGTTGCTCTGACATCTAAGCTAATCCTCCTATGCTATGAAAAGCCAGTTATGAAAGGTAGACAAATTGATGGCTATATGCAGGTGACCTTTATAAGAGGTTTTAATTCAATAGAAAATACTATTTTAGGCATACAAAGAGTAAAAAGAGTATCCATTGTAGATAGGTGGTCGCTGTATAGAGGTGGCCCCTATAACACAATTAGCTGTATATTGTTAATTAAAAAGGTATTTATTTGTACAGCCATCACTCACCATCAGTTTCCATCTTTCATTTCTACTTTTTTTTTTAATTTTATTTGTTTCAGCATCCAGAGTTTTGTTTTCTTCTCAAAGAGCGTGTTTGCCCTCTCATCATCAAATTATTTTCACCAAATATAAAATATCGTCAAAGCGGATCAGGTCAACCGTCTGTTGTTGAAAAACCTGTTTTTCCTGTTTCTGTGAGACTGTTACGGATTGTTTCTGTATTGATTAAACAGTTTTATACGCTACTTGTAAGTAACCTATTTGATTACATCATATTCTACCTCTTAACTTAAAAACTAGTATTGTCTTAACGTAAAGAAGATCTTGTGATATGGAAGTGAACATTTCTATTGTTGAACCCATATACAAGGCTGTTTATTTGATTAACAAATGATTACTGTACTATATTTTGTATATCACCTACTACTAAGATGGCTACTAGATTATACAGGCTGCTGCTATACGGAGGTGGTTTCTAAAACAGGTTTGACTGTATCTGGTCAAGGCATTTAATTTTATTTATTTTGTGTTTCTATTTCAAGGTAACTGAATGTGAGATTTTCTTATCTTTGCTCATCAAATTCATTGATAATGACAAACCATTTTGGCAAAGAGCTCTTTCTCTTGAAGTACTTCAAACACTCTGTGCTCAACCTCAGTTACTCAAGTAAGTTACTGTATCAGCCCTTCCGGTTAGATGACTAATATGAAAGTATGCAAGCTCAAAATTTTGGTTGATTGACCTGTCCTACGTGTATCCTATGGTTTAGAATTATCTATAATCAATATATACAGGAGGAAATACCATGGCACAGGAAATCGGGCTTTTATGGCCTTTCGGTGATCAATGATCGTCATTTGAAATAAAAATTGAATATCAACTGAAGTAAAACATTACATTTAATTTTGTATATACATCACACTTTGTTTGAAATATATATCTACCATGTTACTTTTCCACCAGATCATTCTGTGAGTATTACGATATGCAAAAACATTCAACAAAAGTCTTCCATGATCTCTGTGTGGCATTAAGTGAATTCATTGTTTCAATATTTGACAAAGAAACACAACATATGAGTCTTGCGAGTACTGTCTCACAGGGTATATCTCAAGCTGGAAGTTCTCAATCCTTAGAACGTTCTAATTCGCAATCTGGATTTCTATATAATAATATTTGGATACCGTTTAGTGGATCTCAAGCTGTTGGTACAATGAAATCATTATAGTAAGTTCGAATGGCCGGGTTATACTCCCTTATTTTAGTTGCAATATCTGTATCATATTGGACTTCTAGTTCAATCCACAAGGCGCTGTCTAATTATTGAATTGATCCTACAGTACAACCACAGGACAGTATGGGCAAGAACAGTAATCTTGTGATCAAACCCCGCTTAGTTTAAATGCATTTTAAATGGGCATAGAAGGAAGGCTGGAAAGACGATTTGCAATGTCTGAATGTTAATATATATTCTATTCTAAAATTACGGAAAGGAATTTGAACAAAGCAAAATATGAGATTTCAATGTGCAATAATTGGCATTAAGGTTTGTCTGGAAGTGTTTGGTGCTTCACCATAGCTTGTGTGACTGCGCCTAAGGAATTCAAATGAAATATGTTGATTGTTGTTTGTAAAATTAGCAGTTATAAACCTCTCATATCTAAAAAATGTTTCATAGTAACTCTTGTTGTGAATGTCTTGTCTTTCATTCTAATTTAGTTTGGAGCAATTGGACTTTAAAAATGATGGGGCATCCGTTTCCGAATCATACGGTATGGGAGTAGCGTTTTCTTGCGTTATGGAAATCAGTCGAAGCATCGATGTACTTGTCCATGCTGACACACCGAAACGGCGCAACGCAAATAAGAATTCTGAGAATCACCAAGAACGACCAACCTCAAAAGATGTAACAGGGTTAGGTTCAGAAGCAATTGTTGCTGCATCAGTGGAAAAAGAAGGCAAGGAAAGCAACAGAGGTACATGAATCTAACAAGATGCTCCTACCAGTCTATAAAACTTATGAGGTTTTGAGATCTCCTTATAATCACTTTTTTTTTCTTGCAAGATACCTGCCTGCACATACATAATCATTGGAAACAACTTATACAGTTGAACTCAGTTAATAATCCAACCTTGCTTTATATCCCCATTTATTAAAAACACTAGCTTTTTTCTATACAAACTTGACCATATTTGCCTTGCTTAATATCCCATCTTGTTTAATAGATCCTACTTCCACAGCTATGATTTCGACTGTAGCGTAGAAACAACAACAAAAGTCAAAACATCAAGCCAGCATTCACTTGAGGTGTTAAAATTGTTTTGAACTGTCAAAATTTCGAAGAGCTCTGAAGTAATTTGAAATATAGTCCAACTTAATATTGTCATAGAACTTAATATTTCTAACCCCAAATTAATATTTGTTTAAATAACGATACAGTAAATAATATCAGCTAATTATGTTTAGATTCAAAATTTAAGAGTTTCATGATTTTAAATGTTTCTTTCTTAAATGGTGAAAAGCATTTATCCGTTCTATTTTGAGCAGAGTTACCGTATTTCGTTACTGTTATTAGTAACATCCTTCAAATAATTTTATTCTTCTTCTAGATTTGAATTCTGCAACGTGGAAAAAGATGATCAGTTCATCGTGGGATAGCATGCTGCCAACGTTAACACTTTTACTCGAGGCATGGTGAGAAATAGCAGTTGCATTTGATATTAATCAACTTCATGACTATTAACCTTTAAAATACATAAACGCCAATTTACATTGTATTTGCGTATACAATGTACAACCCTGTACCTAGCATCCACCAAAGTATCTAAATATAATGATATAGACAGCTTAATTCAATAGATTGGTTCTTTCGGATAATATTAAAATGACCATTATATACAGGTGGCCGCTATAACAGGTTTGACTATGGTACACCGTCTAACATGTTTTATGTGCCAGTTGGCCAAGTATAATTTGTTTTTGGTAATTGCCAATCTATCTGGTTAATATTAGGAACAACTGTAGTATATACTATCTTTAGGTTAGCCCTTTTCTGACATGAAAACCATGAAACAAAAAACGTGAAATTCCATAGCATTTTCACATTTTTAATATGGGGAATATGGATGTTTTTATGGTTTTCAAACTTTTCATGGCCTAAAAAATGTCTTAAATTTTAAAATTCTTAAAAAAATTTTTTTAATTTCTTTGGTGTTTCACAACACTTTCATGGCATTTTAATTGTTTCCGTAAATGGCGGTTTTGAATATTTTTTTCAACTCTTTTTTCTAGCACTGATGAAGGCTCAGTTGAAAGCATTTTAAAATCACTGCAAACTTATGCAAGTGTATGCGGTCTTCTTGGTTTTAACTCAAGTAGAGATCTCTTCATCTGTTGCCTATGTCAATCGGCAATACCTACAAATTACACGTCTGCATCGTTAAATGATCTTCTCTCCAAATTGAGTGCCCAAAGTCAAAATGAAAGTATGCCACAAACACGGCGTCGTACACCATCTACTTCCTCCATATCATCAAATGGACAAAATAATTATGTTGCTGTAAGTGTGACTAGTTCTGGATGAATTAACTGTAATTTCTCTTTTACAACCATTGCTATTCGCCTTCCTCTATACAAACAGAGTGTAAAATATGCCGTATTTATTCAAGCTATGCTTACTAATACTAACAGAAATCTCATAAGCGACAAAAATTTATGAAAGGCCATGCAATACAAAAATTGAATATTGGAGCCAAAAACTATGACAACCAACTTAGCTTGAATTTGACATCTTTACACAGTGTTTCCACTGTATTATCAGATGTAATCTATTACTGTAATTGGAGAGAATTCATAGGATTAATAGACTACTACTCTCTCATTTGATACTACCTTACCATTTAATAAAAAAGTATATTACTTCTAACTTTATAGCTCTCCAACAAGAATATTCAATGCATGCGTACACTTTTGAGCTTGGCTCATTGCCATGGAGACATCCTATGTAATGCATGGCATGTTGTCCTATCAACATTGCAACATATGACCATTATTCTTGGTTTGAAACCATCGTCTGGTGGAAGCCTCAAAGCAATACAAGCCAATGATGTTCCTAGTCTTGTAAGTACAGTAATGTAATTGTGGTGCGATTAAATGCATGGGGAGGCATGCCATCAAATGTTTTATGTACATACGAATACGAACTCGGCTTCAACACTTTATCTGACAATCTGGCCTATGAACCATTAAGTACTCTCCTGGTTGCCGTCATAAACAAGGCCCAAATAGTGTAAAAATCAAGTGTGTTTTAGCTGGATGTAAATTTTGATATTTTGAATTTGATTAATTTCAGAGCATCCCTTCTTCTGTCATCCTTGATCTGCCGGTTCTGTCATCTATGTTATCACGTTTGTTTGAAAGCTCACAGTATGTACTTTAGCACCATGTTCATATATATATATGCCTATGCGGTTGCTGACTACACCTATCCCACCTAAATTCCCAAATGATTTTTAGACCGAAAATTACTTGACAGGCAACAAACAGTTTCATGTGTATCCGTCAATCATGAAGTTAATAATAACTATGCTCGAATGTGGGTACAGATATGGATGAAAATTTCTGAAATTCGAGAAACATTTGTTTCTCGCCACAAAGCAGGTGAAGTGAAAATAGAAGCAAAACTAGGCCATAACCTGGTTTAAAAATAAGAGATTATAGTGATACCACTTACAAATTACAAATTTGGTTGAAAAATGACAACTTGATGGAAGAACATACAGATTTGGAAAATGTCTTTATATGTTAAGACGGAACCTTTTTTTAGATTAAATTATGTGATATTCCACCAACATTATTCAAATAATTTCAACAAAATCTTATGTACTTTCTGTGAAAAAATATTATTGGTTCTGCTTTCCTATGTTTAAGAATCGAATCGTCTGTTGTTTTGGTGCAATTTTAGGTATTTAGACGATGTAGCGCTTCATCATCTTGTTGATGCCTTGTGTCGTCTATCGTCAGAAGATATGGATATTGCTCTTAATAACAAGGTACATTGAAGCTGTATATAACAGCCAGCTATCAGAGGTAGATAAAATGACCATTACATGCAGGTGACCTTCCTATACAGATTTGATTCAATAGAAAATACTATTTTAGACATATCAAGAGTGACCACTATTGACAGGTGATTGCTATATAGAGGTGACCGTTATAACAGGTTTGGTTACAATTGGCTACAATCCCTAATAAACAAGTTGTACTGTATGGAATGTTTTGAAGTATTATATGATTTTAAACATGGTGAACTGATTTCTAAAATATATTTTCAAGTTCACCATTGTTAGTTGTAGGATAACTGATTGAAAATATTTTGAATTTGTGCTCCTTTCAAAGCAAAATTTGTTTTCAAGTTCTGCTATTTTTTTTTTTAATCATAATTGTTTGTTTTCAATATTTCTTATTTCAGGATCCCTGTTTGTTTGCAGTGGCAAAACTTCTTGAAACGGGACTTGTAAATCTTAATCGTATCCGTGTTCTATGGAAGCCCTTAACTGCTCATCTCCTAGAGGTAGGATTTTGAATATTTTATGCTCTTTTTCTACTGAAGGAACACCATTATTTAATAAATGAAACTGGTTTACAATGATTTAAATATTGAATAAGTCGAGTTGTCGACAATAGACTACAAAACTTTAGTACTTCTATAGAATCTATTGAAATTGATTTTCAATACAATTACTGAGATCATTAACGAGCATTTATGATCATCTATGGCAAATAAATTATAATCTAGAAATGTTTGAAGAGACCAATCTAAAACTGAAAACTCCTAAAATTTTGTAGCTTTTCGATGTCCACAACATGCACTGTATTCTTGCTCCATATGTATTTTTGTAGTGTTTTGAACTAGTCAAATACTCCCTGCCTGTTTGTGATGATTTCCAATGATTTAAACTATGAATGTTGGTAAAATTGGTCCGTTTTTTGACACTGTTTTCTTGTTTTATGTTATCGTTGGTCTTTATTTGTTCTTAGGTCGCTCAACATCCACATGCACGTTTGAGAGAATGGGGTGCTGATGCGCTAACAACGCTTGTTAAAGCAGCAGTCGCTCACACTCATGATGTGCCATTGACTGATGATCAGGTAATAAAATGTATCTTGTTTCCGTTTCTATTTTAAAATGTCTTAGATTCAGGAATCCTGGAATCCTAGATTCCGGAAGGTTAGAGAACATTTAGAAGAAAATTGACTTTTTTTAATGATTTATTAATCAAACATCAACAAAAATATTCAGAAGTAAATGTTGAATGGCCTCTAGGATTCCAGAAGGCTGAACCTTTTGCCAGGAAGAAGAACAACAAAAGAAGAACAAAATTGATATTATTCTGATTTATAGACCAAACCTGAAAAAAACCTTCAGAATACAAATTGAAAATGATCAATGATTCCAGCAGGCTTAGACCTTTTGTTAAACGCTCGTCTTGAAGATATAAATATTTTGCTAGATATCAACTAATGTGCCCAGGAAGACAATATAAGGATACAAGGTACAAGGATATTGATATAAAATTATTAACACTTGATTGCTCAGGTAGGTACAAGAGAGTTACCTAAATCAACAGGTTTTTGCTTTCGTAATATTCATGTTCAAAACTTTTTGTGATTTGCAGTTTTCTTGCGCATGCTACTTATAGATCGGTCAATTGAAAGCAAGTTGTATGTAAACTTGATTGTTTCAGAATAAATGATGATGATCATAATGACTATTAATTTTAATATAAAATATTTTCGTAAATTTCATCCCTAAAAGGATGCATTTTTATTATTATAGCTATTTATTATGTAAAAATCTATAAATTAGATTACTTTTTAACCTTGTATTTAACTTAAAAATGGGCTCAGTTGTGAACCCGGAACGTTGTTCTTTATTAATAAATCTATTTGCTGTTAGCTATTGCGTCAAATCATTAATTTTAATGTTTGTGTTGTTTATTCTTGTTTAGGCTCTACAGCAATTAATTTTGCATCCACTACAAGAAATGTCATCTGTTATGTACACTGATATTCGTCAGCAACAATACGAATGTATACTCCAAACGCTACATGATGCAGCTCATCTGCTTGGTTCTGCATGGCCGATTGTGTTACGAATAATTGGCTCTGCTACTAATCAGCAAAAGTGAGTCAAATATTTAATCCCATTTCTTTTAATGGTTTTTAATCAGTTCAATGCCATTCAAAAATGTATCCAAAACTATTTAGCATTTTTCAAAACAACAAAATGTTTCATCGTCTACCGTAATCCAGCGCGTATAAGTCGCACTTTCAACCTCAATTTTTTTTGGACAAAACAGGGGTGCGACTTATGCACGCAAAACGTAATTTAAAAAAAAAAAATTATGACTCGCTTTTACGCGACAGGAAGGGCACTTAGTAACAAGTGGTATGATCTGAAGTTATTCAGTTGTTGAATTTATGTTTTAAACTCAAGTTTGTGAAATAAAAATACGGTATCCAGAAAAAACCAAAAGCTGTAAGCTAGTAGCTGTTTTCTTTACGTGGTGATTGGTTACCTGGTTAGTATTTTTCGAGTGTGTGTGGGTTTAATGACCGAATGCCCTTCCTAGCACCAACCAACAACACTTAATCCAGGAGTTGAACCCAAGACCATTATCATTCATCTAGGGACATTACAGGGTAATGTCCAATATCCTAAGAAAAGACTCCATCATCATTCATCATTCATCATTTATTCAGAAACTTGATAAGTTTGACAATAACTTTTTTTCACGGAACTGATTTACGTGATAAGTAATTAATTGGGTTTGAACGCAAAGCTACATATATGCAATGATTTCACCTATCTGAATTAAGGGAGTTACACTGTAGGCCTACATGGTTATGGTTTAATTGTTATATCGCACTGTATGTCACTTGATATCCCACTATAATATCTAACACATGTTCATCAACAAACTATTATTATCTAATTAATTATTTTGTTCATTTATTTTCCAGTGAAGGAATTATCCGTCTTGGTTTTCAAAGTCTTCAACTTGTTGTCACAGATTTTCTACCAATCTTACCGTGTTGGTGTTTGTCCGTGCTGATTAATATTGTTGGACAGTTTGGATTGCAACCTAATGAAATCAACATCAGTTTAACGGCAGTTGGATTATTGGTGAGTTGATAAATTTATTGATGTGTTGATATTTTGCTGTAAGCAAACTTCATGCCCAAACTTTACTAAGCCTATTTTCTAATCAGCACCCAAGTTAGTCAAAAATTCAGTTATGTTTCCTCAAACAAAATCGATGATGATGATGATAAGGATGTGATAAACTTTATGCTAACAACCAGCAAATTGATTGTGTCTATAGAGTTGGAGGTGAGTCACGTTTAGGCCCTTTTCAGATAGCCTTGGGCCTGAAAAAGTAAGGCGCTGCTAACCTGCTTGTTGTAGCCGGTCGTAGGAACATTTCTAGAACAATTCAAAATCTTCATTCATTATGTTAATTCTAATTCAATTCTAATTATTATGAGGTATCAATGTTTATTCATGTAAAATATACATTATTGCAGCTAAACCTGGCTTCTATCGTGGCAACATATCTACAATGACCACCTGTCTACAGTGGCCACCTGTCTATAGTGATTGATCTGGCAATGCTCAAAATGATATTGTTTCTATCGAATCAAACCAGGGTCATATAGGATCAATTTCTCTACATCTCATAGCGGTGCGCACTGTATTTCATTGTTTAATATGTGGCTAATCCCTACTGTATGTACTATGTATTCGATTTATGATGTTTGATTTCTCATTTCTTTATAGTGGAATTTGTCTGACTTCTTATATCAAAATCGTATAAGTTTGAGTCAATCATTAATGAAAACACCAGACGGTGATGCACAATATCACGAATCAGATGTCATCCCGTTATACACAGATAAGATGATGCCGAAATTTGATGCATTGTGGATGTGCCTGTATAGTAAATTAGGTGAACTATGTGTTGATCCTAGACCAGCTGTACGTAAAAGTGCCGGTCAGACGCTGTTCTCAACGATTACAGCACACGGTGGTCTGTTAGTCAATAGTACATGGTACATTGTTCTCTGGAAGGTGAGTTGTATCAACTGCTATAGAGGCCACCTGTCTATCGTGGTCACTCTAAAAATAAAAAAGTAAAAGTAATGTGGACAGTGTAGCCCTACCGAAGGCACCGTACTGCTCCTCTATTTCCACAGGAGTGGCTTTTTCGCTGAGAGCAATAATTTTAAACGCTCTTTATTGATCTCAGCCGTGACACTGCAATTCAATTTCAACAGATTTCATGTCAGACAAGTCTCAGTTGTCAATGCGCTACGATGTGCCACAACTACTCAAAAAGGCAATTCCTTCTGGACCAGTCCTTACCCCCCATCCTTAGATGGTACTCATTTGATGTTTCAGATAAAGTCAAGGCTGCGTTGACCTTAGGGGGATTTGAACCACAGTCGATTAGAGATGATCAGATCTGAAGTCCGGCTGCTCTGCCATCTGAGCTAATCCTCTCAGTGTCCAATTTCCAAACTAAAATGTACCATTGTATAGATTACCACTGTTGATCATTTGAATTACACAGTTGAATGTATGGCAATCATTGTAGTGCAACAGTACCAACAAATATAGGATCAAATTTGCAACAACAAAAAAATCTGGATTACGTGAGAATATCTCAACACAAGATGAAATTAAAATGACAGTATACTTCTCTTCTATTAAATCAATGCTACTTTCCATTTTGTTATAGGTCCTCTTCCCCCTACTTGAAAAGGTCAAAACTATGTCGTCAACAGCAGCTGATATACCCCCTCCAAGTGACACATCATACAACACTGGAAATATCCTAATCCATCATTCACGTGACACTGCTGAGAAACAATGGGCTGAAACACGTGTATTAACGTTAGCTGGTGTTGCAAGAGTGTTTAGCTCAAGGGCTTCTGTATTACGCCAATTAGAAGAATTTTCTAGAGCATGGGCTCTATTACTTGAACTTATAGAAGCTGCTGCTTTAAGTAAAAATTCAGAGGTTTCGTTAAACAGTCTGAAAAGTTTTCAAGAGATTGTCCAAGATGGTACTGCAGCAGAAAACAAAGCAGAAGAGGAAACTAAACGTGGTATGAAATCAAAACGTCGTTCGCCGATACCAAAACCTGTCAAGTTCTGTGATACGACTAGCGAAGAATTAGATTTATGGATAAATGCATGGCGCGTTTGGCATAATATAGGTCAGGTGTCCATGTCATCAGATTCTTTGCTTCGTGCTGTAAAAGATAGTACCGGTAAAATCAAAGTCCGTCCTGTTTATCCCTCGCAGCCATTTCTAACTGCTTTAGTTACAGTTTTTCCAGCTTTATTCGGACGTATTTATAGTAGATTTGGTGTTGGTGATTTACAACGATTATGTAAGATTTTACAATGTTCTGTTTCAATACCTATACATACTGAAGCATCGTTATTTTTAGTACCATCATTTCAAGATGCTGCAATTTCACCGTTACAAGAAGTTGTATTACATTGTATATCTGTATTAAAAGATCCAGTTCCACAGTTAGATGGAAAATCAGTTTTATATTGCTGTAATCAACCAATGTTACCAATTATGTTTAAATTATTATTATCGTTGAGTGAATATGCATGTTGTCCGCCTAGTTTTGATGGAACAGATAAGAAACCAATTCGATCGTTGAAAGTTAAACAAGGCGAATGGATTGTTATGAACTATGTTCCGTTTGCTGAAAGAGCACTGCATCTTATGATGGACTTATATAAGAATTCATACAATGACGACGTTGTTATACGCGACTGCGTTATACTAGAAATCATCAAAGTAAGTTATTTATTTAATTATATTGAACTTTTTGATGTTGTTTTTGTCAATATCATGATCGCGGCTTAAATTATTAAAAATACTGTATATGGTGAAAGAGTAAAACATCACATATTATTAATAATCGAGATTTTGAACTCAATTATGATCTTAACTAATAGAATGCAGATAATTACTTATGTTCAATGCTGTGACGGAATAACTTGTAAATAATATTTTAAAATATGAGCATACTTAATCTGATGACTAATAAAACAATTATCTAATACTAATAATCCTTTCATTATTTTTATTATTATTATTATTATTATTATTATTATTATTATTATTATTATTATTATTATTATTATTATTATTATTATTATTATTATTATTATTATTATTATTATTATTATTATTATTATTATTATTATTATTATTATTATTATTATTATTATTATTATTATTATTATTATTATTATTATTATTATTATTATTATAGGCATTACATACACCTTTAAAATCAAAATATGGTTGTCCTGCTCAGAGTACTTGGCGCCTCGCTATTGATTCGCTATTGACAGCATTGAGTCTTGGTCTTCCAATATACATCAAGTTAGCATCTGAAGGTAAATATTTGCATTCATTAATGTTTGAAGTTGCAAAATTTATATACAATTATTCTTACAGATTTTCTTCATTTTGTATCAAGTCACTGTATAGTGTATAGATATATACGGTAATGATAATCTTACTGTTAATTAACTCACCCAAATATCAAGAGGATTCCCCATTTCTTGCCATCTTTGAGTCAAATTTAATAGCTGATCTACATTTGGCATCAGTATCTTCTATTTGCTGCATTTAATATTTTAATTAAACTAATTTGCTCTACTTAAGGTGTCACTTTGTTCATAGCTAAAACATGTCAGACATTATCTATTAAATTAGAACTTTGTTGATTACATACACAAAAGTGTCAATTATTTCAACCACGTTTTGACAGAACCAAAATGTAACAGATATATTCAGACATAAGAATGTTCAGATTTTTAGCGGATCAGACTATTTATTAAAGTTTATTCTCAAGTACAAGTACACATTGTGAATTGAGATGGAATTCTGCCTTATTCAATCATTTCAGGCAAAGCTTACGGAGAGATGTGGATGGAATTAGCAAATACATTTGACGATTTCTTATTTTCTTCAAGGTAAAGCGCATCCCGGTATTCAAAATCAGATAACTAATTATTATTATCATGTCGTATTCTATTTGGTAGAAGAATTAAGGATTTTAAATAGTCAACATGCATATTACAGAAACCTTGTTCAGTTTGAAAAACTTTTTTTACATCCTCTTGGTAAACATAATGGGACACTGTTAATTTCTATCGTAATTTGTTATATTAATAATATATTTGTGCATCAATTCTACAATGAAAGACAAGTTTTGAAAATATCATAGTTGTAACTTCTATACAGCTGTCACTCTTGCCCATAGTGATTACTCTTGAAAAGTCTGAAATAATATTTTCTATTTAATCAACCCTGTATACAAATGCCACCTGCATGTAACGGCCAATTTCTCTACTATATATCTCATATTATATATAGGTTTTACTGTATACGAACTGTTGATGTTGAATATTTAACAACTCATAAGGATGAAATTCTCAATTTTATAAAGTTTTAAAAATCATTTTTGTTTCATAGCCCCCCTCCAGATACACAGACGCTTGACCAACACCGTGCTGATGAACAAATTGATTTGAAAATTTTAACTCTTTTGAAAGAAGAAGTATTGATACATGCTGGTTCATTGCCTCAGTTGTTTGTGGATCACATCATGGGGCTGTTAAACCGTGGTTCTATTCATTCTGCTGCATCTCCCTCGTTTGATGGTATGCCTTTCTATTGTTGTTGTTGTTGTTGTTATTATTGTTGTTGTTGTTGTTGTTGTTGTTGCTGTTGTTGTTATTTTATCTGGAGGCGTCATACATAGAGAAATATACTCTTACTGTGCTCCAATATTTGCCCTTTTCATTGAAAATTATAAAGAAATTATCAAAATCCTAATTTCTAGATTTTTTGTGCGTTCCAACGTCTCAGCAGATTTTGATTTGATTTGGTTTTTAAATATTTAGGTGATGCTTTGAACTTTCCAATGCGTGAAGAATTTGCCAAATACTGTTTTGAGACATTACTTCATTTTTCATTCGTTCAATCCAACGACAACAGTCAGAATGGAGGTAAGTGTGCTTAAACAATGGATATGCATTAATGAGGATGTCATCTAGAAACATCATCATTGCTTGTCTGTCAGTGGTAATTGTTTACAGTATCAGATAATGAATTGGAAGCTTTGAATCACAGCTTAATAATTGCACAGAGCACGGCGTAGTGAGAACACGAGAAAGTTATTAGAAAATTACTAGCAGCCGCAGCGATTGATTTTTGCCGTTCGAGTGTTTTTACAGTAGTGCAAGTTCTTTATCAGGCTATAATCCATAGCGTCCTATTATTGTATTTTCGATATATTTTTTTCTCATAAATAAAACTCAATAGAATTAAATTCAATAGATGTCATGTGATATACAGATTATACAATGTCTCTCCACTCAATTGCGCCTTAGTTTGCATACTGCTAGTAATGATCATTATTCATAAAGAAGATTGTACAGGGGGAAATGAAGTGATCTCAAATCATAAACAATGAAACTATGTAACTATGTGAAGTGCCAGATTGCTGTGAAGCGATAAATTTTGAACTTTCTCAGCTAAATAATGGGTTTTCGTTTACATTTGATGGCTTCATTTTAATATTTTCTGATGAAATCTAGTGCACAACGATAGTTCAGTAATCAAATTACGAATAATGATTAGGAATCCATGCTTTACAGGAACTAACTCTCTCACGAATCGCAACAAATGTGAATTCGGAATCACAAATAAAGGAGCCCTCTATTCCCTCTATAAAATCATCAAACAAAATTCTGGTTTCTGATTGGTTTTTGATATTTTCAAACCCACAGTATATGATGACAATGACGTCATTCTATTGCGGCTGTTGTATCATATTAAAATTCATTGTTTATCTATTCTCATTTAGTGTCTGAGTCTGGTGTGCTTCTATCAAAACTAGCATTGAACTCATTGTTATTCCGTTGTAAAGATGTTATCAAGAAATACATTGAAGATGAACGATTGAATGGAAAATTCCCTTTACCAAGGTCTGTGAATTATTGCGTAACAGTGAAATGTCATTCTCACCTCCACTCAATACATATTAAATATACCAACAAATTTCACAACTTTTAGTCAATTTCTCATTGTCATGTATGTAAGTTTTGGAAGGCAGAACCGATACGAATATCAGCTAGTAGGTTTTTGCTATTCTAGATCTCTTCATTCCCTTCAAGGGATCCGACTGTCATCACATTGCACTAAGATGAATAATTCATGAAAAAATGTGCTATTTTATGTTCATAAACATTTCAAAATGTGTCTCTCGGACAACTGTTAGTAAATCCATCTAGGTATCTCTATTCATCAGTAAACTTTACAATTCTGAAATAAAAGAGTTTTTTCAAACTGTAAAATTTGATGACTTCGTCCTTTTTGCAGAGAAAGAATGACAGAAATGGCATTTGCAACGAAAGCCATCACAACATTATTGGCATCGTTGAAGAAAGCTGCAAAATCAGATGTTAGAATGAGTGAGTGTCACAAAATGTAAATTATATGAAGTCAATCAGAGCATCAGACAGATAACATTCACTTTTGTGAACAGTTGTATGCATGCTAAGGGGCCATCTATAAAGTATGTACTCGGTAAATGTTCACACCTCTTGTACGCATTTAGATTACCCACTACATCTCTACTGACCACTTTTCATCTGCTGTACGCTTTTACACATTTTGTCTTTGTTGTTTCCGAAAGTATACTTTAGTGTAATCTTTATTAGAGAAACACATATGTTTGAGGTCCAGTGATACTGAATTTGTAGTGTAACTTTCAACAATAAAAACAGCATTATAATCTTTCAAAAAGTGCTGCGAAGACAGTCAATATGCGCACATACTTTGATGATTGACATTCCCCTCACCTCTGTACAAAGCTGTGCGCTTTTGGTATGACACCCTACCCCCTCAACTGAGTATGTACATTATGGATGCCCCCTAATAGTCATTGCTAAGAATTCATTACTGTGTTTATAAGCTGCATTGGTCATTCTAACTTTAAAATAAATGCTTCTTCAGCGAAAAACAGTTAATAAAGTGTTCATGAACGTTAAATGACTCCTATTTCATGCATATTTATTATTTGTCAACTTTTTATGAACAGTTCATGAATTGCCATGTAAAATCATTTGTTTTTCACGGACGTTCTTAATGTGGTAATAAACCAAAACTAAATCAATGCTGCAGTAGTATTTATCCTATTTCTTCTTTCAAAGAACTCCCCACTTGATAAATTTTACATCATGCCTTGAAGAAAACACAGTGATGCCATTTTAATACCGAAAACTTTTGTGTAGCGATTTAAAACTTTGATTGGTATAATTTGACTGTTATAGATGGTGGTTAATACTTATTCATGTCAAAACAGTCAGCCCGCAGGTTCTTTGGTTCAATCCTTGCAATAGCGCTACTGGTTGGCATCAGGAATAATATGGCCAATAAAACTCACTTGCAAACTCTTAAAAAAGCCACTCAGGTGCAAAAAGGCTGGTAGCTTACCCGGTTGTGATAACACGATAAATTAAAAAAAAAAGAAAAAAAGATACAGTGAAACCAGTGAAGACCACTATAGACAGGTGGCCTTATATACAGGTTTTATTCAATTGAAAATACTATTTTAGACATCAGAAGAATGACCACTATAGACAGGTGGCCTGTGTAGATAAATTGACCACTATAGACAGGTGGCCTCTATATACAGGTTTGATTCAATAGAAAATACCATTACAGACATTGGAAGAGAGACCACTATAGACAGGTGGCCGATGTATAGAGGTGACCGCTATAACAGGTTTGAATGTATATGTACACAGAGGACTTTCATTTGTGGGTGGAAATAACTTCTGTAAACTTTTTCTAATTTTAGTTGACAACAGTATGTGGCAAGAAGTTCTTGCAATATATCCTGTGCTATTGGATTGTATAACTTGTCATTCTGAGCAAGTACGGAATGCATTGCGAGCGGCATTGGCAGAATTTCAAGACCTCTTAATATGTCCAATGAGAACACAATCTGAAACAAGTTAGATTAATCTGATATTTTTCATAATTTATATAATAAACTGCATACTCTCAAAAAAGAAAATTACAAATCCATTAGATTGATGATGATATGTAATTAGCTCAAAATTAATTACTTTCAATTTATATCTATATATATATATATATGGGGAAATTAGCAATTTAATTCTCAAGCTTATTGTAATGTATATTTAATACTTTATGTAGTCAAATGAATGTTAAATGAATAACTGTTGCTCTATTCATTTTCAAATTAGTCAAAATTTCTGTGCAAACAATAAAGGAGCTAAAAATGTACACTGGCATTTGCAAGGAACAAAATTAGATCAATCTTTTGTACATAAAGCAGTTAATTTGCTGAATTCAAGAACTTGCAACCAAAGTTAAAGAGAGTCAAGTGTTTAAATTTACTAGCAACCTCGTTGTAATTATGGATGAAAGACTCGGAAATTACAAAGGGACTGACTCGTTTTGGACTCAGAGAATTCTTGATTTTACAGGCATTGCTAAAATGTTACCTGTAGTATGTTTCACTAAGCAAGAGCCTCTATCCCGTGTTCCGCTCCATGATACTGAGAGTCGCTGCACAGTCAAACGCAGTTAGCCTGTGTGCATTACGTCAGAATTCCATTTCATACAGCAGCGAGTGCAGCGACTCTCAGTATCATGGAGCGGAACACGGCATAGAGGCTCTTGCCTATTACTTGATGACTAGCTTTTAACACCTGTATATTGATTACAAAATAATGCATTGCTGAAAAAGAACTCAATTAAAGTTGGGGTCATCAGTCATGGGCATATTTTCAATTCCTTTGAGCACAATTTTCAAAATTAATCCAACTTCAGAATCAATTCTATTCTTAGAAAAATTGTATTTTTAAAGCAGATTTATGAGAATTCAAATTTCAAATACTTCAAGGACAATGACATCCAGATTATTTGTTCAACAGAAGAAATTGCTCCGCTATGTTCGGACCCACGGTTGAAAGATAGAAAAGAAAACACTACAATGAAATTTGATAGCCAGCTATAAGAGGTAGGGTTGATTAAGGTTCTAGGCTTTATACCCAGGGTTGATTTAATAGAAAATATTATTTCAGTGATACCAAAAGTGACCACTATAGACAGATGGCCGTTGTATAGAGGTGACAGGTTTGACTGCAGTCGCTATACTGGCAATAATTTTCAAGTTTCAGGTTATCAAAGTTTGGAAATCACATTTTCTTCAATTTTAATCGACTGGGCTTCGATGGTACAAGTTTATTTTCTCTGGAAGCTGCAATTTTGGAATTTTAAATTGACAGCATAAATTGGGCCAACGATTTATACGAGTACCCTAGCCATGAAATTTCAAGTAATATGTTTTACTTGTGGTGAAGTTAATTTATCATTTTTTAGAGTACGAATTTCTGTAGTCGTGAAATAATATTATCTACCAGAACGAGATTCATTAAACAAAGATTTGAAATTTAATATTTATAGACACTACTTAATTAATGCATTAATTCTTGCAGTCTCTCAAGGGAGTTATAAGAAACTGACTCAAGTAAATTTCAATTTAAATGTTCATTATGTCAATAGTAGATTTCTCTTTGTCTGAAGTCCCAAAGGAGTATAGACTTCGTAGGAGGGAGTGTTAGACAGTTTTGCTAGAAATTAAATATTAGCTCCCATTTTCAGAAAGCAGTAGAGGACAACGGTCGCAACTATACGGTCTCAAGGTTGCTGTGGAGTTTTGAAAGTATTTCGAAGAACGAAAAAGCAAAGGTATTTATATTTTCAATTAATGTATTTGTATTTACATTGGTAATAATTGATATACTCCTACTGTTTCATTTATTCAATTTTAGATTTTTAGGGGTATGAATTGGAAGAGAGCAAAGTTTAAGGTATTTTCAAATTTTCTTTCATTCTATCGATAACGTTTCATTTAATGTTACTATTTTTGCTTATAATAATGCTGAGATTTCAAATCACTAATTTCTCGTGCATTGACTATCACTTTCCAGGCTTTCCGCAATTCACGTTCCCGATTGAATATGAATCGAAACGGTAAGGAGTCATATTATCATTAATTGTCGGAATTGCTTCTTTAAATTTGTCGTTGCCTTGCTTGAATATTAATCCCAATTTTTATACTATGTCTATTGCATGTTTTATTTTTAGTTTTACTTGGCTAATTGCTACTTCTGCTAAACTTCTATCCGAAGAGAATGCTTGTCAAATTCTGACGTTTGCGAGCGTAACATTTTCGCCAGGAGGTAAGAAATAAAACGCATCAAAATCATATCCAATTTTTCCAAAAAATTTCAATTTAACCAGTTTATGATTATTTCACTATATTAGAGAGATTACCCAAGACATTATAAAGAACAAAATAAAACCAGCAATGTTCAAACTTCCGAATAAAATTAGCCGATGGCAGGTTAGTAGACTTCGTGAAACTTCTCTGATTAATCTGACTTTCCATATTCTCACTTCAATATTACTGTAGTATGTAATTGGTTCAATCACAGTCAACTTGTGGATATCATTTCTTGCAATGTTACAAATATATTTAAACTGTAATCCGATTATAAAAAAACATCACAAACGAGCACAAACGGCTTCTGAATTTTATATGCAATAGATTTTTAGTAGATCAAAGATCACGAGTTTACTCCGTTTTACTTCGTGATCTTTGATCTACCATTTACTGTATATTGCTCTGCTTTTAGCGTTGAGCAATCAAATTGATATTTTGCCCACACAATTACTCAATAGATTTTTATAAGTAAAGAAGTAGTCTGTCATTTAATTTTGATTTTTTTGTGCTGCTTTTTCAGGGATCTTCACAAACAACCTCAACCAAACTCATAATGGAGCGAACGAGCTGATGACAGAGACAGACGTCCATCAACGCACAGAGGATGACGCTGCAATAATTATATATAACATAATTATGTTACAAATAAATTAAATTCAAATTTTACTGCTGCTATAATTGTTCAGATAGATAGTAAAGATAGCTATTAAAAATGTGATCTTTAAAATATAGCAACAAAATAAGTGGAGTATATCATAGAGCTATAGAATATATAAACTCATGCACATAATATTGTAAAGATGTATATATGCTTTATAATGAGGAAGATCATTATTATCAAAGAATACATTACAACAAATTTTATGTCTTTGGCTGTCTTTGAGGGAGAAGAAAAGTAGATACGGCAATACTAGTACATGAATAAACGTATTGTTTCCAGACAATGATCAAGGTCAAAGGTCAGATGTCGATTTCATTTTGATTGTACAGGGGTCAAAGGTCATGACGCGCGCGTCATCTTTCACCGTCGTCGTATATTTTTCAGCCAGAAATCAGGACCGAAATTTTCAAATATCACTGAAAATATGACAATTTGGGAAAAAGAATTTATAGATTTTCATTATTTGAGTTGTGTGGCACAAAGTTACCACACTAAGCATGCGCACAGTAGTTTTGACGCGTAATTTTGGATGCGTCACAAAATTCATTGGATTTTATTCATTTTTTGGGGCTTGCATCCTGATCTAGTTTCAAACATCACGACGCTCGCGTCAAACGATTTTACACTACTGTATTACCATTTCAAAGAAAACTTCATAAGTAGCTTCGTAACTACCCTCATTCCATCACGGCCCTCATTTCCGCGCGGCGATCCAGTATTAGGAATTAGTCAAACGCCCGACGTCAGAACTCCATTTCACACGAGTGGAGCGATTCTCAGTATCATGGAGCAGAACACGGGATAGAGGCTCTTGCCTGATTAGGAATGAAGGCGCGCGGAAATGAGGCCAAGTTGGACATTCTCAATTTCATACCATTATATTTAATGAATGTTCCGCATCTTTAGCAAATAACTCCATCACGCGAAAAGTTGAAAAATCCATCACGAGACAGCAGTTACATCGATCGAACGCCGTGATTGATGTCGGGAAAATCACCTCTTTCGTCACGGTGAATTTTTTTAAAACAATATTTTGGATCAAATAAGTATTTCCAAATTAAATTGTTTGATGATGTAATATGAAGATATGGGAGATTCAGATGTAATATTAAATAGGCATTTAATGCTAAAATATTTTCAAAACGAAAAATTCTACACCTTGTAATCAAAGTTGAGAAAGTCGGCAAGTTGACTTTTCCCATCCAACAATCTGAACTGCTGAAAGTCTAAAAACTATCATGTCGACTCTGTTAAATGCATAAAATTGACCGTTGTGCCTTGCCGGCTCAAACTTGAAAAGTAAATGCCAATTCTCAAGCGCAAAAGTAGTGTGGTGTATAATTGTATGACACACCAAATTTGATGGGTGAATGCCAAGCCCGCCAGACATTTATGTCTTTAATCAAGTTACTTGACAATGTGCAGTCCATGTGACTTTTGTATGCATCTTGTGAACACAGCAAGAAAGTCTTGTTCCTTCAGTAAACATAAATACCTGCATATTAAAAAGTTTTCAGAACAACAACTTCAAATTATTGTCATAACATATTTATTACACACACCAAAAAAAAAACTTAAGGATGCCTCTTCTAAAACAGTATATACTACATAAAAGTACTTGATTAATGTTACATGCTAAGGAAGTAGTAAAGCTGAGAATGTTTGTCAAAATTAAAGGAATGACTAGGAATTATCGAGTTAATTAATTATTTGATACCATCTAAAGTATTGTATTACAAAGTCAAACCCAAAAAGTCCAGTGGAAGCAACATGGACTGCCATGGACAAAACCTTTTCACAGAACCACACACAACCAAGTTAAGAATTCTCGATATGTGGAATTTACAATTCTATAATGTTTTAAGAGATTATTAATCAACTTATCTCAGCTCAAGTATTTTGTTTTTGGCTGTTATATTGTTGCAAAATTCTAAAATATTGCAAAAAATATTGTCAGAAATCAACAACCAATGACGATAGTAAATTAACTTGAGCAATGCAATTGGCGGCATTGTCTCTTTTGTCTAGCAATTGATACTGCTGTAAGCAGATATATAAGTCCTGTTTATAAAAGTGAGCATTTCGCTTTCTTTTTCTTCTTGACCTGCAGAGCAGCCCGTGTTGCGGTTTCAAATACTTCTCGTACACCTTCTTTAGTTTTAGCAGAACACTCTAAATATGAAAAGGCATTAATTTTGTCAGCCATTGAACGGCCATCTTCAGTCTTCACCGGTTCCTGTTTCATTTTAGCTAATTCTCGTTTCGTATTTTCATCATTCCTCAAATCTTTCTTGTTTCCAACCAAAATAATTGGGACATTAGGGCAAAAATGTTTTACTTCTGGTGTCCACTTTTCTGGAATGTTCTCCAAACTGTCAGGCGAATCGATTGAGAAGCACATTAGTATAACATCTGTATCAGGATAAGAGAGTGGTCGTAGTCGATCGTAATCTTCTTGCCCTGCTGTATCCCATAATGCCAATTCAACTTGTTTATTATCAACTTCAATATCGGCTACATAATTTTCAAACACTGTTGGAACGTATACTTCTGGAAATTGATCTTTTGAGAAAACGATAAGCAGACATGTTTTACCACACGCACCATCACCAACAATAACAAGCTTCTTACGAATAGCAGCCATTATGAAAACTAAAATCATAAATTATGAATAACTTTATTGGTGGCAAAACAGGTATACAGAGCAGTATAGGAATAGAGTCAAAGATAAGATGTTGTATCCGTTAGTTAGAGTTCAGTGCATCACGGTCTGATGGACGATATCGCATGAAACATAGCAGAATTACTACAGAAACTGATATACATAATTCAAAATACTCTGAAATTTATCTGAAGAATATCTAGATAATTTATAATGGCTTTAAATAGGAAACAACACAACAGTAGCAAATCCAGTCTCGCTGATGGAATTCAATTGTTTTGAATGTGATAAAAATGAGGAAATCATCTTTTCTGAGGAACATGTGTCTGTATTTCTCAACTTGTCAAACACATATGATAAGTCTGATCACATTCTAAATTTTACATAAATAATAAATACTATAAATCTTTATTCAAAGTAATTATATTTTTATTTTAAGTTCAACTGCAAAAAAAATGGAACATGAGCTCGAAATTCGAAATCAAAACAATTACAGAAAGAGAATTTGTAAACTTGCAAAGTTAGCTGGACATTTTAAATCGTTATAATCTAAATTTTTAATGTGGAATAATAACAGTCAAGCAGCAAAATAAATGTAATCTGGAAGGGTGAAGAAAATGTCAGTAATTTGAGCCAAAACATTGAGTGAAACTTTTTGAAAAGAAAAGAACATCGCCATAACAGAGTATTAGGTTTAAGCTTTAGTTTTGATTTTTGTATTTGGCTTCCAGAATCATGAGTTATTCAAACTGAAAGATAACTGTACTGTTGATGTGTGGATATTTAATCGTAAAACAGATTTGAGCTTAACAAAACTGTAAATAAAAACACGAAATCACACTATCTTCAGTAAACATATTAAAATAATTGTCTCTATGCTGCTTTGGCGAGTAAGGAAATTTATAAAACCAAACAATTCTGCCTGAGGAGCGAAATTGATTGCTAACACAATCAGAAATTAAAACTGGGTTTGTCTTTTGAAAATCAGAAAGTCATCAATCGTGTGGAATTATTCCGATAAATAGGCCTACTTAATTTATGAGCTACTAATGTCTACACTTTTACAGCTTAGATTTATTTAAATAACTCTATACATGGCATTTTGAAATCAATTTGGAATTTAAAAACGAAAGAAATACGATGTTTCGCAATCAACTTTCTGGAAAACATCGATTTTAGGTATAAATTTATAAGCAAACCATATAATTGAACAACTAGAAACAAGTTTTTTTAATTACTTGATGTAGTCAACCATTTTAACTCACCAATAATTATCTTGAACAGCAGTTTTTTTGGCAAAGATATCACAAATATTGAACGTCAAACATTCGATAGCACAAAATGGCGTTATATATTCGACTTGAGTTCAGCTTCTACAACTTAATTTTTCCTTTATTAAAAGCTTATTTATAAGCAAATATAGCATGGAGATATAAACTTACCTTTATCCTAATGTATCTTTTATATTTATTTCTTCACAACACGCTTCAAATCAATACGATGAGCTGAACAAACTTTTGAAACTACCAACCACACCTCAATTCATGAGCAGAAATGAAAAGAACCTAATTTCAGCTCATGACAAATCGCACTAAGTGCAGTGATGAAGTTGCTGAATAAAACAACATGATTGGATATTTCAAAATATAACGGCTACTGATTGGTTGATATCATATAGTTTTCATGAGATTGAGTCACAAGGAAGAAAGTGCACATCAGAAGCCGCTCGAAAGCAGCCTCGATATCAATTGATTAAGCAAAAGCAGAAAGAAAGAAAAGATTTATAAAATGTACTATTTTTACAGGTCCAAATAATTCCAAAAACAATTTTGGTATTTGATTTTCCACAGTTTTCAATCGGAAGTTAATGTTTGCAATATTATTTGTTTGCGTCATTTGACACTAGAACACGTAATTCGCATAATCAAACATCCTAAATTATGACAATTTTCAACAAATCTGATTGGTTAATATCTAAATAGCTAAATATAACTCAAAATAGCACAGTATATAAACTGCTGCTACAAAATATATTTTCATAAATTCAAAATTACTCATGGAGATTAATATTTTTAACGGATAGAGAACTACATGAGATTATAAATAACTTCCTATTTCAGCTTTATCATTAATCAAAACAAATTCGGTAATGTTTATGATTAAAACAACAAATTATTGAAGCTTTTTTGTGTTTATAGTTCAGTATCTGTGTTGTCGAAACAAGTGGGTGTCATGAGTCACAAAGTTACAATAGACTAAAAGAATTCAAATTGAGTAAAAAAAACTAAACAGTTATCAAAGTATTTTAATAACATTTTAAATAGGTGTGTCCTTTCTAATCGCGTTGAGGTGCGAGAAAATAACATTGCTTCATTTCAAATGTACATGTACTGTCGCCTGGTGTCAAGACTAATTTCAAAATAATATCAAAACAAGAAGTAAGCATTGGTTGTCATTGGTAAACTACAACCGTTGGTTTTTCTGCCTAACTATAAAAAACTACGAGGGGGGTAGAAGCAAAGTTAAACAGACAAACAAAACACAAACATTGTATAATTTATGTTAATTTATTTCAATATCGACAAAGCATAAAATAATTATCGTGAAAGATTTTCCTTTTAACAAGATAATTATTTTATAAGCAATGTTTTAACTATACAGGTATTCAAATTATCAATCAAGGCATTGAACTGATATCTTCTTCTTGTGCAACAAATATTTTTTGATTCTTTGGTTGTTTAGACTCTCATCCAAAACATGCCAGATCTAACACGGTTGTAATCAGGTAATTGTTCAATTGGTCCTATGAGGGAATAAATATACAAATAAGTGTTACATGCATGACAATGAAGTTCAGTTAAAAAGGAGGAAAACCCGGACAAGCCTTTAAAAGGTATTACAACAATAGCTAGATCAGCGTTTTCTTTGTTTCGTTGCTGGTAGAAAAGGAGAAAATCCGCTGATTGGAGGCACTTTCTTGTGCCTTAGTTAGCATTAAGTGTTAACTGCTATCTTCACCATCTGTTTTATATTTGTACGGTATTTATAACATCATCATCATCATCATCATCATCATCATCATTTATTCAGAACCTTTAAGTTATACAAACTTTTTTTCAAAGGACTGATACATAGCTACGTTAACAGGAAAACAGACATTAAGTAAAAAAAGGTATAAATAACAGGAAAGAGTGGTAAGTATAAAGTATATTAAGAACGTAAGTGCTTCTCAAGGAGACGTTTGGAAGTAGGCCTGCTTTGGACTTCCTTCATTGCAGACGGTAGATCGTTCCACTTATGCGCACCAGCATCTTGAAATGAATGACGATGGCTCGATTGATGTAAATGTCATTGTGGGCGTGAGATCTTGTTCTGGTGGAATACGGCAGTTGGAAAAAGTCGGAAAGCAAAGGAGGAGCTAGTTTGAATTTAATTTTATGAGTGAACATTAGTTGATGGGATGTTATTCTGTCTCTAACAGAAAGCCAACCTAGTTGACTTTGCATATCAGAGACACGAGTGCGATAGTTACAATGGAGCACTGTCCTCATTCCTCTGTTTTGCAATCTCTGTTATTGCAATCTTTGCAATAACATTTATGCGGGTATCAGCGGCTTCACTGATGGGTGACCCAGGGAATTTGAAGTCAGCGGTTTGATTGCTTAATGGTTTTCATTTCATGTTGCATTTGTCATGCATAGGTGTAAAGCCCCGGCCAAATGACTTTTTATTTCGCCAACATTGTTGAATTCAACAAAATCCGATGAATGTTGAGAAAATAAAAAGTCATTTGGCCACCCTCACCCTTTCGGATTTTGTTGGCTGATGTTGAATTTCGATTTTGAATACATTCAAAAATTTCCTCAACATTCATCGGATTTTGTTGAGTTCTATTGTTCTCTACCGATGTTGGAAAAGTGGCCAAATGACTTTTATTTCCTCAACATTGTTGAGTTTTGTTGAAAATATGAACCTTCCTCTGATTGGTCAACAATGATGTAGCCTGTCTCAGGATTGGTGGGCTCGATTGACTAGCTTCCAAGCCTCAAAATACCATCCGCTGTTGACGAAAATGAACTCAACAAAATCCGATGAATGTTGGCGAAATATAAAAAGTCATTTGGCCACCCTCAGGATGTTGACGAAAATGAACTCAACAAAATCCGATGAATGTTGGCGAAATAAAAAAAGTCATTTGGCCAGGGCTTAATGCTACTCCTCTGGTATTATCAACATATTTGTGTATAGTATTGTCTGATTGTTCAATTGTTTGATAATATTTTGACAGAACAATATTCTCATAATTTATGCTAAATCCGAGTTGATGATTTTTTGTTGAAAATGTACATCAAATATACGTTACAGTATCCTTTTATTTTATAAATGGTATAAGTATCTCTGTGTTTAAAATATTGAAATATGACTGATATCTTCAGCAGTATCTTCAAAATTAAGCCTCAGAGTTTTCTTAAATTGTTCTTCAGTTTTACAGAATCTGAGCATTAATGTTCTTATAAAATAATGAAAGAATTAGCAACTTCAACATTGAAAATAGTCACGTGTGTTCATTATGCTGGTTTTTGCCGCTGACTGACTTTGCGTTGAAAATTGATTTTTCTACAAATACCTAAGAATGATTGGCAGAAGTACATGGTGAACTTCCTTCTAGTGCAAGCATCCTTCTCAAATACTAATTAATTTCGTAATTCAACAAGTTTGAGTAAAGTCAGTCCCCATGCACACGTATTAGGATAATATATCAATTGTAGTTCAACACAATCTCCTATGCGTTGGTGATAATTTATCGTGCCATCTTAAATCTCACATTAATATGAAATCTCCAGCTAAATTTTCATCAACAATTTAGCTGTGGCATGGGTACCCATACCAAATCTTATCTACTAACCAATTCCAGCAACAGCGGGACATTTATCATAAATATATTTCATCATCACGTGTCGTAGGAGTTTGGCATCAATCATCTAAAAAGCAAATGAAATAAAATAGCATAAACATTGAAATATTTTATGGTGAAGAGGTGTCCATTATTGCAAAGGTTACACGGTTCTTGAGTATGCACTTGCTATTTATATACACATTACCTCAATTAACGACATTTACTGCATTTGACACTTTGAATTGAAAAAATATTGTCAATTCCTAGAATATCATGAATTTCTGATAAATTCATCTAAATCAAAATAGGCTTATTCTTTCGATTTCCGAATTTTGTTCAGAGTTGAAAAAAAAAATCAAAATAGCATATTTTATGCGCCCCAACTGGAAAACAATTTCAACATCAGCTACTTGGGTTTGTGGTAAAGCTGGTGGATTGTAGATGTCAGGTTTACTCTAAACAGATCACCAAGCAATACCAAATCTACCTAGAACGGTGCAATGAACAATAGAAAGTGGACATTGATCAGTCGTATAATGGGAGTGATTACACATCATTGTTATCAGAAGCAGAACTGGCATCTCCCAAATCATCACATCAACAGTATAACAATATAGGTCATTATTGTCACGTCTACAAAAACACTTACATCAATTCTTGCGTCTACTTCAGGAAGTGGGATTCTACGGCCATATGTTAACATTTGCCTAATAAATAAATAAAGTTGAAGATCAATTCAAAATTGTTAACTCATATTTGAGGAAAATGAATTTATAGCTATCAAAATAACAAATAGTCATATCCATTTGATAGTCACATAAGAAAAATTGATCAAGGATTATCGAGCACTAACATGTCAACTAAGATGAGAAAGTAAAAAATTGTAAACACAAACAGCAATAATGATAAAACATGAATGTTGATCAGTCAAATAACTGGGAGCGATTAGACATCACTGTTATCAGAAGCAGAACTGGCAACTCCCAAATCATCATGTCAACACCCACATCATGGATGTAATTATTTACAGAATACAAAACCACTGACCTGCCGATATCTTCACAGATCTGTGTGGAGCCTATCAAACAAATTGGAAAAACATCAAGCAATAATAAAAAAATTACGAAAAAACATGTAGAATTAAATGATGTAAAAGTTTATTCTGCCTTCTTTGTGGTACAGTGTATCCCGCTTAAGTGCAATTCGGATAAGTGAAATTCCCGCTTAACTACAATCTATCTTTGAAAACAAATCAACTATTTTATGGTCAAATCCTTGTTAAACATTTTCGGATAAGTGCAAATTCGGGTTAAATGCAATGAAAATCGTTGGTGTTTTTGACTTGCACTTAAGCAGGTTACACTGTATCACCAAAGAGTAACATTTGTAAGCGAAATGATTAGCTTGGGTAGATTATCCAAGTTATAGGAGCTGATCAGTTAGATAATGGGAGTGATTACACATCACTGTTATCAGAAGCAGAACTGGCATCTCCCAATTCATCATATCAGCTTTCAAGATTCCTAACTGTGAAAATTGTTATAATTCAATACCAAAATACTGTCATTACATCTAGTAGTGATGTATGTATGTATGTATGTATTTTATTTAGAACTCGTATTCTACTGAATGAAAATGAACATAATTACAAGCAGTTGTCTGAAGGACACGTTTTACAGAATTCCGAGCAAACAAAGTTCAAAATCTTATAAATAGTAATATTGTTCAAAAGAATTATTTCATGATTATATATACTGTAGCGGTACAAAAAAGAAAGAAAAAAAAGTAAATTAATAAAAATGATCGATCAGGTATTTGAGTATAATTATATATTTGAATTTTAAATCTGTATGCTAAATAAGGCTAACAGTTCCATGCATTGTGCTCATACCATTGCGCAATACCAAAATACTGTCATTATATCTAGTAGTGATGTGTCATTACGAAATTGAGTGTTGACAATATTAGACGATTCAGCTAATCGTCGAGTAGAGTATTCAAACATACCGTCAAATTGAAGAAGAATGTTTGTTTTCAATAGATTTTTTGCTCGTTCAACCTCAGCATCTGTTACACTTGTACACAATCTCATCCTAGAAGATTAAAACAACCAGAATAATTTATGATGTAAATTTTTATTCTGCTCCCCTTGGTGAGGGTCCAAAAAAAGTAGGAATCCTGAATTTCAGAAGGCTTGACATTTTGTAAGACCCTGATAAGTAACAACAGTCCAGTCTGCATTCCACAGGCTTCCCGTCGGAGATCTCCGGCGGTGCAAGCCGCTCATACTTCAGTGCAAATGCTAAATTGGCGTGGAATTTCCCTCTCAGCACTTTGGCAGTGGATTTTTATATCATATTTGACAAAATACCATGCATTTTCTATTGTTATCATATAATTTTGGCGGGAAAATCAGGGTTGTAAAATATTAGCGGAAAATATCGGGCGGAGAAAATTCCCGGAATGCAGACTCGACAACAGTGAAATAAAATTTGAAGGCAGAATCATTGGCTCGTAAAGAGTACCTAAGTATAGAAGCTGATCAGACAGATAATGGGAGTGATTACACATCACTGTTATCAGAAGCAGAACTGGCATCTCCCAAATCATCATATCAGCTTTCAAGATTCTTAACTGTGGAAAATGTGACAGTTCAATACCAAAATACTGTTTTACATCTAGTAGTGATATATGTAAGACATTGTAAGACATCTTGGATCAATTGTTAAGTAGAGACAACTTGAAGAAGATATTATTGGAACATAAAATCTACGATAAATAGTTAACAATTAACTTACCATTCGGATTGTACAGCGTATATTGCATCATCAATCTTCAATCGATCACACACCATGTAGATACCCCACATACCAGTATCGGTATAACAGGTATTGAATGACATATAACTATGAGCGAGATTATTTTGTACAACAGATTGGGCAAGTTTGCTTGCAACATTACGACTACCACCCAGCGATCGATCCCAATTACCAATTAACATATTGGCAACCATTAATGGGAAATAATCAGGATGAGTCCATCCGCAACTTTCTACGGCAATGGCTACATGTGCAAAGGGCATGTCGTCATCTCTAACTCTGACCTAGAAGTAAGAAATAACAAAGGGGTCAGATCGACAGGAGTATACTACAAGGAGATAACTTTTGGTTTTCCAAAATTGGACTACAGTAAACGTATTACATGGTGATGATCAGACAGAAAATGGGAGTGATTACACATCACTGTTATCAGAAGCAGAACTGGCATCTCCCAAATCATCATATCAACATTAATAGCAAGGTAAGTCATCAAGGTAAACTCTTACCTCTGAACCTGTAAATCTACAAGGTTTAAGTTGTTCTTCTTCTGTCAATGTAGATCTTAAACCAGAGAAATGTTGTTCAGCCAACTTAACAAGTTCATTGTGATCAATCCCTGCAATGGAATCCATTTATTTCAAATTACAATGTTTCCTACTTTAGTTCATATAATATGAACTTAAACCTGGTTTCTGCACGCTAGACAACTATCTTGTGGTCAAAACATTGCTAACAAAACCTGATGAACTCGAACAAACAACAACTTGAATACTGTTAATACATATCTGACAGTCATGTCCTTCGTATAAACAGCAATAATGTTCAAGAATGAAACAAAAGTTTCACCTTTAAAACAGTAGTTTCGTAATTTGAAATTGAGTAGTTTAGGTCATTCCGTTGTTTGTTCTATCAGTGTAACATAAAATTAACTCATTAAAGTCCAAGCATAAAAGTAGTGTTGTTGAAAATAGACAGAACTATGGATATGGACTGAAAAAGACATAATTTCAAAATTATAAAGCCAAAAAAAATACTGAAATCTACTAAGGCTGAACAATTTTATGTCTGAAAGTGGCACCTATATATTACATGGAACTGATCAGACAGATAATGGGAGTGATTACACATCACTGTTATCAGAAGCAGAACTGGCATCTCCCAAATCATCATATCAGTATAAAGAATATTGCACAACAAGTAATAATTTGATTCGTACCTCCAGCAGCTGAAAGAACAATCCTTGGTGCACTGTAGTGTTTATTTATATATTCAACAAGATCTTCGCGTTTCAAAGTTCTGAAGAACAAAAATATCACAATTTCATCACACAAGAGAAAACTTCATAAATAGTCAGACATGAAAGATATTTTGCGCATGCATTTCGATGGGAACTAATGGTAATAACAAGAGCTTCACAAGGGTAAAGATAGTCTGATATAAGTCTGAAATTTCTCGTGTCTGATTTCTTTCAAAAGTAATTATACGATGCAATAAGGCCTGGTCAATACGCCGTTCTGTACATGTGCCCATCATATTACGCTCTAATCAAAAATCAAAGATCAATTTCAGAACAGTGTCTAAAACCAAATTATTCATGAAGTTGATCTGAAGGCATTCTTAAAAGGAATAGGATCGGCATATGTACAGAACTGCGTATGAACAAGCCCTCAGAAGCACATTTTGAATCATCAAACAGTGACAATTTCATTCCACAACATGGAATGAGAACTGATAATCACCCTACAGGCACAGGTGTGTGTTTATTGGGGACATGAACACATTTACAGACAAATACAAACATGTACAGACACTCTGCAACTACCAGCTCACAAGCAGTACATTTTCTACATGTTATAGGTGACAGACATCTACAGCTACAGGTTTCATTGGATTTGATCAGATATAACTTGGGAATGTAGCACATCACTCAAATGTCAGCAGCAGAACTGGCAATTCCCAATTCATCATTTCAAATTGTATTTACACAAAAACAACACTATTTTAATTTCACTTACTTTACGTTCTTTGAAGGACCTAATATTGTCATTCCAAGTGGGGTGCCTTGATATGCGGTTGCATGTAAATGATCAAAGATAACTTCTTCAATTTGTGTATCAACTTCCTAAATCATGTGTAAAAAGTTAAATAATAATTCATACGCAATAATTGAATTAAACTACTCTTTTCGAGCCAATGATTCTGCCTTCAAATTTTACTCTATTGTTGTTGTTTATCAGGGTCTTACAAAATGTCAAATTCGATTATTCCTATTCCTTCATTTTTTGGTTAAATATAAGTATGCCTGTAATGGATTTAGTCTGTTTTAAAAATCTGAAACATTAATATTTAAATAAAGTTTCAAACATTGAAGAAAATGGCAATATTGTCAATGGAAATCAAAATCGCACTATCGTACGATTAGATTAATAAATGTAGCGTAGATCAGTCGAATAATGGGAGTGATTACGCATCACTGTTATCAGAAGCAGAACTGGCATCTCCCAAATCATCATATCAACACAATATTTTCACATCAATATTTCACATGAAAGGAAGGGAAAGTCACAGATCAATACTTGAAAAGTTTTGTCCAAATAAAGGTTTACCCACAAGCAGGGCCCAAATAAAGGTTTAGGCTTTCTGGGAATCTTAAAAAGTTTTTAACATTTTTTTCTGAATTTTTTGTTAAAGTTTGGACTATAAATCAGAAAATTATCTATTTTCATCTGAATTTGCTCTAGGCTTACGGGATCTGATCCCAGGATCCACACCTTTGTTGCACCCTGTTTACAAGATTCAAAGATATAGTAGAAACTATTTATAACAGCACTGTAGAGAACTTGCAAAAAGTATGTTATGGGGGATATGCCGATATATTTGATTATTTATGATAAGAAAGTAATATAACTGATTAACTGAGACAAAGATGACGTAAAAGCCTTTTTCGTTTTATCTGATGATCCTTCTATATTATGCTCACTTTTAACAAATATTGAGCACTCTCACATACATATGTTCATCTCATATTATATCATTTATAAGAAGAAAGATACCAAATTTCACCAGAAACATCGGTTAGACTCTATACATACACTATAAACATTTATCTGTTATAATAGGTGACGCTATAAACAGTTTCTACCGTAGTTGAATGAATGTTTCATAGATCAAAAAAGCGGTAGTCAACTAAACAAAAATATGTGTAATAAGGCCATACCTGCATTTCACGTAAAATAACACCTCTCTCTTTCTCAATTTCTCCTTCACCCAACGTTGCATTTTGGATTATGTCTGATAATATGTTGACAGCTATAAATACAACGAATAATAGTGAACAAGACATATTACGATGTGGGTTGTTAGGTCTATAACATTTGCCGTGCAAAACAAAATAAACACATACAGGGTGTTATATCAAACCGATCAGACAGATAATGGGAGTGATTACACATCACTGTTATCAGAAGCAGAACTGGCATCTCCCAAATCATCATATCAGCATCTAGTCTATTTAATAAACTGCAGAGCATGTAGCAACCACAAAATTTCACGATAGAGAGTAGCTTAAAGGGTAGGTGTACTTTACCTTTTGGAAGATCTTGTGAAAAGGACTTTGCATAGTAGACCGTCTGTTCTCGCGATGTGTAGGCATTAAGATGTGCTCCCATGCTTTCGACCTATAAAGCCAGTTAAGAATATTATATGAAAATGATAATAATAATAATGATAAGTATCACAAGTTTTATGTTAGATTTATAACTCCCTCTAGTTTAGTTTACTCCATCTTATGGTAATATCTCCATGAATATAATGCTGTATGCATGTGTAATTTTTAAGCTAAATGTATGCTATTCATGATTGGCATGTATAATTAGTGGTGGGTCCGATTTATCAATTTTATCGATTATGTTTTCATGAATCGATTAATCATAAATTTTTTTTTTGTTTCTTTAGCGTATTTTGTACAATAAAATAGTTTATTATTTATATGGTGTTCTGTTCTTTCTAAATGTAGATCTTATTTATTGAAAACAAAGCTTCTTTGATATATTCCTTTGCAATTAAACGTTCTTTGAATAGATCGTGAATGTTTGTTTACATCGCGAAGCATTGTAATTCAACTCGGTTAATTATTTGCCACGCCATTTGACACTATTTTTGATATTGTCTATTGTTATCATGAAGAGGTCATCACCTTTCCAGCGTTATGATAAAAACATGTTCGAAAAGACGCGAGGGCAAGAACATTTTATTTTAGTCAAATCATTCAAACTTATGCTCTTAATTCTAAACCTAAACACAAATTGTTTTTGAATAATTAATAGTTTTTTAGTAGCAGTTTGAATAATTAGTAGTATTTGCATGTTATTCTATATTTTTTTTTCAATGAAGAAAATTGTATTGAAAATTCGAAATATATTAGCGCTTACGAATGACAAAAACACGCAACAACAAAAAATAAGTGAAATATAAATTAACACAATGAGATAATCAAACTAATTTAAATTTGAGATAATTTGAAGTGAATTCATTTTATTTATTTCACGATCAATTTTATAATTTCACTTTATAACTAATAATGTCGGAACAAATGAAATACAAAGCCGTAGACGATGACGTAGAAAACTCGGAAAACCAGAGGTCTATTGTTTTCGAACGATTAATTGATTCTGAATCGATTCTTGTCTTCGATCAATCGATTGTGAAAAATTTCAAATCAACCCACCCCCAATGTATATTAAATCACTGAATACATAAATAGGAATATCAAGGTACTTATGTTGTCTTTGCTGTTTCAATAGTGCTCGATGCCATAAATGCAGAGCTGTTTGATAATGAATTGACCAATAACTATTAGTTTCACGGATGATCGCCTTGGCGTGAAACTAATAGTAGCAAATATGAATATCTGATATTTTCGTTTATTCATTATAGAATACATAAATATAGATAAATATACTGTATAGAATAACTGATCAGTCGAATAATGGGAGTGATTACACATCACTGTTATCAGAAGCAGAACTGGCATCTCCCAAATCATCATATCAGTTTTAAGGCTCTTCTGTCAACCAAATGACAATTTATTTACATACAAACTTTGAAATGTAAATAAATTTTATAAGACGCTACAAATGACAAAAGGCCCACAGAAACATTACAATTGGTTGTTAGAAATGATAACTCGAAGAATACGAGTTTAATCTGTTATTCTGAGCAGTGTCCGAAAAAAGGTCTAGCCTTCCGGAATTTTGAACAACATTGTACATTTTCTTCTGAATTTTCTGTTGATGTTTGGCCTATAAATCGAACATTTATCAATTTTGGTCTGAATTTCCTCTAGCCTTCCGAGATCTAAGATCCCATGATCCCCACTTTTGTCTGACCCTGATTTTGAGTTTCATATTTCCTTACCTCCAGTTCAAGCTCCAGTTGTGATTTAGAATTAGTTCCCTGTAAAATACAAATAGGAATAATTATAATAAGCACTAGGGTAGATTCAGAAAATCTGGTTACAAATTTGTAACGAGTATATTAGATCAGATTAAAATTGGGAGTAAAAGCACATCATAGATGTCAGTAGCAGAACTGGCAATCCCAAATCATCATTTCAAATTATATTAGATTGACAAATTCAAAACAAAAATAATTATTTCTGCCTTGAAAGCACTTTTTCCCAGAGCCATCTATTTACAAGAGTTGGGACACGCTTTCATGTGCCGCTATCGTCTCTTATTGGACAGATGCCATTCACGTGATTTTTGGACGCCATTTTCGTACTTTTGGCACCAGGGTTCTTGTTCTTTTGGCACCAGGTTTCCTGTTTTAAACGAAGCGCGCGGAAAAATACAACTTTTATCAGTGAAAACAAACATATGCTATTAAATTATTAATTGTTGTGTTAATAGACGAAATAGTAATCGAAATAAAATATTGTTTACTATTCCAACTGGGGACAAGAACTAGAAAAAAGTTGCCTTTGACTGCAAAGAATAAGCGTAAGAGAGTAAGAGATGTAGTTCATACTCCACAAACTCCTTGTCCATTTAGCAATTCCAATAGCATTGATCTGATTTACTTTCGAGCAACATGCTGATGAGATCGATAATAAAGTAATAAAGTATACATTGAAGTAGATTTTATTCTTATTTTGAGAGTCCAGCAAATAAATATGGAGAAAGACAACTAATACATGGTTATATTACTCTTGTTAAACGATCGCAAACCATTTCACACAGTTCCAAAATGGCTGAAAAAAACACGACTTTCTCTTGCACATGCGCACTGTTGTTAAAAACGTGCTCGGGTCCAGGCCAAAAAACAAAAATGGCATGAGTGTCCCAACTCTTGTAAATAGATGGCTCTGCTTTTTCCTCATTGGATTTGTTCCTCTAAAAACTTGCGTACTAGCAAATTATAGTTTGTATACACCCACATCATCATACTAGAACATTGACTTTTGGTAGTATTCTGGATTGAGGATAGACGAGACCATGACCAAGGCCACATTCACAACAATCATCATCATCATTTATTCAGAACCTGATAAGTCTTACGATAACTTTTTTTCACAGGACTGATGATGACGAGGTCAAGAACAAAGTCGAGGACAAGCATGAAATAGCCCTTTCCAAAATTGAAGTAAAAATCATACATATTTATTTAGTCCCTTACTAGTCATCTAAATACACGCAATATGATCTGTTTCCTGACTGTAGAGGAGTGTTTGTATTACAACAAACTAGCTATTGGAATATAATTGTTTATTTGAGTTCTGTTCCATGATTTAGAGGAGCAAAAATGACCAGCAGGTGCTACGCACTTAGGATCATGCACATGCTTATTGTTATTACACAATGTTCATTGTTGACATGAATTTTATTACAAATTAGGCCAGTGTATAACAATAGTTTCAAAGCGAGACGGCTGAATTACACTAAGCATAAATTCAACTTGTGCTTGCAGCAGTCATCGGTCAGTTTTGCCCCTTTAAATAATCGAAACAGTGGATAGAAACGCCAATCAGAAGGTAATATGTTATGTAATAAGGATATGTCTGCTTTGGATAGAAACTTACTTTGAAAGCCATGTGCTCCAAGAAATGAGCAACGCCATTGTTCTTCTCAGTTTCAAACCGACTTCCTGCATCAATCCAAAGACCAACCTTACAAACAAAAAGATAATCAAATTTATTTCAGTTTAAAACATGACTGTGTCAAATGTGTTTATAAAAAGTTAAATATCAGGATTAAATCAGATTTAAGTTGGGAGTAAAAGCACATTACAGTTATCAGTAGCAGAACTGGCAATTCCAAATCATTGTATCAACTGAAAAGACCAACATGGCTAAACAGCGAAAACCCTAGAAACTTGATTCAAAGGTATATTTATTTATTTTTCAAGTTAAACTTTCTTCAAATCACCAAACAAATCAAAACTGTTTAGTTTCTTTCATGAAATCAAAATGAATGAAAACGAAGGTAGTTTCCAGAGTACAATCGGCCTTATTGAAGTATGGTCTGGTGGTTTGGAATCTTACTATCTTTTAAAATCGGATTGTAACTTACTGTGCATGTTGAAAGACCAGAATCTTCTGTTGCCACTCTCAGCCCATTTGGTAACACTGTTACTTTTGTTTCAGGGTTATTATATAAAATCTGTAACACAAACAACATATATGAACACTTTGAATTTCAATTTTATCTTGGATAGGGCTAGGGCCGGCCAGGGTCCGATAAACGGTGAACCCAGCCTTCTTGAATCTTGGAGACATTTGAACAATTTCATTCTAAATTTGATTTAACCTTCCAGAATCTGGGATTCCTAGTTTTGTTGGACTCTGAACAGGGCTCTGTCTACCTTTTGTGGCCTAAAGCAGTTCTTCCAAAAAGGCCTACACTATTCTTAAAGCATGTTATGAAACCTTAATATCGTATGCGCAGTCCTGGTTGAATATTGTCGACTGGAACGGTACGATAATAAATGAAAGACATTGCAGGCATAATGGAGAATTGTAGGTGATAGATTTGATCAGATTTAAGTTGGGAGTAAAAGCGCATCATTATTATCAGTAGCAGAACTGGCAATCCCAAATCATCATTTCAAATGTTTCCAGGCATCGACCATCTGGATAGACTGAAAGATATCAGAATTGCATTTAAGTCCACAATTGCCAATTTAACGACAGATATTTTCATTGGTTGCATGAGAAATCGAAAATCGAAATAGCAAATTTGATGACTATAGGCCTACTTATTTTTTAAGAGCGCATTATTTTTTTTTGTTGGATTTATCATTTTTCCACGAACCGGGTAAGCTTACAGCTTTTTTTCACTGGGGTGGTTGGTTAATTTGTTAGTATTTTGAAGCTTGTGTGTGTTTAATAGCCGGATGCCCTTCCTGACGCCAACCTACGCCCTAGCCACTACACCAAGGCCGTAGCTGATAACCAAATAGAGATATGTTATATAGACATTACACGTATTTACAGGAGAATGATGAAATTTTGTGTATTCTTTTTTAAGTAAGAAATTATTCCACACTAAACTTTTGAGCTTTAAAATAATCTTATTAAATGTCATTTTTGAAGGAAACAATTAAATAATTGAAATTAAACAACTCAATATTTTTGTTTCCTGATCCAGGTTGTTCAATCAAGTCCCAGACCAGTCTGCAAATCATGGCAATCTCGACATGATCTCGTTAGGGGCGGGGGCAGCAACTGATCAAATTTGACTCCAGGGACAGCAAAACCCATCATTTCAGCAAGAATTATGAAGAAACTGACAAAAATTAATTTTTAACTGCTGTATTTGATGAAAACAGCAGATTCAGGGGCGGAAATCACGAGAAAATTTTTTGTCTCTGTGGTAGAGCTGTCATGCTTTGCAGACCAGGTCCCACGATGGTTCTAAACTGTGAACCGCAGCTCAGCTTTTAAGAACAATGGTATTAAAAGGCAAACATTCCCTACAAAAAAGTCAATGATCAAAATAAAAACTTTACTAGTCAAGGCGTGTGACTCTATCCTATTAGAGCAGCATTTGAGAACTGAAGTACAGCACACAACATGTAATCAGACGAATAACAGAATTTTCCAAGAATATCGGGCATACCTCTTCATAAGAAGCTGGGGCAACAGTCGCGACAGCACGTGAACTTCGTATACCCTGAAAAATGAAACATAATTATAAGTATACACATACTATGTCATTGAAAACGACGGATGGATACTTAAACATAATAATTGGGTAACATATTTACTTTATGCGTGTTTCTTAAGGCATTTGTGAAAGCTTTCTGGTAGAATCGGCGAGCTACGAGAGCCGCCATTGCTGAATCCTCCTCGCTGTAATTTTCATGGGTTGCGTAAAAAGAGAATGGGGCGATAGATTATCTCGTTATGAAGCAGCCTCATCCTTTGCAATTTTAGACTGGCCTCTTTCACGAGTAGCACCTTGACTCGGCAAAAAGAGAATTTTTAAAATTTATTTCTTGAAGTGTATCATTTATATCAGCTTTATTCCAGTCATTTATAAGCAATATGTTTCTAACAAGAACAGAGTACGATAGGTAAGTGTGTTTCATTATCTATTCTATTATTTGGAGTCATATCTCCCTTGTTGTATTGAGAATTATAAGATATTAAACCAGCTAGAGGTGTCACTCAATAAATAGATAATATTTTCAAGAAAATTATTTCTATTATACTGAAGCATTGCTCAACCCCTATCCCAAGGAAGAAGTTTTCTCTTGTAAAACGTGGTATACATATCTATAAATTGTGTATTTCACACTAGCTATTTTCATATTCACCTTAATAATATTTTAAAAAGTCAGATGACAAACCTCATTTGGAAGTAGGGCAACTTTGAATGCAGTCCACTTGTACCTTGAAACCTTAGCTGAATATTAACGAATATTCTACATTCCAATACCATCTCTTGCAGAACATGTTACCCATTTTTTTACGAAAAGTTCAGGTTCCAGAAAAAACATTTTCTCAGGCCATTTCCGGGAAAAATATATGTAAATCGTTTTCAATTGTCAGGAAACAGGAAAAGAAGCTTGATTGCGAATTTCTTACACCTTAGCAATCTCCGTTAAAAGCTTAGGCTTCTGTCGGCTCATCCATTGGCACGTGGGACGTTGACTTTTATTCAACTTGATATGCAATTCATGTGCTGGTGCATAACGCTGGATTAATCGCTGTTGACGACAGACATGACTCTTGCCCTTGACCTTTCAGACAACGAAGTGGATAATGTTCCGGCAGCCGGAATCCTGAGTACTAGAGATAATGTTCCGTGCGTCTCTTGCGCATGCGTATTGATTGTGTTGTTTGCGTTTCTCTAACATTCGTTCAAGATGCAATGACGACGGACGGTCCTTTACCTCGATCACGTTAATAACAATTCTGTTCATCAATTCAGTAATGGAATATAAAATAATTTAAATTGAAAGTGCTAGATGTTGAAAGCACTTTATATGAGGGATTCACGACGCTAGATGCCACACCAAACCGTTCTTCCAAACTTATAGAAAAAGCGAACGAACTCGGTTTTGAGTTTCAGAGTTTTGACTTTTGGTATACGACAAAATCAGAATTGGTAGGCATATAGCATCAGTTACAGGATAAGGAAATGACTAATAAGTAATTATCCTATATTATTACAAATCACCAAAGTAAAAATGTTTTGAAATATTGTTAGGCTACATAAATATTCTCTGAGACCTTCAGGACGCCAAATAAATGTCACGACACTCAAATATAAAAAAAGCTGGGTCGCATCGCTGAAAAGCTACGATAAATCAAACACGAAATAAAATGATTAATGCATAGATATGTTGAATATCGTTTCTGTTTTATATCTATTCCAAACAGTCGATCCAATCTACGGTGTCGGTGCTTAGCTATGAATTATTTTACAAACTATTTAAGATTTAATTTGGATCGATCGACACAATCATGTTTACTATCTACAAACGCATGCGCAAACGACACACGGAACATTATCTTTTGAGGACAGCTTTCCGGCAGCCGGAACAATATCCACCGCGTTCAGACAAAGCTTGGTGAATCAATAACATTTGCAGGGCCTTGTTTATTTGTTAATAAAATAATTGATTACTTTAGTAATTACTTTTTCAGTAATTTTGGCATGTAGCCTGTAAGATTGTATTATAGAGTTTTAAGGACGAAATAAGACAAACGACCAAACATCAAGATAACTTGTGTAACTCTGTTTTATTAATCATATACGTGTTAGTTTTACAACGCTGTGCAATACACTCCGGTGTGCCTAATTTACAACTAAGTGTGCTTAGTTTAATGACGTTGTAAATATTAGTATTATTAATTATTATATACTACATGCCTCCCCTCGGAGACATAAGTTCAATACCTTTTTTCGTCTTTATGGCTGATACCAATTCGGAGTACGACGGATACGGGTTGAACTTTGTTGTTGACCTTTGTCTTTATCTTTGTCTTGGTCTTTGCCTTGGTCTATGCCTTGGGCGGGGTCTTGCTGGTAGGGGCGGAGAAATCGTCGGTTTCGCCACTTGAGGCGGTTTGTTTCTGTCTTTACTAGATAGCTGTGTCGACCTTCATATGCTTCAATTATGCTGGCAATGGTGTCCCACTGTTGTGTTTTCGGATTTTGTACCAATACTACTGTACCAGGTAATAAATCGTCTAAGGGTTTGGAATGTTGGTCCTTGTAAGCCTTTGCCTTCTGCCGGAGAGTGATAGCTTTCTTATCAGCAGCGTTGATTTCTTCTCTTATATCTTTACAAAATATTGCGGGTCCAACTGGCAGGCGTGTTCGAGTTGGGCGTCCAAAGAGACGTTGTGCTGGCGATATTCCATCCTTTTTGGGGGTGTTTCTATACTCTAACAGACCTTCCAAAAATTCCTTTGTATTAATATTTCCTTTAGGCGTGGTTTTCTTTACTAAAGTCTTCATAGATTTAATTCCTGCTTCAGCAAATCCATTACTTTGGTGGTTGTATGGGGACGAGGGATCATGCTTTATACCCCACACTTGACAAAATTTTTTGAAGTCTTGTGACTTGAACTGTGGGCCACCATCAGATTCTAGGTTGACTGCAATGCCAAGTTTAGCGCTCCATTGAGTTATGCGTTCTACGACATCGTCAGTATTGCTTCCTCCTCTACCAAGGTCATATACTTCTGGCCATCCAGAAAGACGATCAACAATCACCAGATATTCTTTACCAGCATAACTGAAGAGGTCCATGGCTATAGCTTGACCAGGCCACGTAGGTGCTTCTGCTTGGCAGATTGGCTCTAGAGGCTGACTGGGTTGATTTAGTTGACATGGTTGGCAATGTTTCACACTTTGAGTGATATCGTTTACCATCTGAGGCCAATACACCGTTTGTCTAGCTCTGCCTAGTGTTCTCTCTATGCCTTGATGAGCCGCATGCAGAAGTTTTAACATCTCTGGTCTCAACGACATTGGAATGACAATTCTTTGACCATACATGATGAGATCTTCATGCAAAGACAAACTTTCTCGGACATTCCAGAACGAATGTAGATCTAAATCTAGGTTGTGCTTGTCAGCCGGAAATCCTTCTTTAATGATTTCTTTCAGCTTAATGTATGCGCTGTCTTTTGAGGCAGCTGCAGTGGCTTTAGATAAATTGACGTCTTTCAATGCTGCATCAGCTGCCACTAGCATGTTTAGAGCGACTTGATTGACTAAAGTATGAATACTTGCACTTTCATCTTTGTCTTCGTCATTAGGTTCACTTGTTGGATACCTTGAAAATACATCAGCAACAGTGTGTGCTGTTCCAGGACGCCATACAGCAATCGGACAACATCTGTTGAGCTTTTCCTTCAGGCGGATGATGCGTGGAGTTGTCACTTAATCATAACTCTTGTTGTTGATTATTGATATCAGTGGCTTGTGGTCAGTGACCAACTGAAAATGGGCACCATGTACAAATAGTTTACATTTTTCAACAGCCCAAACAACAGCTAACAGTTCTATTTCCGTTGCAGAATACCTTGTTTCGGCAGGGATCAGCGAACGACTTCCACATTGAAGCAAATACCATTCGTCGGTGTCATGTTCTTGCTGCCAGAGGGCGAATCCAAGGCCACGAGATTGTGCAGCATCCGTCTCCAATCGTAGCTTTGATCCTGCTCTGTAATGTGTTAATACGCGTGGGGATGTGAGTAGCGAGATTAACTCTTTAAATGCTTCTTGCTGTTCCACTCCCCAAATAAACACAGTTTTTGGTGACAGGAGTGCATGGAGTGGTTCAGCCAATTCACCTACACGAGAGCTAAAAACATCAAATTGGCGGATCAAACCACAAAACGACCTTAAATCTGTTCGATTTGAAGGAGTTGGGAATGATGTAAGGGCTTCTACTAGCTCTTGTGAAATGGTATAGCCTTCTTTACATAGTTGATAACCACACCATTGTATACTTGGTTGGGCATAAATAAACTTTTTACTGTTTAGTGTTATACCTGCTGTTCGGCATCTCTCTATTACTGCTCTGACACGTGCATCATGCTGAGGACCCGGTTCTTTGTCAAAAATTATAACATCTTCAACAATTTTTTTCACGTTTTCTATGCCTTTGAGGGCTTCATCGCCCCGGCGATTATGTTCATCCCCTGCTGATATGAGACCCATGGCATTTCTCAAAAACCTTTTTGGTCCCCAAGGGGTGATAAATGTTGTTAGCGTTTTACTATTTTCGTCCAAGGGTACCTGCCAGTATCCATGACGTGCATCTAGGGTGGTAAACACGCCCATCCCGGGTGGGATTTGTAAAACTTCTTCTTTAGGGGTTTTCATCATGTACCCCGGGCGTTTGACAAACCGATTTAGCTTGGTGAAGTCAACAGTTATTCTAGGTTCATCACACCCTTTCTTTGGAACAATGACCATAGGATGGGACCAATCTGGCTTTTCTCCTAGAGGGACATCTTCAATTATTCCTTTTAGCATCATTTGATCTAATTGCTTTTTGACTGGCTCTTGCCAATGGAGAGGAATTTGATATGCTTTATAACATTTTGAAGGAATAGCATCTTCTGTTAGTTCAATGCTCATTGGGGGTCCAGACATGGGTGGGAGAGGGCCATCAGAAGTAAATACATCTGAAAAGTCTGCTAATATTTTTTGCTTCAGTTGGTCCTGACTTGAATCTTTCGAAGTGGGCACTATGTGGGTTGCTTTGGGAGAGCTTGGGGGTCCCAGGGATAATGCTTGTAACGGGACCTTGGGCCATTCTTTAGGAATCAATTTGAGAGCAATACAACCTGCTCTGCTTAATAAAGGATGGGTTACTTCATTCAAAATGTGTACTTTGGCCTTGTACCTATGAGTTTCACGAAATATTTCCAAAATAACATACCCATGGGACTCTAGAGGGGAACCATTTGGTCCCACTAAATGTTCATTTTCAGGCTTAAAGTCAACATCATTAGCCCCCATTAATTGGTGAAGATCTTGGAATCCCATTGCGTCACATCCTGCCCCAGTATCAGCTAGCCAATTTATTTGCTTGCTGTGATTTCTATGGGTGGTTTGCAGTGCAATTAAATTTTCCTGGTGGCTACTTATGTGAGCAATTTCAATACAGTTTTGCGATACTTGTGATTTTGTAAAGCAAAACTTCTGCAAATGACCCTTTTTCTTGCATTTGTGACACTCTAAATTGATGGCAGGGCAATCTCCTTTTTCATGTTTGGTTCCACATCGGCCACATGCGTCATTTGCCGTGTTTTTCGCGCCAGTATTTTTCGCGGCTTGAAACTGTTTCGGTTGTTTTTGAAACTTCTGTTTTTTGTAGCCGGACATCGCTCTGTTGGCGTTTACGCTTTTTTCTGTTAATTGATCATCAACATGACGACTTGCCTCGTAATTTTGGCAAATGTCTAAAGTAGTTTTTAAACTTAATTTTTCAAGCGGTGTTTCGAGTACCCTTTATCTCATTCCTGAGTCCATTAGGCCTGATATAACCCGGTCCCTTAATCGTTCTTCACGATGAATTGCATGGTTTGGACAATCCTCGGTGGAATATCCACAGTCTTCATCAATTTCCCTCAGTGCGGCGTAATAATTGTTAACACTTTCCCCCTGTTGTTGATCACGTTGAATAAAAACGCGTCTGTCTACAAGTGGGTGGCGATGAATTCGCAGATAATCTTTTAATCCCTTAATAATTTCAGCAATGTCATCAGTATCTTTTATTTTGATAATTTCTTGGGTCCACATTTTTGTCCACTCTTCGTTGAGTGTTGATCTTAATAAACCTCGACGTGCGTTTAAATCACATTCTTGATGTAGTCTCGTAGCAGCAGCGTAATCATTAAATCTGATTTCCCAGTCACGAAAATCTATCAATTGCATGCCTTCAGGACTTTTAAGTTTCGGCATTGATATACGTTTGGCTGTTTGAAGATTTGCTGGTGAATTAGAAGAGCCTTGATGGACATTCGAAGTTGAAGTGCCCATATTCATAGTCTTGAAAGCATTAGTAAGTGACTCACCCTGTGACTTCATTGCTTCCGCCAACGCCTTTTGCATTTCTTGCTGTTGAGCCATCATTACTTCTTGCATTTTTGTTTGCTGGTCAGTAACCGATTGTAAGATTAACAGCATTGGATCTTTCGAGAAATTAGCTAGTTCTTGTCTGAGTTGAACTACTTCTGCTTCCAAGTCCGCTTTCGTTGGGTTCTTATTAGCCATAATAAACCACGAAATAAATACTGAATTTTCACTGGATTATAACCATGTAAGTCCGTTTAACATTAATAACAATGATTCAATAAATAACTTTATTTATTGAACTTTATAACTGCGCCATGTAAGATTGTATTATAGAGTTTTAAGGACGAAATAAGACAAACGACCAAACATCAAGATAACTTGTGTAACTCTGTTTTATTAATCATATACGTGTTAGTTTTACAACGCTGTGCAATACACTCCGGTGTGCCTAATTTATAACTAAGTGTGATTAGTTTAATGACGTTGTAAATATTAGTATTATTAATTATTATATACTACAAGCCTAATCAATTAATTCTCTGAAAAGTAATTTTATCAATGCTGAAGCTTGATCATGATCAAATTTGGGCTATGTAATTTAGTTTGTAATCTTTTTGTATGTTTTTTTTGTAATCTTTTTGTATGTTTTTTACAGAGGCGTTAATCTTTTTTCACCTGAAGGCCGTCTATTTCAAGTAGAATATGCAATTGAGGCAATCAAGGTAATTGAATATATATTCTAAATTAAGTAAGACTGTTTGAAAATGGGTATCAACTTGCTCTTAATTTTAATAGTATATACCATGCAAAATGTAGATTGAGAAACGCTTATTTCTGACTGTACAGTTTTCTGAGGTAACATTACCTGTGCAGATATTTGATCAGTATAATGTTTTGTGTATACCATCCTATGAAACTGTAGTGAAAAGTTCTTTGCAGAGGTTCTTCAAAACAACTAAGTAGATTTGCTACATATTTTTTGGCTTTTAAAAAATAAAATCTCTATGATATTAATCACTAATTGCATTTGATTTATCAAAATGGAGCATGGGTTGTCCTTGATAACAGATCATCTAAGAATTAAACTCATCCGATGATGAGCTCTGGCTTCGGTGCTTGGTTGGTGGGATACCTATTTATGCTTCTATTTAGATATTTCTATGCACAACTGATAGGCTAAGCTTTAATAACATCTATCTGTATGCATTGGTCATATTTTTATATATGTTTCTACATTGCGCTTCAGCTTGGTTCAACTGCTCTTGGTATTCGAACATCAGAAGGTGTTGTTTTGGCCGTAGAGAGAAGAATAACATCACCATTAATTATACCAACTAGTATTGAAAAGCTTTACGAAATAGATTCGCATATAGGTAAGTTATATATTGTTTCAGGTCCATCAAGTTTCTCTACGAATGGAATTTCACTGTTGTTGTAAACTGCTATCAAACGGGTATTTTAGACCTAATCTCGCTGAGAACAAATAAGGTTGCATATAGCTGTATGGCAAGAAATTAAGATCACATTCAAATGTTTGAAGAGTTTGTTACCCAATATTGTTTATGATGTCAAATTATTAATCAACGCATATTTTAATGAAGCCTGAGTTAAGCGTTGACATACGCTCTTCCTGTTTCGGTAAGTTTTTTGCACATTAATTGCCTTCATGATTATATAAAAATATTATAATAACTTTAATTACCCTTAGAACAAGGAAATTCTAAATCTGCTTCAAAACAATTTCCTAGGTTTTAACAATTGTAGGCCTATATATTAGACTATCGTAGAATGTTATAATAATTACTGTTCATCTGTTTCAGGATGTGCCATGAGTGGACTGATTGCGGATTCTAGGACTATGGTCGACAAGGCACGAGTGGAAGCACAGGTAAGATATTAATAAAGCATGTCATTCCATGAAATTTTGCCGTCATTTTATTTATTTTCAAATGCTATTTCAGTACTTATCTTTTTAGTCTCTAACCATTCCTCTTTTTTATTGTCTGATCACCACTCTTCGCGTAACCTTGAGTTACATAAATATAGCTATTTTATTATTTCTAGTAGGCCTACAGTATATAATAGATGTTTACGTAATTGCCATGGTTTAACTTCAAATTAGGCCTGGATCATTGATTGAAGTTCATTCACAGTAATTGAAGTTTCTCGTCAGATAATACTGTAAATGTTATTTCTGTACTAAAGAAGATGCCACAAAGAGAAATATTAGTGAAACATTGTGAAATTCTGTGTTTTCATTGCTATCATTTATTACAAATTATAATAACAATTGAATATTAAAAAAAATCTGTTAATGTAAATTAGGAGCAAGTGTTGACTAATAGTAATGTGTGTTACAACTTGTATTAATTATTTTTAATTCTAGAATCATTGGTTTACATATAATGAGCCAATGGCGGTCGGTAGCATAACTCAAGCATTATCAAACCTTGCGTTATCTTTTGGTAAACGGGATGTTAGCAAAGGAGCCATGGTATGAATTTTAATTAATAATTATATAGTTAATTATTAGATATTATCTAATAGCAGTAAAACAGTGCTCAATGTCAGTTGACAGAGCTGAAATATAAATAGAGAAGTCAAATACAGTTTAACCCGCTTAATTGTTTACCAAGGACTTGACCAGAAAATTGTTTAACGGGTTTCAAAGCAAGGTTGCAGATAAGCGGGAATTTCACTTGTCCGAATTGCACATAAGCGGGTTACAGTGTACTACACATTTGGTGCTGGTACTTCAAGTTTCACGCTTTATATGATCCTGAGACAGTTAAAAACTTAAGGGGGGGGGGGTGATTTCTAATGCTTAATTTCTGATGGTTGATGATTATTTTTTGTTGATCAACAGAGTCGTCCGTTTGGTGTTGCATTGTTAATTGGCGGAATTGGAGAAAACGGTCCAGAGCTGTAAGTGGCTTGCGATAATACTCATCATAATATCTTATCACAAATCGCTGTCATGCAATCAATATTTAAGTTCGGTTGACACAAGCTGCATGCACTAAGGGACTATTCACAACTGACGTCAACGAATTGCCAGTCAATTTTGGTCTCCTATTTTCAACTTTCCTAATTGGAGTTATAAACATTTAACACGAGCTGTCAATTTTCATACACCCCCGTCCCCCAACGCTGGTTGACGTCAACAATCCCTAATCTTTACCATGTAAACCCTTATAATGTCTGATATGTTTGGATTCAAATTGCTCAATTTGTATTACATAGCATGACATAATTTTATAACTTTGAAATTAGATTCTTAAGTGACAGTGAAAGAACTGTAACATTCTTTGTTCTAAAAGTGTTTTTTTTATTTTTCCAGATTCCATCTAGACCCCTCTGGTACTTATTTACAATATGAAGCAAAAGCTATAGGTAAAGTGACACTATTTTGTTGTTTTGTGTTCTTTTCTGCAACTGGAAAAATGTTGTCTGCATGTGGCTGAGACTTAAGGGGTGTTTACATAAGGTGGGCCAACCCAGCAAGGTGCGGCGACACCTTTGAGTGAGATCAACACCCACTGTTGTTCTCTATCGTCCTACTGTAGTGCACTTATATGGTTATTGAGCTAGCCTGCCCAGATGAGATGTCATCTGATGAGCAGTGGAATCCCACCTGGATAAGACAGAAATCCTCTATATGAACACAATTTGGTGGGCCAGCCCGAATCGTCGTTCAAAACGAGGCCAACCGAGTGACGAGCTGAAAGTGGAATGAAATTTCCACATTAACAGGTGGTATAAACAGCGTGTCTCGTATTCAACTGGGCTAGCCCAACACCCCCTTATTTTTTATGTTTTTTTTCAACTTTTTCATGTTAATTTGTTTGTGTCCTATTAGGATCTGCTTCTGAAGGCGCACAATCTTCGCTACAAGAATTATACCATAAGGTTAGATTTATATCATGGAGGTAACCTTTATATACAGGGTTATAAACGCAGCGCAACAGAACTAAAATGACAGGTTTCTCCGGGCAACTTGAAAATCACATAAAAGTGTTCATAAAAATATGCTAAACAATTCCCTATTTCTTGTTTCAATTAAATTGTATTGTGAATCCTTCAAAAATCCGATTTATGTTTCATGATTTACAGTCAAAGGCAGGGTCCGACAAAAGGTTCAGCCTTCTGGAATCCTAGAGGCATTTCAACATTTTCTTCTGAATTTTTTTGTTGATGTTTGACCAATAAATCATTAAAAACATCAATTTTCTTCTGAATTTTGTCTAGCCTTCCGGGATCTAGGATCCCAGAATTGAGCCTTCCTATCGTTTTGAGAAAATGCTGCATGTGAGCTTCATGGTCTATGATTCTTTTGTTCTCCCTTGATTTTACGAATCTATAGAAGCATGACAGAAACACGAAATCTAGGCATATGACTTAAGAGGGCTCAGACCTTGAAATGATTTACAAATTCATCGTTGGTGAGCTCCACAATAAAATTTGACTAAAACAAGAGACAGGAAAGTACTTATGGTATTTTTATGAACATTTTATGTGAATTTCAAGTTGCCCGGAGAAACCTGCCGTTTTAGATATGTGGCGCTCGGTCTATTAATTCAAACATATTATTTTAGACATTGCAAGAGTGAGTACTGTAAACAGGTGGCTCCTATATAGAGGTCACCAATTGTTAAACAAATTTAAATTAGTGAAAATCAAATGAATGCAATGGAACGTGTTGCAATTTTGGCTTTCACCTTAGCGGGTATTCTACATTTTACTATAGAGCTATAATATTTTTTAACATTTTTTTATTCATGACCACGATTCAGTGTATCAACTATTATTTATTTCAGTCAATGACATTAAAGGAAGCTAGTGTTGTTGCTTTAACAATTCTTAAACAAGTTATGGAGGAAAAATTAAATGCAACAAATGTGGAGGTAAGCAACTATGTAATTTTTAATTGTGCTTTGTGCAATGTTTTTGAATAGGGTCGACTCAAAATGTCTACCTTAACTTGTTGTGCTACATGCCTTGATTTTTAAGTTTTTTCGATAAACAGATAAGTATATTTTGAGAAATAATCATTTGAAAAAGTGAGAATTTCAAATCTTGAAAAACGGAGAATGAAAGTTGAATGATGTCATACCGTAAAACTTCCTATCACGACAAGTGAGAGCAATAAGATCACCGCAACTACCGAGCATTCGTTCGTAAGAACAAAATACATATTCAAAAATTGTGTTGTTGTCAAGGACGAATGCTTGATAGATATCATGATTCATATTATTTTTTTATTTAACCAAATTGCTGATTTTTTCAACTGTTATGGTGCATAATTTTTCAATTGATTTTAAAATGACGTAACAGTATGGATTTTTTCAGAAAAAAATTAAAATTTGCTAGAAAAATTTGCCTGCCCCTATCTATCCCTGCCCATCGTTAATAGTGACCAACCCCTTATATTTCAGAATATCTTTGACATTTGGTTTATTCATGTCTGTTATTTCTATTTTGCAGCTTTGCACTGTCACACCAGACAACAAGTTTAAAATGTGTCATAAGGAAGACATTGAGAGTCTGATAAAGGAAATCAAAGGGTAAAGGATAATCTAGTTAAAACTCGATAACAACTTGCTATCAAACATATAAAAATATTTTATGATTGGCTAGCATCAATATCAGGCAGTGTTTCTATGGAAATAATACCTCCATTGTGAATATTGGAAACATTGGAAACTGATGTTATTATAATCATTTGTGTATTTAATGTGTTGCATTTCTTCATAAAAATATGAATGCCCTTGTTTGACGCAAACAATTATTTGGTAAATATGAGAAATGATTTTGTTCAAAAAAGTCTATACTCTATATATTAGCCTCATTCCATCCTGGCCCTCATTTCCACGCTAATTTGCAGTGAGGGCCTAATAATGAAACTATAATAATAAATATAGTAATAATAATAATGACATATAGTTGTCTATCAGCAGATAATAGTGCTCAATGCCAGTGATTGACAGAGCGTAAATACTAATAATAAAATGGAGTCAAAGACTACACATTCATGTCTGTGACTTCAAGTTTCACGCTTTATGATGATCGCATAAAGCGTGAAAATTAAAGTCACAGAAATGAATGTGTAGTCTTTGACTCCATTTTATTATTAGTAATAATAAATGTAATAATACAATAATAATAAATATAATAATATAATAATAATAATAATAATAGTAATAATAATAATAATAATAATAATAATAATAATAATAATAATAATAATAATAATAATAATAAAATTTATGTTTATCTAATAGCAGATAATATAGGGCTCTATGTCTTCATTTGACAGAGCGGTAAATAATAATAATATATGGCGAAAGAGTCAAAGAATACACATTCTTTACAGTAAAGAATGTGTATTCTTTGACTCTTTCGCCATATATTATTATTAATAATAATAATAATAATAAATTATAATGAAACTTTCTCCTAATCAAGCGGATCTTATTTTCAAATGAGAAAAAATAAAACGTCCTGTCTAACGTAGAGTATCAAAGAATATAATACCAAATTGTTGGGCTGAATGAGATTTATTGAACAATTCCAATGGTCTTTGAGGTCCTATGGTTGGATTTGTTCCACTGTCTAATGGTTTTCTTCTGTTTAGAGACTACACAATTCGTGAAGGGTTCACGGTTCGTTTGGTTGTAACATTGGGACTATTAAAAATACCAGTTAAACAGGCAAATCCAGTTCATGCAAATATTCAACATATCTATCTCTCTGATCTTTCTGACCTTTATATAGATATGATAGTGTCCAGCAGTTCCACAATCCACAAAAACATTGTTCTATCCAGGGTCCAGCAAAACTCAGCAACCTTACCACAAAAATTCAGAAGAAAATTGATTTTGTTCAATACTCTCCTCAAAGTTGGACAATGTTATAAGGAAATTGTTAGGTGAAAAGTTTACAATAAGGATTTTGAATAAAAAGTCAGGTTTTCGGAAGCAGAAAACATGTGTTGGACTCTGGTTCTATTTAAAAGTTGTTTTTCATTGAACTTTGGCTCCCTTGCAATTAAAGGGGTAAAATGTGTTCTACACACTTTGTATCTACATAGCGGTTGTCGTTTGTATTGTTTCTGTGCCTGACCCATGCATAAACTTGGAATTCGAAGTCATGACTGACAATGACCGTTGAATTACGATGAGCTTTATTCAAAATTAAGCTCGTAGCTCTCAGGCGTTGCATGTAAAGGATTTCTAAGAAAATCCAAATAAAGAAATTCAATAATCAAACTTGACTGATCTATAAGTCCTGCTTTGAAATGTCGCAATTTGATGAGTGGTAAACGGCAGGCAAGAGCCTATATCGCGCGTTAGGCTCCATGATACTGAGTCGCTGTATGAAATGGAGTTCTGACGTAATGCACACTGGCTAACAGCGTTTGACTAGGTAAGCGGTATCACTTACAGTAAAAAAATGAGACTTGAGCAAGTCAACAATCAAACTTGCTTGAGAAACTTTATACTGATCATTCTATTTTAGATTCATTTAATCGAATACCTAAAAAATAACATATTCAATACAAAATGAGAAGAAAAAAACATTGATTAAATTTATACTAATACAAACATATGCACACATGTACTCCTAATGAATAAAACGTAATGTTGTAGCTCTATAAATGTATTCCAGTGAAAATTGAATGATTATTAATTTCAGTTAGACTGGTTCTTGCTGTGGTTTATTAATAGTATTAAGCTAAGAGATGATTAAACAATTCTCAAACATTCACCCTTTTCAAAATATTTCTGCATTTTTTCATTAATTATTATTAAACTGTTTGTTTTTTATTCTTCTCCTTTCAAACCATCCATTAAGTCGTCAAGAATGTCTGATGATAGTTCTTCATGTTTTTGACCTTCTTCCTCCTGTTGCTCTTCATCATTTTCCTTTTTGTCAGCTTCTTTAATTTCAACCAATCGTGATTCGCCATGTTTCAATGTGAAGAATTGCATTTCTGATAAACCTTGTTCTTGTAATTCTTTCTTCAAACGCTGAACTGGTTCAAGATAGTGCTGATAATGAGAATGAGAAAGAGGTTAAAGGGGCAAGATTGACCGGCGACTGCTGCGAGCACAAGTTGAATTTATGCTTAGCGTAATTCAACCGTCTCGCTTTGAAACTATTGTTCTATGCAGGCCTAATCTGTTATAAATTCATGTCAACAATGTACATTGTGTTATGAACAATAAACATGCACGTGATCCGAAGTGCGTAGCGCCTGCCGGTCATTTTTGCTCCTTTAAGAAATGTAGCAACTGAAGTTTTCAAAATTAAAATGGTTTTTTGTTCCAAATTACTGTACGATTATTAGTTTCTGTAGCCACAATTAATAACTTTCAGAATATTTTTTTAATGCTATCTTTAGAGTAATTATCATTTCATGAAGTGCATTTGTCTTACTGCAACAAATAGTCACATCACATCAATTGACTAGAGTACTTTCTGAGGTTCTATATACTATTATCATGCGTGAGAGCAAAGTTCAGTGAAAAGTGTGGCCTGCAAAATTCCTTAAAACAAGATCAGTGTTTCCTTTGTTTTACATAAAGGGAGGCAATCCGCTGACTGGAGGAACTCTCTTGTGCCTGTATTCTGACAATCCCTTTATATATCAGGTGGGTGTCGCTATCGCAACCCCTTGGGTATCATGAAGCAAAAATTTATTGCAATTACAATTATTGCATCACTTACTTCATTGCTAACTGAAAAAGTACCCCAATGAATAGCAATCGAGCACATAGCACCAAGATCTTTATGGATTTGTACTGCTTCTTCTGGTGTGGTATTTCCAAAGCTAAATCTCCAGCTAAAAAACAAGGGCGATTTAAATTTAAATTTAAAACAATTTTCTTGTGAGTTTCAAACAATCATTAAGACGATTTCCATAGAGCCTGTTTTGCTGAATCCAGCACATGTCTGTAGTCATCGCTCTAGCAATGCTCAAAGGCATCAACCCTGTACATAAAGTCCACGTGCATATAGTGGCCATTTTGTCTACCACTCATAGTTGGCTGTTATATACAGGTTTCACTGTGCGATATACTTACTCTGGGTCATATCCACCGATAGGTAAAGCTGCCATATGAAAGCGTCCGTATTTCTGTCCGATTTCAGAAAATACATGACAATAACCGGTAGCACCAGCGAAGAATACTTTATAACGGGGTGTCATCATAACCCAACTACACCATAAAACAGCATTATCATCATCTGAACTTCTACTGTGATAATTTTGTGATGGCGTACAAGCGAATTTAACAGGGGTGACACATGTATCTTCATCTTGATCAACCTTTGAATGATCAATAAAATCTACTTCATCTTCTTTCCACCAGTCCATTTCAACGACGTGTGTACAACCAGCCTTCTCTAACCAATCCTTCAGCCCCATTGGTGCATACCAAAGAATTGTATCTTGGAATTTATCGTTTAATCCTCTGACTGATCCCAAATCCAAATGATCGAAATGCGAGTTACTAATAAGAACTGCATCAATACGTGGCAATTGATCGATTTTGTAGATTGGTGAACGATAACGTTTGTTATCACCTGGATGATAATATTTGATACCGCGTTCGTTGAAGTTTGGGTTTGTTAAGATGTTAACATTATCAAGTTGGAACAAGGCAGTTGAGTGTCCGAGCCATGTAACACGGATGCCACTCTCTGGTGGGTTCAAAATTCGATTTTGATCAGCTTTGCATAATTGCATCAAAGGCTCTTCGTTCAATTTCTAAAAAAAGAAATTATTTGATATAATTTGTTAATTGGTACAAGTTGTGATCAGGTTCCGACAAAGTCAAGAAGCATGGAAAACTGGTTTGTGGAATGCTAGGAAAATTTAAAAGGAAAGGGCAAAATGTTCAATACATAAATTAAAAACATGAAAGATAATAAAAAAACGCCATTAAATAAAATGTTGATGTTATGTTTTTGTCATCAAGTTACCTGAACGTTTATCGAAAGGTTGAGGTTTGCGGAATGAGAAACATTTTGTTGTAACCTTGTGGTGATGAAAAAGCAGTAACTTGCAACGTTTTGAAATATTTCCTTTCTTCGTAGGGCAAGGTATACATATATATATATATATAGAAATGAATTGAAAACTTTTTGGAACTTTACAAATTCCTGTCCTCTATTGCATATACAATTATGAAATTAACGCATGAAAAGTTTGAATACATTTCTTCAATTACAATCAGTTGATTTAACTATTTATACTTAGACGTCAATATATAGGATTATGAAACAATTTGTTCCAAATGAACATGAAAACATTAGCAGGCTAACGTAATATTTTTGATTAATGGATGGTTATATTAAATTGATGAGTTTTCGAGTCAAAATTGTGGTTGCTATCTAACAATACCTTTTATGCAGGGTATCAAATTCCAGTTTAAAGTGAAATTGTTTGCTTAGCTCAGTCCAGCTGAGTTGGATATCCCACAAAATAGTCTTGAATCAAATATTTATTCTGTGAGATAACCAAGTATTTCTGAGTATAACTGTGAATGTGTTTATAGATATAGAGCACTCAACATGGGCAACTCCTGTACCTATTACAGGATTAGGGAAATACATTCACAAACAGGTTTTTATTCAAATATTCAAATAACTTCCTCATTGTTAGACCTGCAATGAACCATCGGTTGGACCTTATAAAAAAGGTGTGGCTGTGAATTACGTCATAATGTCCCGCATTCACGTGCTCACCCACGTGTGTTTCGAAGTTCATGCCACGCCCTAATTTAACAAAGGAAAGCGAATTTCATAATTGACATTTATAATTTTTACCTCTTCGTTTGGTACACCACTTTCATCAACAGTGAAGAAGAATTTCATGTTACTCCATGAAGATGGAGGTTCTTTTCCTTTCGTGTCCCATGGTGTTACATATCGTCCATCAACTTTCTTTGATCGAGTCAATTTACTATCATCAACGGCATTAACAACACGAACAGTACTTTTCGTTACGGTAACTTTGGTGGTTTTTTGTGACATTGTTTATAACTTTCTTGATTGTTACCTAAGTAAATTAAAATGAAACGACGCTACGTTAATTTAATAGAAACAACCGGTTCACAACAAACATTGTTTTACTGTTTTAGAAAACATGTCAATTTTATCAGAAAACAGAACACGCAACATGTTAAACAATGAAAGATTGATGATTTAAGAGCTTATCAAATGGAATGTTGAACGAATTTTTAAATTTGAAAAACAATCACAGAACATCTACAGATTAGGACAAATCGTGAACAACGTGCTAGTTATGTTCAACGTAACAAGATCCCGTGTAAAATAACAGACAAAGTCTTCAAATCATATTATCAACAACCTGACAATCCAATCTCTCCATGCACAAGTAGACCAGCAGCTTGCCATGTGGCTTTTGAGACTCTTTGTGGTTTCACTGAGACATTGAATTTGCTGGAAAATAATAGCCGACTTTGGTTGCGCCTTTTATCGACAAGAATATTATTAACGTTTAGAGGCGAAATGAGGCGGATAGCTCTTTGATTGTCTAAAATTGAATGAGCGAGCAAAAAGGCCTTGTCTCATCGCAAGCACCAACGCCTAGATATTTTGAAGCAGCTATAACAGCAAAATGTCTCGATTGAATTACGATGTGATAAAATAAAGTTACAAGAGAAACAAACTATGGCATAAGATAACAAATGGCTCAGTTTAATGTTTGTTTTCTATAGTTGCTCAGCAAATAAGAACTTCGAGTCAGTCATGAACTAATACTGTACAATGCAGATAAGTGTGGAAATGTTGACTTTTGCTAATTCCAAATATTGAGCAATTTGAAAATAAATGTCATGCTTGATTTCAGCTCTTTAAGATCTCACGAAATATAATTTCTTTTGTGTATTTTACCAAATCAATCAAGATTCAAATGTTAGCTAAGATATATATCTTGTTGTGTTCATGTGTCCAAAGGTTGAAAATGCCAACACGTTAACAGACATAAAATCTGTAATGTCGATAATGAATCATAGCTAATAAACACGAAACAAAATCTATGAAAAAAGATAATCCTTGACAGCGACAAAATGAACGATTATAATTTGATAGTTTCGAGATTTTATGGAAGCATTGATATTTGATAATTGACTCGAAAAGTTGGAAGCAGGTAGTTTTGCGAACTTTCATTCGAGTTTTAGGCAACTTGACGATGAGAGCAAATATAAAGCTAGCGAAAACCATATCAGTTTAGTTTCAAATAATTCAAGAATACAGTAAAACACTCATGTCTCAACAAAATCATTCCGAAGCAAGGCAAAGAAGTTGGACTTACCCAAATAACTGCGACAACAAATAAGAAAAATCCACTCCAAAAAACTCTAATGTAAATAAACCTTGAAAACCGTACAAGAAAACTGGATTAATTCTTAACAAAATTAGCCAGTAACCATGAACGATTTGAAGCAAAATAGATCTACTGTAACCGTCGTTGACGATAGGCGATCAGAAATTGTAGAAATGCACCCAACCTCAGAAATATTTTTCATTAGGGGAGAGGACATTTGCCACGCCTGCAATTCTCGATCACTGATTCGTCAATCAGTTCACGCATGGCTTCTCCCAACAACTAATTTATTCATCATCGTCATAGCAACCTGGATACAAATGTGATTGTAAAATGCGCGGGAAACCAATAGACGTGTCTTGTTTTAGAATAATTCGATCGTTTTTTCATAACTATATCTTTAATCATTAAATTACTTGAAGTTATTTTAAACTCAATATACTTGACCCTTATCTTTTCCATATATTCTGCTTTATAAGGGATTGATTGTATTTAGTGTAATACATCGCTTAATATTGTTCGATATCAAAAGCTTTTCAATTAAAAGTATAAAGAATTTATTTGTCATCAAACAAATAAGACAACGAGAAATCAGATTGTTTGCAATGGATAGTGTTAAAAAGACAAAACGAAAATCAATGACTGTAACGGTGACAAGTGCGCTAATACAATATTTATTATCGTTGACTCTATATATGCACGACATTGCACGTAAATGTTTGCGTCCTGTTTGGGTTGTGACTTTTGCCAGAATTATTGCACATTGAAGGACGTATCACATTGTTGTACTGTCCAAAAAAATTTCTACCAAGATTATAATTATAATATATCAAACTGTTGATAGTAAGCGGCGGAATGCGGATTAAGTTGATATCTTCTATGGACAGAGGGACGCTATTTTACCTAGCAAATAGGCTACCGTAACTTCATCCGATCGATTCTAAAAATGTGCATGTTTATAATACTGAGTTGAGATGCCATGCAAATTTCTAGAACTACAATAGACTCATCATAAAATATAGGGGTATTCTCACAGCGCATGAACTGTCTGCAGTGGACCAGCTCCTGGGTCAGGTCAATACCAACCGGACATCAGATCTGATCATATCTGATTGACTGTGGTTCAAATATCCCGAAGGTCAACTCAATTTTGACTTTATCTAAAACATCAAATGAGTACCATCTGAGGATGGTGGATGGAATGGTCCAGAGGGAATTGCATTGTGAGGTGAGCTGCGGCGCATCGTTGCGCATTGACATTCGGGCCTATCTGCCATGAAATTTGTTGAAATTGATCTGCAGTGTTGCGGCTGTTCTTAGAGAAAGAGCCACTCTCCTCTAGAAAACAAAGAGTTTTACGGGCGCCTTGGTAGGATGGTACCGTCTCAATTACCTTTAGTTCATATTATACTGTAATACCGAACGGAAGGGGTCAACAATATGACGCGCTATTATTTTCTCAAGCTGGTATGGATTATACTGGATGGGATATCAAACTCTCGGAGAATTCAAGAATAAAATATTCCCACTTGCTGCAGTTTTCCAGCTTTCAATTTGCAGGGTGTTATGTGTGAGATTTTCATTACTTTTAATGGAACTTTATAGGTAAGTGCGGCATTCCTGAAAGATTTTCTTTATCGGCAAGTGGGTATTTTCTCTTAGGGAGGAGAGCAGTTGACAGAGAGCAGACACCCTAAACAATTCCAGATGTTGTATTCAATCAGTCTGAATCGTATGAATACTCGATCAGCCATTAATTCCCTGTTTTACTCATTTTCAAATTTAATGAGTACTTTTTATGCAGGGTATCAAACTAATTTAGAGTGAAAATGTTAAAGTGAAAAGTTACATCATGGCCTATAATAGGTACTGATTAAAGCTAAGTATATAAACCGATTCAAGGTGGTTAACTTGTGAAATGAATGTTATCTTACAATTAACGAGTAACATTAATCATGTTTTCATTTTCAACATCCATCACAACCTACGCACGATGACTACTTGAATATGTGTTCCTGCTTGCCATTGGTGTTCACTTATGATAAGATATGATTTATCATTCAGCAGTGGTATGTAATTAAAGGACAGTTTTCTATATTCTATGACCGTCGCTTACATGCAGCGTGTCAGTTTAAAATTAAAACTATACATAATACTGTTTACAGGGAAGATATAGTTGTGATAATTATAGTTCGACAGGACACAAAGATTACTACTACCTTTGTATAGCAAATTTTACAGAAAAGAGAATAATCTAATTTCTTCACTCAATATTCATCATCATCATCATCATCATTTATTCAGTATCCCACGTAAGCTTAAAACAAGCGTACTTACAGGGGAGCTGATACATACTAGTTATAGTTATAGTTGAGTGTAGTTATAAAGTAATATACTACAGGTAAAGTAGTACAAGGATTTAAAAGGATTTAGATAACACAACTAGAAAGTTTACAAGCAGAAAACTATTTACATATAAAGTACACCTTTTGTAAGTAAATGGCATCTGAATTTTCAAGTAAATAAGCCATGCACTTCTGCTTGAACATTGCGAGGCTACTACTGTCCTTTATTTTCAATCCGCTCCGCCATAGTACATTAGGGTAGTAGAAACAGATATAATTTCAGCAGTGTGATGTTGGATACAGTACCGATAAGCTATTGGTTGAGTCAAATTTGCAAGACCGTTAAAACCAGACAAGAGTGTAGATGTTGGCGGCGTAGATGATTTTACCTGTGTTAAAACATAATATGCGTTGCTTCATAGAAGAGAGGCTCAGTATGCATAATTAAGAATCGCCTCATAGAGCAGCCTTCTGCCTATAGTGGCCATTTAGTAATGTTACCGTCGCGTTAGTTATTTCTATTGAATTTAACTTCTCTAGGAAGGTTGCCTCCCTTTACTTGTCATTATTATCTAATCTCATATGTGTACTTAAAGATCACCCTATATAGTCAAGCGCCGTTAGCATGTGTGGGCATTACGTCAGAACTCCATTTATCATACTAGCCCGAAGGCAGCGACTGTCAGTATCATGGAGGGGAACAAGGGATAGAGGCTCTTGCCTACATCCTAGCTACACCCTATAGAGCAGCAACTTGTCTATAGTGGTCATATCATCAGAATGGAAATATTTGTCAAAATTAAACGGTGTAAAATTGACAGGCAAATAATGGGAATTGGACAACAATAATTATGTTACTGTAAGATTGTATTATAGAGTTTTAAGGACGAAATAAGACAAACGACCAAACATCAAGATAACTTGTGTAACTCTGTTTTATTAATCATATACGTGTTAGTTTTACAACGCTGTGCAATACACTCCGGTGTGCCTAATTTACAACTAAGTGTGATTAGTTTAATGACGTTGTAAATATTAGTATTATTAATTATTATATACTACATGCCTCCCCTCGGAGACATAAGTTCAATACCTTTTTTCGTCTTTATGGCTGATACCAATTCGGAGTACGACGGATACGGGTTGAACTTTGTTGTTGACCTTTGTCTTTATCTTTGTCTTGGTCTTTGCCTTGGTCTATGCCTTGGGCGGGGTCTTGCTGGTAGGGGCGGAGAAATCGTCGGTTTCGCCACTTGAGGCGGTTTGTTTCTGTCTTTACTAGATAGCTGTGTCGACCTTCATATGCTTCAATTATGCTGGCAACGGTGTCCCACTGTTGTGTTTTCGGATTTTGTACCAATACTACTGTACCAGGTAATAAATCTTCTAAGGGTTTGGAATGTTGGTCCTTGTAGGCCTTTGCCTTCTGCCGGAGAGTGATAGCTTTCTTATCAGCAGCGTTGATTTCTTCTCTTATATCTTTACAAAATATTGCGGGTCCAACTGGCAGGCGTGTTCGAGTTGGGCGTCCAAAGAGACGTTGTGCTGGCGATATTCCATCCTTTTGGGGGGTGTTTCTATACTCTAATAGACCTTCCAAAAATTCCTTTGTATTAATATTTCCTTTAGGCGTGGTTTTCTTTACTAAAGTCTTCATAGATTTAATTCCTGCTTCAGCAAATCCATTACTTTGGTGGTTGTATGGGGACGAGGGATCATGCTTTATACCCCACACTTGACAAAATTTTTTGAAGTCTTGTGACTTGAACTGTGGGCCACCATCAGATTCTAGGTTGACTGCAATGCCAAGTTTAGCGCTCCATTGAGTTATGCGTTCTACGACATCGTCAGTATTGCTTCCTCCTCTACCAAGGTCATATACTTCTGGCCATCCAGAAAGACGATCAACAATCACCAGATATTCTTTACCAGCATAACTGAAGAGGTCCATGGCTATAGCTTGACCAGGCCACGTAGGTGCTTCTGCTTGGCAGATTGGCTCTAGAGGCTGACTGGGTTGATTTAGTTGACATGGTTGGCAATGTTTCACACTTTGAGTGATATCGTTTACCATCTGAGGCCAATACACCGTTTGTCTAGCTCTGCCTAGTGTTCTCTCTATGCCTTGATGAGCCGCATGCAGAAGTTTTAACATCTCTGGTCTCAACGACATTGGAATGACAATTCTTTGACCATACATGATGAGATCTTCATGCAAAGACAAACTTTCTCGCACATTCCAGAACGAATGTAGATCTAAATCTAGGTTGTGCTTGTCAGCCGGAAATCCTTCTTTAATGATTTCTTTCAGCTTAATGTATGCGCTGTCTTTTGAGGCAGCTGCAGTGGCTTTAGATAAATTGACGTCTTTCAATGCTGCATCAGCTGCCACTAGCATGTTTAGAGCGACTTGATTGACTAAAGTATGAATACATGCACTTTCATCTTTGTCTTCGTCATTAGGTTCACTTGTTGGATACCTTGAAAATACATCAGCAACAGTGTGTGCTGTTCCAGGACGCCATACAGCAATCGGACAACATCTGTTGAGCTTTTCCTTCAGGCGGATGATGCGTGGAGTTGTCACTTGATCATAACTCTTGTTGTTGATTATTGATATCAGTGGCTTGTGGTCAGTGACCAACTGAAAATGGGCACCATGTACAAATAGTTTACATTTTTCAACAGCCCAAACAACAGCTAACAGTTCTATTTCCGTTGCAGAATACCTTGTTTCGGCAGGGATCAGCGAACGACTTCCACATTGAAGCAAATACCATTCGTCGGTGTCATGTTCTTGCTGCCAGAGGGCGAATCCAAGGCCACGAGATTGTGCAGCATCCGTCTCCAATCGTAGCTTTGATCCTGCTCTGTAATGTGTTAATACGCGTGGGGATGTGAGTAGCGAGATTAACTCTTTAAATGCTTCTTGCTGTTCCACTCCCCAAATAAACACAGTTTTTGGTGACAGGAGTGCATGGAGTGGTTCAGCCAATTCACCTACACGAGAGCTAAAAACATCAAATTGGCGGATCAAACCACAAAACGACCTTAAATCTGTTCGATTTGAAGGAGTTGGGAATGATGTAAGGGCTTCTACTAGCTCTTGTGAAATGGTATAGCCTTCTTTACATAGTTGATAACCACACCATTGTATACTTGGTTGGGCATAAATAAACTTTTTACTGTTTAGTGTTATACCTGCTGTTCGGCATCTCTCTATTACTGCTCTGACACGTGCATCATGCTGAGGACCCGGTTCTTTGTCAAAAATTATAACATCTTCAACAATTTTTTTCACGTTTTCTATGCCTTTGAGGGCTTCATCGCCCCGGCGATTATGTTCATCCCCTGCTGATATGAGACCCATGGCATTTCTCAAAAACCTTTTTGGTCCCCAAGGGGTGATAAATGTTGTTAGCGTTTTACTATTTTCGTCTAAGGGTACCTGCCAGTATCCATGACGTGCATCTAGGGTGGTAAACACGCCCATCCCGGGTGGGATTTGTAAAACTTCTTCTTTAGGGGTTTTCATCATGTACCCAGGGCGTTTGACAAACCGATTTAGCTTGGTGAAGTCAACAGTTATTCTAGGTTCATCACACCCTTTCTTTGGAACAATGACCATAGGATGGGACCAATCTGGCTTTTCTCCTAGAGGGACATCTTCAATTATTCCTTTTAGCATCATTTGATCTAATTGCTTTTTGACTGGCTCTTGCCAATGGAGAGGAATTTGATATGCTTTATAACATTTTGAAGGAATAGCATCTTCTGTTAGTTCAATGCTCATTGGGGGTCCAGACATGGGTGGGAGAGGGCCATCAGAAGTAAATACATCTGAAAAGTCTGCTAATATTTTTTGCTTCAGTTGGTCCTGACTTGAATCTTTCGAAGTGGGCACTATGTGGGTTGCTTTGGGAGAGCTTGGGGGTCCCAGGGATAATGCTTGTAACGGGACCTTGGGCCATTCTTTAGGAATCAATTTGAGAGCAATACAACCTGCTCTGCTCAATAAAGGATGGGTTACTTCATTCAAAATGTGTACTTTGGCCTTGTACCTATGAGTTTCACGAAATATTTCCAAAATAACATACCCATGGGACTCTAGAGGGGAACCATTTGGTCCCACTAAATGTTCATTTTCAGGCTTAAAGTCAACATCATTAGCCCCCATTAATTGGTGAAGATCTTGGAGTCCCATTGCGTCACATCCTGCCCCAGTATCAGCTAGCCAATTTATTTGCTTGCTGTGATTTCCATGGGTGGTTTGCAGTGCAATCAAATTTTCCTGGTGGCTACTTATGTGAGAAATTTCAATACAGTTTTGCGATACTTGTGATTTTGTAAAGCAAAACTTCTGCAAATGACCCTTTTTCTTGCATTTGTGACACTCTAAATTGATGGCAGGGCAATCTCCTTTTTCATGTTTGGTTCCACATCGGCCACATGCGTCATTTGCCGTGTTTTTCGCGCCAGTATTTTTCGCGGCTTGAAACTGTTTCGGTTGTTTTTGAAACTTCTGTTTTTTGTAGGCGGACATCGCTCTGTTGGCGTTCACGCTTTTTTCTGTTAATTGATCATCAACGTTACGACTTGCCTCGTAATTTTGGCAAATGTCTAAAGTAGCTTTTAAACTTAATTTTTCAAGCGGTGTTTCGAGTACCCTTTGTCTCATTCCTGAGTCCATTAGGCCTGATATGACACGGTCCCTTAATCGTTCTTCACGATGAATTGCATGGTTTGGACAATCCTCGGTGGAATATCCACAGTCTTCATCAATTTCCCTCAGTGCGGCGTAATAATTGTTAACGCTTTCCCCCTGTTGTTGATCACGTTGAATAAAAACGCGTCGGTCTACAAGTGGGTGGCGATGAATTCGCAGATAATCTTTTAATGCCTTAATAATTTCAGCAATATCATCAGTATCTTTTATTTTGATAATTTCTTGGGTCCACATTTTTGTCCACTCTTCGTTGAGTGTTGATCTTAATAAACCTCGGCGTGCGTTTAAATCACATTCTTGATGTAGTCTCGTAGCAGCCGCGTAATCATTAAATCTGATTTCCCAGTCACGAAAATCTATCAATTTCATGCCTTCAGGACTTTTAAGTTTCGGCATTGATATACGTTTGGCTGTTTGAAGATTTGCTGGTGAATTAGAAGAGCCTTGATGGACATTCGAAGTTGAAGTGCCCATATTCATAGTCTTGAAAGCATTAGTAAGTGACTCACCCTGTGACTTCATTGCTTCCGCCAACGCCTTTTGCATTTCTTGCTGTTGAGCCATCATTACTTCTTGCATTTTTGTTTGCTGGTCAGTAACCGATTGTAAGATTAACAGCATTGGATCTTTCGAGGAATTAGCTAGTTCTTGTCTGAGTTGAACTACTTCTGCTTCCAAATCCGCTTTCGTTGGGTTCTTATTAGCCATAATAAACCACGAAATAAATACTGAGTTTTCGCTGGATTATAACCATGTAAGTCCGTTGAACATTAATAACAATGATTCAATACATAACTTTATCTATTGAACTTTATAACTGCGCCATGTAAGATTGTATTATAGAGTTTTAAGGACGAAATAAGACAAACGACCAAACATCAAGATAACTTGTGTAACTCTGTTTTATTAATCATATACGTGTTAGTTTTACAACGCTGTGCAATACACTCCGGTGTGCCTAATTTACAACTAAGTGTGATTAGTTTAATGACGTTGTAAATATTAGTATTATTAATTATTATATACTACAGTTACAAATGTAAATTTTTATTGAATTCAACCTCTACAGTTGTCTATAGGAAGACCGCCTGCCTTTCATGGTCAATCATTATCTAATCTCATAACTTGCCGAAGATGTGATATGATATATTTTGTCATTTTGACCGGCAAATGAAGGACACTTTACGCTATAGAAAGTGCCATTTACATATACAGCCTTAATATTAATTAAGAACTAGATTAAATAAAGGTTATTAATTAAAACATGGATATGACCCTTTTGCTATATGCACAAATACATACGACATACAGTATCAGGTTAACAACTGTTAATGTAAAGATATGTATCTATATATTAGCTATATGTAATACTATACGACTGATTTTTTTTTATCTATATAAACACTTTACAAAATGCTGACAAATTGAATGATCGTAGTTTCTCCTTGAATTGAGCAATAGTTTTTGATGTTACAATATCATCCGTCAGATTGTTCCACCAGTGCATTATACGCCGGATTATACGGTTACAAAATTGGTTCTGAACGGATTGTAAACGCGGTATTTGTTGAACAATAAGTTTGTAAGTATGGCCAGTATCAGTTGTACTGGTTAAATTACATTACTCAGTTTATTATAAATAGCGTAAAGTCGTGACCTCATATTGAAGATATCCTCTATTTTGAGTAAATAATATGTCACGCCTTTACCTCATGTATTCATTCCCTCGCTAGCTATCATAGAGATACAACTATACTATTATTATAACTCTTATTGTTTATACAAATAAAGATATTAAATCACAATGAATCAGAGTCATATTATAACAATCAATCCTACACAGGTGCGACATTGCAGATCCCCTATATATACCATCACCGTCTGGCATCAGAAGTTCACGGAGTTTAAATATTATTCAGCCTCCTTATGACTAGACAGCTGATATTAGATTATCCTGCTTTTTGTGATAACCTCTCTTGCACATATATAAAAGCCAATGTAAAGTATTATATTGATTAGATTCACTCTGACAGACACTGTTAGTCATATTCTTATTATATTTCTATTTTAATTATCTTGCGGGAGATCTTTATTCAACTCATACGACTCCTTAGTCGTATAGCGATTACACCTAGAAGACCACCAACTAGAGTAGCTCTTTTCTCTGCGCAGGAGGAGCAATCCCCAGAGCAATCGCGTATATGAGGTTCAGCAAAGGTCAATCCAGCCTTTATTTTATCTGAACATTAAAGGATTACGATCTTCGTGTATGGCTGGTGCATTCCAGAGCTATCTATTTAGAATTCTTATAATCTATAACTATTCTAAATAGATATAGCTCTGGTGCATTCACGTGTAACTCAGTTTGCTCTTACCCTTACGCGAGGGCATATATATACAGTCGAACTCGTACTCTTTTAATCACCCAATTTTAGATGCCTGTTCTTAATTGCTTTATATCCCCATATAATTTACATGTTCTATTCTCCATATGAACTCTCGTATCTTTTAGTTCTATTTGTGCTCTCGGAGTCAGATATTGACTTCCCGGGGGGTAACTCCAGGTTTTTAGGGACAGGGAGGTGCCACTTTGGAAAAAGGTAAAGTACCCAAAAAGTTCCAAAAATTCTGTTGATGCTATACCCAAAAAGTTCTTGCAGGTTGATTGATTTTAAGTAAAAACACAAAAATGATGCAAATTTTTTCAAAGATTCTTGAAAAAGTCAAAAATAGGATACCCAAAAGCTCCAAAATTTGAAATCTAATACCCAAAAAGTTTTTGCTCAGCTGGAATATGGACCCAAAAAAAGTGGCACGTCCCCGTATAGCCGGCCTAGTGGAGTTACCCCCGGGATTGACTTGCTCAAGTCTCACTTCTGTGTTATGCCTATCTTGATGGATTGGGAAGTGAGCTTTCCAATCATGAAAATGAGGCAGCAAAAGGAAAGCGGGACTTGAGCCAGTCAAAGTCAGATACAGTATTTGCACAGCTGAACTAGATAGTCAGATGTCTATTTTGTTCTGATGCAGCTCAATTATTTAAGATTCGGCCATCAAAAGATGGTATGGTACTTATATGACGAATGTTCATATAAATTTAAGGCTGTAAGTTGACTTTCGAGGGTGATGATTTGAAAATTGAACCACACAGCACAACATCAGATATCTGCACTAATTGGGTGTATATGCCTATGTTCTGCATTCTGAGCTATTCTTAATATACGTAATTCCAGAATAGTAAGCATCTCAGTAGTTGAAACTTTTCAGAAATAATTAAGACATAACGAGAAAGAAAAAGTTTAGCCACACTCTGCCGACCAACGATCTCAAAGTATATCTCTGCCCCCTCCAGCCAATGAATTGTATAATTTGTATTACGTCACCATGCATAATTAGCAATAGCAAATACGTAATGGATAATTAATAAAATTCCTACAGTATCAAAACCCAAAAAGGAATTAGTCAACAAACCAAAATGAAGGCTATCTTGAAGACAATGCTATCAGCAAGGATCTTTTGCTTCAATAGGTTTTATGATATCAACAAAGACTTGAAGTAAATCCATCAATTGAATATATGATGTGCATTGTAGACATCTAAACATTAAACATTTGCAAGATCAAAACTGTTTAAATCTGTTGGGCACAGAACTATAACTATTGAAGATATAGTATGCGCTAATAAATATTTATAGATGAAAAACACTTTGTATTCTAAAAACTAAATCCGTTCAAATTCTTCAAATTACAGTTACAAGCTAGCGAAAACTTGAGTACTTGAATTTGATAGCCTGCGTCCCGACTAAAACATTTCTGTCTGGACGCAGGATTATAATATGAAGGCATTCCAGCTTTACCTGGCATTATTTGTGTTTTACGGGCAACCATGTGTGTAATTTTATCGAAAAACCACCCACAAATATCATTTCCCGCTCCAGGTGCAGATACTGTTCAACGTCGATCCGATCTCAATTTCAAGATCTGAAGATTGATATTTTTGACAAGACCGCAAATATCTGGCATAATTTAATGCTTATCTGATCAAAAGACGGTAAATTACACATAAAAAACATTTCAAATGGAAATATATATCTTCTACCTATGTAAAGATGTATCAAATAGAAGATAGTTAATTAAGGCACACTAACCATTTGAAAGTTTGACGCGGAAGACGAACATAAAAATTGCTACATATGAATTCGATTGAATGAATTCAATGATTCAAGGAAAATAGTAAATAAAGATTTAATGAATTGGGATTAAAACAAGGATGCCCATTATAGTTTTTCAAATGTTCTTATCTTGGCCTAAAATCATAATATAGGAAAGAGGGCTTAAGACAGTATAATTACAACAAAACTATATGCTTCATTACATGAGTGGCGCAAAAGTCAAATTTGGCAGGTGAATTTAAACGACAGATTAAAGTAGCATTTACATATAAATAACCAATCATTGGTAGAGAGCACATGAGTTAGATTCAAGATTAAAATCGTTATTCAGTTTACGCGTTTCTATCAATTGCAATTCATTTGCTAGAAGTACAGCTTTGAAAATCGTTCCCGCCCAACTGCAAAAATATTACCTACGAAGAAAATGTACAACATACAATCTAAATCGTATTAACATGAGCATTTAATAATGGATGTAGTTTGAAGCTAAAGTCAAAGAGAAGGGATAGTTTAATAACAAGGTAGGTTTATCTATATTTATAATCTAGTTCAAACTACAATATATTACGTACAGCAAAAGCGTTTACTAAAACTCCAAGGGGCGTCTATTTTAGCGTTTGTTTAAATTCAGTTTGCAAAACGCGAATATGAAAAACCTTCAAGGCCATTTTGCACACAAAGACGATATTCTCCAAAGCTTCAACTATTTTTAATTAGAAGTCATATCTCAATCAAGATGAAAAGTTATTGATGTAATAATATTCTTAAAACCACAAATATATTTATAATCCATAAGTTTAAATCATTACAAACAAGCGATGTTGTTTATTAAAATATTCTCAATAATTAGTAATGATATTTTACAAGGAATAGTTAAGCTATTTAGTGAATTTATATGAGTGAATTTACGACAGGTGAAAATTATCAATTTATCAACAATCGCCATCTAAAACAGTAATTGATAGCGATCAATATTTATCTGAAACTTCTGCTTTTCTTCACGAGAAACACTGCAAAATATCTAGCATCTGGAAGATTATGCAAAATGTCAAAAAACCTGCTGGAAAACAGAAAGAACACTGTTTATCTCATCAGTGCCATATCATAATAAATATAATAAATCATTAAAATGCTACAGTGATAGACTGAAATGCTCAAGACTATCGTGTTTTTATTACTATTTGTTCCTAATTTACAATTCCTAATTTAAAGTTCCTAATTCAGAAGAGTCTGAGAGGAGATACAAATGGCAATGTCAACTCAGACTATTTATGTTATGATATAATAAATACATAAAAGTTTTGAAATTGTGAAATCTTAGGGGACTGAGGGAATTTATGGAGAGGGAGTGTGGTTCTATTTGATTCTTAAAACATTCCTTTCAATACATTATCAGATGCGGTAGTTGGATACCAGAAATATTTTGCCTAGAATGAAATGCACCCCCCCTCAAATAACTTTAAAATGGATGGCTATAGACTGGGGTAGTCAAAATATACCATGCAATTGGTGATTATGCATGCTCGGTAGCTCGGACTATCTTTATCTTTTGTTATAGGCCTATTCAAGAAACGTTTTGACTATTTTCATTCTGAGCCGCACTGTTCTAAACCTACTCTTGAAAAGTTACATTATTAATTGTTATAACTAAATCAAATATTTGGGATGCTTCTAAAAACAGAACATTTGAGCTTTTTTCTCGATTATATGCACTTTAATTATTCTGTAAATTAATTAAGAAATCAAACAAAAGCTGTATAGTTTAAATGTTTCTTAAATTTCATGGGGTTTTAGTACATAGCGTTTCTTACAAGCTCCTTCAGAGCTGTAAAATAGGAAAAACTATTTCAAAAAATGGAAATTTCATTGCGATAAAATAAAGTACAGCACTTGTGCTATAACCACGGCCGTAGATCCTTGGGTCACCTCCAATTAAAAATCGTGCAATTTTGAAGGTATTACAATAGCTTTATAAGCTCCCAAATCGTAAATGCCACGCCTTTTTTGTTCAAAATAGAGAAATACTCGATCAAAAGCATGTAGTTACGGTCGGAGCTATAATACATGGTTTTAAAATTGATTAAAAACGGTTGAAAAGACTTTGACACTTTCATACATTACGAGTATTTAACTGAGCTGGCATAAAGAATTATGTATTTTGTTTTGGAAAATATTTCGGCTATGAAGTACTAAAGTTTCTTGACATTTCAAAAGTTTAGTACTAAAGTTTCTCATCCCAAATATACGTGTACATCGAACACTTTTCAGAAAGCTTTCAGCTTCTATAAAACTGGCACGTTTCGCGTTTTATCCAACCCTGTAGTGGAACTTAAAGGTCGGTACAAGGGTGACAATAACTGCGTTTAAAACATGAGTTATGGATTTGATGTTGTCAACATTGCATGACATCCTACGTGTTAGAAATTTATTTCTCTAATCATCCAAACATCTGCTGAGTACAAGCAAATGCCTGAGAAGGAAGTATTTATGGACGCTGATAGAATCATCATGCACCATCAAATGAAGGGTTTTAAATGAACTTATTTGACTAATAACATCTGCTAATACCGCTAACATATGATGAGATATCGATAGCACGATATATACACAATTATACAGGACATCGTGACAAGTTGAAAAGGCTCAGGCAAAATTTAAAACTACATACTTGCTCAATGAAGCTGGAGTACGCGAAAGTCAAAATTCTCTCAAGCTTACAAGAAATGTCTTTTCTATTTTTCAGAGAATATCTTTTTTTTTTGAATTAAATTTTGAGGACCGACATAGATGCATTTTCTACTTTAAAATGTAAATTCGAACGATCAAACAACAAATCATGCAAAATTAAGTTATGATAGTTATATCTCCATTTGAGAGACCCTGTTAATAGTGACCATTAACATGGACGTTTGGGCAGGTATCTATCTAATGAGTGAACCTCAAAGGTCATGCTTGCATTTGTTATTTTAGCCCGAGGAAGGGGTACCTTCCAATGGTTGGTATACGGGGATGTGCCAATTATTGAGGGAGAAGGTAACAGGTAACATAGTCTTCGAGATGCTTCAAGTAAGCAAAGGGATTTAGGTTCATAATTCCTCCCTATAGGCTCACACCCGAGCTTTCAATAATGCCTCTTGCGAAAACGAGAAACGCGATGGAGTAAGAATCAATCTAAAATATATTTTCATCAATAAGATCGTAGCGCATGCATGGAACAAATAAATGAGTATAGCAGATGCGAATATAGCAGTCTATATATATGATGGAATTGAATTAATAATCGCTTATTTGATTGAAAATTAGAGCTGTGGCTGGTTAATAGCTATAAAACCGAGAGTAAATCAAATTTCTTGAAGGATCTATAGCATACAAAATTAAAGTTCTCGACATAATAATTAGTTTTGATTAGTATAGAGTGCAAACCAAAGACTGTAAAGTTTGCCACCACAGATGGCTGTCTTCTGAGTAACAATATACACGATATTTTATTTATACGATATTATCTATTCAAATTTCAAATTCTATGTGTTATTTTGCAAGTTCGTGGCAAAAATATATTGCAGTAATTAAATTAAAATTCAAGTTTATCTCGAACAATTGTTGAGAAACAATACTTCGAGAAAAATCTTGATACAATCCGATTATGTGAATATTTGAAAATTGAAAATATATTTAAAAGTTATTGTTTAAATCGAATTTTCTTATACAGTCATTGTTAGCAGTTCAGTACATATTAAATGATATTCCAGATTAATGTTAATGAAAATCGGATTTAAGAGGTTTATCCGAATTAGAACAACCGCATTTTATGCATATCGGGCAGTTAGGCCTGGTTCATACGCCGTTCTGTACATGTGCCGATCCTATTATGCTCTAGCCAAAAATCAAAGATCGAGTTCAGAACGGCGTACGAAACGAATAAGAACGCCTTCAATAATTGGATCGTGTTCAGGCGTTCCGAACGCCTGCTAACCCGTTCCGAACGCCTTCATCAGATGTGAATTCATGCATGAAATCCTTGGAACGGCGTCTGAAACAAATTGTTTATGTTGTCGATCTGAAGGCGTTCTCAATCGGAATAGGATCGGCACATGTACAGAACGGCGTATGAACCAGGCCTTAGACCGACGCAATTACACTACGGAGTTTCATTTGTCCGTTGGTGTCCAATGAAGCTCCGTACTGAAATTGCAGCGATCTAACTGTCATTTATATTGATGATATTGATTTACTTCTAAGTAGTTCATACATATATTTGCACCCAATTCAGGGTAAAAGATAATTTGCTATGATACATTGATTTGGTCAGGGGTATTTACATTTGAAAATATTGTACATTTTGTTAGAATCATACTAAAGTTAATGACATAAAGTATAATTTAGTAGAAGTAGTTAAATTTTACTTTAAAACGGCTAAAATTGATAGGGTAGATGACATTCGTTAAAATCAAAAAATTAAAATTTTTTTAATTTAAAGGCTAAAACTGATAGTGTAGATAAGATATATGAAAGCTAGATTTAGTTCATCATAAAATAATAATAAAGTAAATTTAAGTACTTCTAAGTGAATCTCGCAGTAAAGCAATGCACTAATATACCAGCTATATGCCTTCACACTGTATGTATGATCACACTGTCTGATGGTCTATCTTTACGCAGATTAGATGGTGTGCCTTTACCTTCATTGGAATGACCCTGTCAACAGTGACCATAATTTAGTTAAATGGTCGTTTGAGCAGGTTTTCAAATGATTAATGAACTTCGAAAATGTTTACAATTTATTTTTAGGTGCATGGAAGTTTGAAACTATATCCCTGCGAATGTTTTGACTTCACTGGAATAAACAAAATTGAGTCGAGACACGATCGAAGGCTTAATCAATTTAACATTGTTAATTTATTTTTATTTTACAGTCGTAAATATGTCGCTGTATTCAGCCAAAGAGTTATCTAGATCTAATCCTGATGTAAATAATCAATCTATTTTCCCATCATGGAGACAAAAACAGCAACAAGAACAACAACAACAACAACAACAACAACAACAACAACAATTTGATGGACCTTCAAAACTTCGTTCTAGACCGTCCACTAATACCCGAGCTCGTCCTTTATCAGCAAGTTTAGAACAATTGGATTTGTATGCCAACGCAAAAAATGTAAGAAACATCTAGTATCTTTAATCTTATCGTTGATAACCAGAATATATTGAGTAACACTGGTGTAGCCTCCACATGTGGGAGCTCCCCCTAACTCGATATAGGGTGAATAAGGTCCTGTCTACCCAGGGAATTAAGGCAACAGTCCAGCTGTCGGCCGTCTATTTGATAAATTCATAAAAACAGTTAGCCTATATGAACAGCAATGAATTTATTTTGGTCAAACGTATCCGAAAAGAGTATCGAGTTATTATCTGATTAAATATTAACGTACACAGCTACACGCACCCAACAGGTATATCATCACTGTTCACTTGAACGTAAAGATTATTATCTTTTATCGTTACGTTAAAACTATTTTACGTACACTTCCGTGTTACGCATGTGTAATTCATTCAGAAATTCTATAAATTCTATGAAATCAACATACGAGTCTATCGTTGTCACAACAAATATTAGACGGTATTTGAGTAATAATTGCCACACATTAATGTAAATAAGGCGGCGTTTTTGACCTGTCTAGCTTTTTGCGTGTTAGTCAACCTGTCGATTTGCAAACATAACATTTAATTCAAATTTCAACATCACGAATTGATTAAAAACTCATAAAAAATCCTTTTAATCTGCTCTTCAACTAATGTATTCACTGATACATGGAATGCACTGTAATCTCATACGATTAACATTCAAAAAAGGGAATACAACGTTTAGGTATGCCAAAAACGGAAGTCCATGACCTTTTGGTGTTATTGTATCCATAGCAACATAGTATATTAACGTCATCGACTAATTGTATTCTATTTTATGAATCATATGCGGCCATGCCTTATATCATGTTAGAAAAAATTGCATTGAAAAAATAACAAAACTAACCTATCTCAATAGTAAATTCTTTGTACAGAAAAGGGTAATCTTTGAAGTAGCCCTCATTTCCGATGTCTTTTATTTTACCGACGGACGACCTATCGCCATTAATATGTTACGTTTCCACCTGTACGTCTTCACAGGAGGAGTTGTAATTTGATACATCAACAACATATTTCTTGAAAATGCAGAGTGGACTGTCTCCTTATAGTCTCCCTAAATGTACACAAAACATTAGGACAACTCCACAGTGTTAAAATATTTAGTCCATTGTTCATTTTTAAGGCTAAAATTAACCAATTTATCCGATCATAAAGCCTTAACGTTTATTCTCCACATGTAAACTGACAATATGCGTTCAATGTTCAAGCCTACTTCCAAGACTTAAAATGCAATCTGCATGTGAATTATCTCTTGAAAACAACATCAAATTGATAAAAATCTTTTAAAAAAGACAGACAGTAAGAATTCAAGGAACTAAATCTGTAGAAATATATTTGGCATGGTTAATCAAAATCACAGCTGCTAGCTGTTAATATTGATAATTCTTCTCTCGCCGGCCTTGTTACCTTTTAAGGATATGATCAGTCTTGCATGGGTGTGTATGTAGACTTATATCATTGTTGCTTGTGAATAGGTCCACGGCTTCAAATCTTTGACAGCTTGAAAATGTAAATTTATTTAAATTTAACCACACCTCGAAAAGCAGTATCAAGCCACTTCAATTTCACACATTTTTGCTCACATCTGTTGGCTGTCGAGTGTAGCAGTTGTTCGCACATTTCATCTCTGTCAAGCCCTAAAGGAGAGCGATAGGGAAGTTGACTGCGGAATAAAATACTTCTAGACAATTCAAATTGTTATTCTTACAATACGCTTTACAATTTGGGAGAGAATTGTACTGCAAATTTTGAGAATAAACGTGCAGATGTTGTTCTAAATTTAACCAGGCTGCTATATTACGTGTATTTCCTCTTGACTGAAGGAGTAATTCACTATGGCCGCCCCTGGAGAGGTAGGAATTGCACATATGTTTGTCTGCTACCTATTTATAATATTTATTTGCAAACAATTTAAAGCCATCCAGTTTTACGAAATATTTGCTGTAGGTCGTATATCACTATTTGAAAGTGGAATATCATTGGTTGTTATTGAAAATTAAAATTGGAATTCCCCACAGATTTTGCCTAAAGGCTGTGGTTGCCCTGTTAGCGTTTAACGGCGTCATTTTTACGTACGATGATAATATATTACGTCCGCAAACGCATTAATGCATGCGTTTTCCGGGTGTCATAATTAGTCACACACCCAGCAGGATTTTCAGTTCGTCTTGTGGGTTGGGTTTTTCAACTGCTCTCTTCGTTCACCCTTCTCTTGACTACATTAAATTTGTGTTTTGAGCGGAAAGTCTGTCGCTTTATCGAAGGTAAGGCATACTTTTTTATCACTATATTATGTTATTAATATACTAGTATTTCCTGCAAGTATTTTATTTGCAAGTTACTTTACAAAATATTTATTCATCTTGTTAAACGTGGCTAACGAGAAATGCCATATTTTTGACGGGATTTTTGATTTTGTTTTGTCTGGTTTTGATGTTATAGGAGCAAATCAGAATGCCGAACGACCCTACATCTTCGGATGCTGAATGGAAAAAGATCCAACAAAACACATTCACTCGTTGGTGTAATGAACATTTGAAATGTGTAAATCAATTCATCTACAGTTTGGAATTGGATTTATGTGATGGCTTGAAGTTAATTTCACTTTTACAAGTTTTGGCTCACAAGAAAATTGCCAGATATAATAAGAAGCCTAATTTTAAATCACAGAAATTAGAGAATTTGTCAATTGCTTTAAAGTTTATTGAAGATGAAAATATAAAGCTTGTTAATATTGGTGAGTATTGATATTTTGGTTTATAACATTTTTTCACATGTTAGATTTTTTTACTTCAAACATTTGGCATCCTCATTCTTATAAAGCGATGGGGGTGGGGTCGGTTTCTTCAATTTTTTACCAGGAGAACTCTCATCAAGGCCTAAACTTAATTATATCATTTCAACAATTCTCATATTATTACACGTACATATTAATATTATCTTGTTTTTCCCTTATTTTTTTTATCATGATTAAACCATTAATCATGCGAATCAAAATGTTGAAATTTTTTGCAATTCTTTTGTTGTTTTTGAAATCTATAAATTCCTATATATCTTTTTCTATAAAAAAAACAAAAATCCTATTAAAGGATTTCCTGTGCTGTTTTATACACTCTGATCATTTGTAAATTTATTTTCCTATTTTAAAGTATTTTTTTTTATACTTGTGTTGAGTGAACAGTCTTCCACATCTCCATTGTTGGTTTAGCACATGTCATGCAGTTTTGATACGTTCCAGCTTCAAACAGACATCCTTAAATATAATATTGCTATGGAGCATTGTTTAAACTTATCCATTAGTCGAATTGCGCTCTATTAATTTCCGATGTAATTGTTCTTCGCAGCATCTATTTAGCTGCTTATTGGCATCGAGTTAAAATGATCTAAGTTTGATTTCTCGTGATCATCAGTGATAAAGTGAAAACCTCGTGATGCTTTCTGTCAAAATCTAGTTTTGATGAAAGGTAGAATGTGTCAGTAACATCGTAAAATATGTCTATTTGTTTACCGCTTCTTTAAACACCGCCATGGACTACGCCTTCATTTTTCTTTGCAATATTACTCCTTGTCAATCGTTTTAACGCCTTGCTCAATAAATACACTCAAAAAAACCTTGCTGCTTTATGTTTTGTTTGAAAAAGGATCTATTCCAGCTTTTAGATCATTTGATAAAATATTTACAAACATATGAAATGGATTTGTAGGTCTAAGAAATTCCCCAAACTAGTTATGCAGACTAATCTTCCTGCTTCTTGACAGGCTTTACAATACTATACAGTCACAACATGATGTAGCTTAATTTATATGCATAACTTTCGAAACACGTATCCTGAATTATGATTATTAAATATTTATAAGCATCTGTCTGAGAAATGTATTTGAAATTTGATTGGCTACTTCTAAGAACAATTTTGTCCTTGTAAATAATTGGCTTTTATTTTACTAACTCTCCACATGTTAATTTATCTACAATGATGAAATAGTCTCATTCTCATAAATTTTTCAGCCTCATTTGAAGTAATTCAATCATTCCTCTTGAACAATAACTTCACTGTAAAAGTATTGAAGTTGATTTGAAATTTCATGCCTAGTTTTTTCTTTGAAAGAAAACAAAAATGATGATAAACGTAAAAAACAAGATTGTTGCGATTGAGCGAGGCAGTTTATGTCAATGCAAGCATTCTTTCGTCAATAAAAGGATTATTCCAATACTATGTGAAAAATATTAAAATTTCAAATCCAAATAGCAGTTATTCGAATAAAGATTTTACTTCAAGTAGCTTCCCTAAACTAGGGTTTCTCAGATTAGTACATGTCCGCCCCTCTCGTCAATTTTCTAATGACTTTGTATCTTCTTGTTCAGATGCTAGTGATATTGCTAAAGGAAATTTGAAACTCATTCTTGGTTTGATATGGACTTTGATTTTGAAATATCAAATCAGTATTCCAATGATGGATGATGATGACGAAGCTGAACAAGTGTCACCAAAACAAGGTCTTCTTAACTGGACCCGCAGTAAACTACCGCAGGAGGTAAATAATTATCAATAAATAACAATTTGTGATCACAAGGTGAAATAGATGGCAATTTTTTTTTAATTAATTGTTTCTTCATTTTTCCACTTTTTCATCAGGGTTAGTTGGTTAGTTTTGTTTGAGGCGTATGTGCGTTTAATGAGACCAGATGCCTTCACTGACGTCAGGGTCCGACAAAAGTAGGAATACTGGAATCCTAGATTCCAGAATATTGAAGCAAACCCAGAAGAAAATTAATGTTTTTATGATGTTTTGGTAAACCTCAGAAAAAAAAGTTGAAATGCCTCTAGGATTCCAGAAGGCTGGACCTTTTTTCTGACTCTGTCTGATGCCAAGAATACCAATATTACTTCTGCCAATAATTGAATTGAACCTGCAGGCCGAGGTCCACTGCCCCAACCCACTACACTAAGGATATTTTAATATTTTGTATGACATTTAATTACAGCATTATTTATCAATCCTATTTTCCTATCTTTGGGAACTCCCAAATGCTTATCAATCAAAAACAGCAATTCCATCAGCTTCACAGCAATTTCTAAGTATTGTAGTTTGACAATCAGATCAACTCTTATCCAAAATGTGTGCATTGATCTAATTTATTAATTAATTATGTGATATTCTGTTCTTCAGCTTCAAGTTAATAACTTTAATTCCGATTGGAACAATGGTATCGCTTTGGCTAGTTTGGTTGAATCGACAGCTCCTGGATTGTTTCCTGATTGGGATGATCTTGACCCTAAAAACGCTTTGGAAAATGCAACGCAAGCTATGAAATTGGCTGAAGATTGGCTCGGTGTGCCACAGGTAATTTTCTATCCGATATTTGATATGCATTATATGAACTGATCAATTAGCCTGCGCGCAGACCCAAATATTTCTTTTATGATTAGTAGGGTCTGCGTAATATCATGAGAAAGCTTGCGCTGGACTGAATCAGGGGGAGTGGCTAAACGTGAAAAATCTGTTATTTGTCTATTGTTCACCACCCAAATCACAATCTGGTTCTAGTTTTGCAGAACTCACTAGCCCTTAATGCTTCATTAAAACTCATTGAGATTTGAAGGTTCTGAAAAAGTATTGAAAATATATTGAAAAAGACAAGACTTCTGAAAATGTACTGAAATACTATTGATTTATTTCCAGTACTTTAAAATGTCATGACGTTAGTTAGCTGGTAAAGGGATTTAATAGAGTATGACCTATATTTTCTACTGTAACACCTACACACATTCAAATGGATTTTCAACCCCAAGATAGTAATATTACAATATTACTTCAATAATGAATAATTATTCAGTCATAGAGGTCCCTATTGTGTTCTGGCTGTCGCTATTCATGGCTACTCTTCCATCACTAACCTTTCATAATCAGGTAGTAGCCCACATCCTATATTTGCCCCACTCTCTGTCATACTGTAAAGTGGCAAAAATGCTGGCAGGCTCTTTATGCCTATAATCTCTTTTGGTGTTTGAGGCGTGAAGCAAAGGTTTTGAACACACTCGCCTGTTTCAACTCCAGCTTGCTGCAGCCAACTTTCAATTGTATCCCTTCAGTTGCTATTCAAAACTGATTACATGTAATTCTATTCTAGGTTATTACCCCATCTGAAATCACCAACCCCAAAGTTGACGATCTTAGTGTTATGACCTATGTCTCTTACTTCCCTGAATCCAAACTTAAACCTGGTGCACCTTTGAAACCAAAAATGAATGCAGCATCAAAATCTAAAGCATATGGACCTGGTCTTGAACCTGAAGGTGTCATTGTTAACGTCCCAGCTGATTTCACCATTGTTACACCTGGTTCGTCTACTGGTAAAATGGACGTTAGAGTTTATGGGCCTGGGCGCAAGTTGATAGATTGTTCAATCAAGGATAATCATGATCACACTTATTCATGTCAATATTCTCCACCAAAACAAGGTTAGTCTCATTTTTACACAATTGTTATTTAAAGTCTGGACATTAACAACTAAATGTAGATACAATGTAGCCTGCTTAAGTGCAAGTCAAATTGCTAACGGTTTTCATTGCAATTATCCGAATTTGCAGTTATCCGAAATTGTTTACCAAGGACTTGACCAGAAATTTGTTTAACGGGTTTCAAAGCTATGTTCCAGATAAGCGGGAATTTCACTTATCCGAATTGCTCATAAGCTGGTTACACTACAGTCAATGTCTGAAAACTTATCAGCCTTGCAGTGAGGTTTCAAAAAAAAATTGGACAATTTAATTTGAAAGTTTTCCATAGATTTTCCAGTTATGATTTAAGTATTATAAAGGAAGCAGTTATAAAGCATAAGTGAACATTATTGCTCGTTGTTCGTTATAGCTGCTTGCATCACTGCTTATATTTTTCTGATCATACCACTCTCTATCACACAACAAGTCAATGCGGAATTGACCTTAATAAGATGACAAACTATTTTTAGGCCACACCCAATTAAAGTCAAAATATTTTTCTGTCCAAATTTTCTCCATACCACAAATCTACTTTTTGTACTTGACCCTGAATCTGTCCTAATGGAGATTCAATACAAATACTGACACAATTTTGTTATTTTGTCCCTCTAGAGATATGCATATACTACGTAGTTGTAAAATACCTTTAATTAATAAAATCCTTACTTCTTTTAGGTATCTATGATGTTCATATCCGCATTGGTAGTCATCACATACCAAACAGTCCATTCCGTGTTCGAGTCAGTTCAGGACTTGATGCTTCAAAGGTTATTGCCAAAGGTTATGGCCTTCAACCTGAAGGTGTTGTTGTAAAACGTCCAGCACAATTTCAAATCATAGCAAAAGGATCGGATCGTGAAGATTTAACAATTGAAGTTATTGATCCTCGAGGTGGAAAGAAAACAGAGGTTAAAATTGAAGATAAAGGTGACGGAGAATATCATTGTCAATATATGCCAATGTCTGTTGGTAAACATGTTGTCAAGATTAAGATTGATGGAGCAGAGGTTGCCAGAAGTCCTTATCACATCAATGTGTCATATGCCGCAATGTTAGTCAAGATGTATGGACCAGGTCTTGAGGGTGGACTCAAAACAGGAAAGTCAACCTATTTCACTGTTGATACCAATGAAGCCGGTGCAGGAAGTTTAAATGTCTCAATTGAAGGACCAGGAAAGAGTACAATTGATTGCGAGACCAAAGACAACGGAGATGGTACATTCACATGTACATACAAACCATTGAAGGCTGGCACTTACATTGTTAAAATCACTTACGATCAAATCGATGTCCCAAGATCACCTGTTAAAGTTGTTATTTCAGCTAGTGCTGATCTTAGCAAAATAAAAGCCTATGGACCTGGTCTTGAAAAAGGAGTTGCTGGTTTACCTGCAGAATTCTTTGTTGAAGCTAAGAATGCTTCTATTGCATCATTAACATTTGCTGTTGAAGGACCTGGTGAAGCGAAGGTTGAAGTTTCTGACCGTGGCGATCAAACATGCGCCGTTAAATACTTCCCAACTGCTCCCGGTGACTACACTGTGCATGTCATGTACGATGAAGTTGATATTCCATCTGGCCCATTCCGTGTTAAGGTTGGAGCTCCAGGTGATGCTGGCAAAGTTTACGCTGAAGGACCAGGATTGAAACCAGGATGTATGACCGGACGTCCAGCAGAATTTACTGTGTTTACCAAGAAAGCAGGAGGGGCTGGTATAGTTGATGTAACATGCGTCGATGAAGCTGGAAATCCTGTTGAAGTGAAAGTAAAAGAAAATACAAGAGATCAAAGCTATTCTGTTGCTTACATGCCAATCAATCCAGGAACATACACTGTCACAATTCGATTCTCTGGCAAGGATATCCCAGATAGTCCAATCAAAGTACCAATCAAACCATTCTGTGATGCCACGTTAGTCAAAGCAGAAGGAGCTGGTCTTAGATCGGGTAAAGCCAACGTACCAGCCAACTTTAAGATTGATGCTAGCCGAGCAGGAGAAGGTGGAATTGGTCTAACTGTTGAAGGACCTTGTGAGTCTGAGATCAAATGTGACGATCATGGTGATGGCACATGTGATGTAACTTATTTACCAGTTGAAGATGGCGATTATAATATTAATATTACATTTGCTGATCAACATATTCCTGGGTCACCATTCAAAGCTGTTGTTTCTTCAGATTTTGATGCATCAAAGGTGAGGAAATTCAACAGTTGGGCTCGCTCAATGTTAGCTTTACAATAAACCTGCTCCACAGACCATGTGAAATCACATGATGAAACAGATTAGAAAAGCATATTTCACTGACCCTGTTCTATTGTAAATGAATTATCTCTGTTTTGTAAGCTAACAAGCAACAAAGGTATCAACTTGCACAGAATGTATGCGCTTATCTGGCCGAGTTTTTTGGCCAATAGACTATCCTGTTCTCATGTCTATATTTGTGACTTATATTCTTATTAATATTTTTGTAAGGTCAAAGTATCCGGACCTGGAATCAAATCTGGCTGCAAAGCTGGCAAACCTTGTGACATTGATATTGATGCTAGAAAAGCAGGAAAAGCGAAATTACAAGTTGAAGTTACAGATGAAGTCGGTGCTCCAGTTAAAATTGAACTTGACGAAGAAGAGCCCGGTCTTTTTGGCTGCACTTACTTCCCCAAAGCACCAGGTAAGTCTATTTTGGTGATTTTAATAGTCTAAATTGCTTAATGGGAAAATTCTACACTCCCGGAGGGCTAGAGCAAATTCAGAAGGAAAGAAATAGATATTTTAATGATTTATAAGCCAAATAAAATTTTCAAAAGGAAAATATTAAATTGTTCTAGGGTTCCAGAAGACCAAAAATTTTGTCAGGCACTGTCTGATTGTGGTAATTTATAAGCCAAATAAAAATTTCAAAAGGAAAATATTAAATTGTTCTAGGGTTCCAGAAGACCACAATTTTTGTCAGGCACTGTCTGATTGTGGTAATCCCTCTTATAAATGATCTCGAATCTGACTATGGATGCCCTTTTATCAATTGTAGAAGAAGCGCTGTGATTGTTTGATTGTTAGGATATAGGAATCCTAAAAACGGGAAAGTAAATATTTTGTAATTTTGGAAATATTCGTTGTTTTTTCAACAGGAAAGTACAAGGCTAATGTGACTTATGGTGGCAAACCAGTCCCAAAGAGTCCATTTGCTGTTGTTGTAGAACCATCAAGCGACCCATCCAAAGTTAAAGTCAGTGGACCAGGTGTCGAGCCTAAAGGTGTCAAATCATTCGAACCAACAGAATTTGAAGTTGATGCTAGCAAAGCAGGAGAAGGAAGTCTTGATGTTAATATTGAACCAAGAGGTAGGAATGACATAACAGATACCTCTACAAAGTTAGAGTAGTTTATTTTTTAATTAAAAAATGAACCATTACACGATTTGGAAATGTAGCAAATGATTTATTGGCACTAATGATTGGCACTAATCGCCAAATGGAGAAAGTTGTTCAAAAGTCGACATCCTTTGTTAAATTGTTTTAAATTGGAGTCCAGCTTTATTCATTAAATCAGAACTTCAACAAGCAAGCTTGACTATGGATGGTAGATGTGACGGGACATTGCACAATGTTGAGTTACAGATATCATTTTATTTAGAATGCAATAATATCCTGGATTTTGACTTCAATTTTGAGGCTGTTAGCGTAAAATAGATATTTTGTCAGATACCAAATCACCCTGGGACACATGATTGCAGAATTTATATTTAGTGATATATCATAGAAATCATCATGAGATAGACATCAGGTGTGTCGAAGTGGTACCGTATTTTAATTTTCAATTATCTATATTGTTTCAATTAGGACGTGATATGCCAAAGGTTACGGAGATAGAAGTCAAAGAAGGAAAGAAACCAAATACTTATTCTGTATGTTATGTTCCACCAAAACACGGCAAATATGAAATTGGTGTTAAATTTGACGGACAATCTGTTCCAAAGAGTCCATTCCCAGTCGAGGTATCTCAAGGAATTGATGTTAGCAAAATCAAAGCTAGCGGCCCTGGTATTGAAGAACCTATCATTGGCCAAGAATGCCCCATCAATGTTCAATGTGCCCCAGATTCTGGTAAGTGAACCCCCTATTCATGTATATGTTAGATGTTGGGTTTTGATGAATCAATAATTAAAGTATGACCGTTGCTGATTAGACTAATATATTTGATTATATTTCCAACAGAAACTCCTGTTTTTTTTTTCAATGTGAAATTTCATTGGATGGAATTTAGGTCAAACTCTGCAACCTAACAACTATATTTTACCTCCACAAATTTAACATTGACGTAATAGATAGATAGAAATTCCCATGTGAAATTTTCAAAAAGTTTTGGAAAGAAGTTGTTGACCTTCTTGCATGAAAAGCAAGTTATTAAACCGTTTTTGCATAGAAGTTCAGGTTGCAGTAAAGAAAATACATTTGTCCGACCCTGAACAAAACAGTGCAGTTGTTCAAATTTTGGAAGCATATTTTTCATTATCTGTTATGCTAGTATTTATTTATTTATTTCAGGTGATTTAGTATTGAGTGCTGTTGTTGAAAGCCCATCAAAGAAAACAGAAAAGGTGAAAGTAGAAGACATGGGTGATAATACCTACGATATCGGATGGACACCAAAGGAGACTGGAAAACATAAAGTTACCATCAAATGTGGTGAAAGGGAAATCCCTGGAAGTCCATTCTTTGTTAATGTTGTACCCAAGGTAACAATTTATTTTGTGTTTCTATGTTTTTTAATCAATTACAGTATTAAGACATGCAAACATTTATTTTAATTGTATTGAGACATGAAACCTTTTTTAGCTTAATTGAGATGTTTTTTCTAACTCTATTGAGTTTGATACCTTTTTCAGCTCATTCGTTTTTCTGATATGAAACTTGATTTTCTTGACCCCTCTCTGATGCTGATGTTGTACAGGTTTTTGACTTGTCTGCCTTCACATAACCAGTCACTACAAGATGGTCAGAGTTTCACATCAATTCGCTACTGCTTATTGTTAATGCTTTCCCCAAGAGAAGCAACTTATCCAGAATCAAAATAATGAAATTTTGAGACATTGAATTGGCGTATTGTCTCAAATATTGAAGATGCAGCACGTTGATTCAAATATACAGTTAATTTCAAATCATTATTTATTTCTATTAGGGTGAGGCCAGCAAAGTTAAAGCCTATGGCCCTGGTCTTGAAAAAGCAACTGTTAACAAACCAGCTGACTTTACTATTGAGACCAAAAACGCTGGTGCTGGTAGCCTAGGTTTGTCTATTGAAGGACCATCTGAAGCTGAGATTACATGTAAAGACAATGGGGATGGTACTTGTGCTGTTCGTTACACACCAGTTGATAATGGTTAGTTGTATAAGTTATATTCTTTATATACCACTGATTAGTTTAATTGTGGGACTAATTGTGAAAGGAAGTACTCTAGGGCTTCAAGTTGCATCAACATCAAATCAGCATCTTTGTAAATTCCATCTACAGGTACTATAAACTCGGACTCCTTTAACTTGTAGCATGCACATGTGTGTGTAGGCATTTATGCGCGCAAGACATTGACGTATAAGACAGTTGAAAATTTCAAGATTCGACATGTTGATCTTCTTGCTGACTTGTCGTTTTGAACATTATAATAATTATATTATAAAATCATTATATACATACCAACATTTGATCTGTTGTATTGCTGCATCTTACAATCAAAACCAAATCTTTCATCGAGTCTATTTAAAAATGACTTGCGAAATTCCATTGTAGGCAATAATATGATTAGTGCAAATGTCTTTATGGATATTAATTATTTTTAGTGTATTGCGATGTAATGTAATATGATGCAAAGTCATTAAATAAAATGACAATCAACTATTTGTTTGTTATAGGCGACTATGATATCAATGTTCGATTTGCTGACGATCACATCCCAGGCAGTCCATTCACTGTCAAAGCAAGTCATCCACTTGATCCATCCAAAGTAAGATGTTCTGGACCTGGTATCGAGAAAGAATTACCTGCTGGTGCACCAACTGAATTCCTTGTTGACTGCAAGAAAGCCGGTGACGCACCATTGGATGTTGAAATCACAGGACCAGACCGTAAGAAATGCAAACCGAAAATCAAAGATAACAACGATGATACATATACTGTTTCGTATCAACCAGGATTTGCAGGTGAGATAATTATTAGAATATCTATTTCAATCATACAGTGTAACCCACTAATCTGATGTGATAAACTAACAAGTGAAATTCCCACTAATCAGAAGCCTGCATCTGAAACCCTGTAAATTATTTTCTGGTCAAATATTTGTAAGCGCCATTGGATTATACAGTACTAAGAAATGGCGCTATAAAAAATGGCGCTATATAAATGCAACAGACAAAAGTCGTTGGCAAGTTTGACTTACACATAAGCGAATTACACTGCATCTGGAATGTTACAGATATGACTTGAATGTTTCCCTCTAAACAAGTGCTTGTCTCTTAGCTAAAGAGACGTGTTATTTAAAATTAACAATGGGTTGAAATTACAATTGAAGTAAGGAGAGTTGGACAACATATATCGAAGCCTTCTAGCTATGTTAAAAAATTCCACATACTGTGCTTATAAAACTGAGCAAAACTGATATAAATTCAAATAACTTTGAAAACTATTGTTCTCAAGTCTGATAAATATTATCGTTCTATTGTATTTAGGTCGTCACACGATTGGTGTCAAGTATGCCGGGGAAGCTGTTCCACAGTCTCCATTCCGTGTTAATGCTCAACCTCAAGGTGATGCATCCAAATGCAAAATTTTTGGACCAATCACAAGACCAAATGTTGGATTTCCTTCAGAATTTGGTGTTGATACTAAAGAAGCTGGCCCAGGTATGTGATTGTGTGTTAAGGCAAGTCAATGTAGAAATTGTACACTGTTAGCTCAATAGTCGATTAGTATGAGATAGTATGTAACGAAAGGCCATGAGAATATGCAACGTCACCAATACATTTAATTGTTGCTTATCACGATACGACTTTAAAGGACAAACACCAGAGTTTTGATATTGTTTGTAATTCTGCTTATAGAAATCAAACTTGTTTGTGCCTGCAGAGTATTGTCTTTCCGGTTAAACTTACTTGCAAATGAATCAAATGATGCTTTCTTTTTGATGATTTTCAATGACATCAACTTTAAAAGGCCGCATCTCTGTATCCTTTTATAGCAAACCGGAAAAGAGGTATTTGGATGTATTTTGTCTGACATAACTGTTTATTTGATGCTTTTTATTGTTATTTGTTTTTAGGACATTTGACAGTCATCCCACGCAACGCAGCTGAAGAGGAACTACCAATCACAGTTGAAGATGTCGGCGAGGGTGTATTTGCCTGTGCGTACACACCAGAAGAACTTGGACCTCACAACGTTGATGTCTTATTTGGTGGTAATCCAATTCCAGGATCACCATTTAAAGCTAAGGCAGAGAAACCACCAAAGGTTGATAAAATCCAAGTACCAGAAGAAATGTTTGCATCACCAAGTGTTGATCAACCATTAGAATGTCTTGTTGATACAACAAAGTCTTCACCACGTGATCTACCAAAAGATGGAGTCGTCACTGCTACAGTAACAACACCGTCGGGTAAAAAAGATCCTGCTGATGTGAAGGATAACAAAGATGGGACATTTCAACTTAATTACGTGCCATCTGAAGTTGGTGTATACCGATTGGATATTAAATATGACAGCGTACCTGTGCCAGGAAGTCCATTTACATTTGAAGTCACTGAAGGTGGACCTGATAAAGTCAAAGTATACGGAAAAGGTAACGCTGGCTTTACAATAATACCCATTATTATTAAATTTCAGACACAAGTATTTTCAGACTATTTTTACCTTTGTATTTATCACTCTTTCCCGTTGAAATTTATCAAGATATCATAGATTTGAGATTATTTTCAAATTTTGAATTCTCATGTCTGAAATTTATAATTTGATACCAGAGGGAGTTATTATTTTTGTCGTACCATTTAATAATTGCTTTTTGTTGTTGTATTTTATAGGCCTCAGACAAGGCGTTGCTGGCAGACCTGCAACATTTACTGTTGAAACTAAAAATGCTGGACCAGGGGGTCTCTCTGTATCTGTTGAAGGACCAAATGAATCTGAAATCAAATGCACTGATCATGGCGATGGTACGGTTGGTGTATCCTACGTCCCTCTTGATCCAGGTAAGCCATTCTAGAAGCAACTAATTTGATACGCACATACATTAACACTTATGTTGCCGTCCCTGGGTATATTTGTTTTCAGAAGTTCTGCACTACATGCTGTCCCCGAGTATATTCGTTTTCAAAATGTGCGTCATTAAATTGCTTTGGAAACAATCATTAAGGGACTTCCCCTTAGAATTCTTTTGTTCATATTAACCAATAGAACTCCAGCTCCAGGGAAACCTTATTTCACATTATTTGGTCATGATCTTGAAATTGTACTCAAACATATTGGAAAGATAAAATGTTAAGTATTATTTATGTCGTATAACAGACAAAATAACAGAATTATTTATAACCACACATCAAAGACAACATTCTCAATTCAGAGTCAAGTTGGATCTAATCTCAAACATGTTAAGTTATGTCGCAATAACTGTGATCGTACGACAATTAACATATAATTATAGAACACATTGATTGACGGGAATTATATATAGTTACGCCTATATATATATAATACCACAAACTCCCCCTTCCTAAAATGTTTATAATTTATCAAAGCCATAACGAGTCGGAGCGTCAGCGCTACGAGAAGATCTACGCATATTGGAGTCCTGATTAGGTGCACTGGTTGAGACTGAAACATCTTTATCCGGTACGGATTGTCCAACATTTGGCGGAGACATTGTAGTAGCTGGTGCGGGACCAAATTGGTTGCGTGATGCTAAAATAGTCCGACCAGCAATATTTAGCCATGCTGTATTGTTTCCTTTAGCAACAACATATTCTGCAGGTTGAACAGAGTGGGAGGGTGTGGCTCTATACATTACATTAGCTCCAAGTGCAAAGTCAGATACTACAGGTATACGTATAGGTCGCCCAAATAACAGTTCAGCAGGAGATCTACCCTTTGCAAGTGATGTTGCCCGATGAATTGAAAGCACTCGATACAAAAACATGTCAAAAGATATACGTAAACTAGAGTTCCAGGCATGCATTGCGCGCTTAACCGTTTGCACAGCACGCTCCGCTAAGCCGTTAGAACGTGGGTGATATGCAGGAGACTCCATCTTGAAACAGCCTGAGTGTTTTAGCCAAGTAACAATCTCCTCACTGATAAACTCTTTTGCATTGTCCGAAACAAAAGAATTTGGAACCCCAAATCGAGAAAATAATTGGGCTAACAATTTGATTATTGTGGAAGTTGACCTATCCTTACATCGAAAAGCCTCTACCCAGCCTGAACCTGCGTCGACAATGATTAGAATGAGACCTATCTCTGGAATATGTCCAAAATCCATATGGAGGCGAGACCATGGTGGGCATTCTGGCCACGTGTGAACTGACCTATCAACACGCGGTCTCAAATTGCAACAGATTTCACATTTAGAAATAAACGAATTGACATCGCGACTAATTCCTGGCCACCAAGCGCTTTGACAAAGGAAACGTGTGGTACTGTTGATGCCTTGGTGGGTGTGGTGAGCTTTAGACAAAACTAATGACCTTAATTTCAAGGGAATAAATGGTGTCGATTTGTAATACAAAACCTCATTTTCAATGGTTAAATATTCTTTTGCAAGAGAAAAGGGCTTCTCTGCCTGAGAGAGATTCGACCAATTGCCTTTTTTAACACGTTGCTTGACCGATGTAGCAACAGGATCAGAGTTAGTAACATTGCGTAACTCGCTGTGGTCAATGATAGGCGCGAAAAATGCATCAGATGTGTTAATTGAGATACTAGCAACAACATCTTCACAAGACTGCGTGTTTTTAGTCAAACGCGAGAGCGCATCAGCATGTGGAATAGAAGTACCAGGACGATGTTCAATTTTAAAGTCATAGGCCATCAGCTTAATAGCCCATCGCGCCACTCTAGCAGAGGCTGTTTTCGGTATGCCCTTGTTGTTTCCAAATAAAAATTCTAAGGCTTGATGGTCTGTGATAATACTGAATTTTCTGCCTAATAAAAATTGCCGAAGGCGTTCGACACACCAAACAACAGCTAATGCCTCGCGTTCAACAGAGGAATAGTTACGTTCTGCAGGTGTCAGCGTTTTAGAAACATAAATAACTGGACGGTTTTCTTGAGTCAAAATACCAGCTATTCCACTGCCGGACGCATCAGTAGTTAATGTGATGGGTTTCTCCAACGAATAAGGTCGTACTAGTGGATACGAGGCGAGTTCGGTTTTCAAGGAATCAAATGCCTTTTTTGCGTCAGGGGTCCAACAAAAGGGGATATTGACTTTTCTTAGTTGATTAAGCGGAATAATTTTATCTGCAAAATTTGGAATTAATCGACCAAAAAAATTTACAAGACCTACGAATGTCGCAACTTCTTCTTTGTTGCATGGTTCCTTAATTTCTAATACTTTGTTTACAAGGCTGGGATCAGGGCCCACACCAGCAGCAGAAATTTTGAAGCCTAAAAAAGTTAATGAAGTGACTTTGTTTACGCATTTGTTTTCATTGATAGAAAGGCGCCATTGTTTACATCGTTCAAATACCGCATTGACCCTTTTGTTCAAAGACTCGTCAGTAACAGCGTGAATTAAAACATCATCCTGGTAACAAATAATGCCTTTCAGCCCATTCAAAACACGCTCTATAACGCTCTGGAAAATGGCTGCACTGTTTTTCATCCCCATTTGGAGTCGTTTGACACGAAAGAGACCCTTGTGGGTATTTATTACTGATAAATTTTGCGCTGCGTCGTCCAATTCAATTTGCCAGTATGCAGATTTCAAATCTATTTTTGCAAAATATTTCGACCCGTTCAGGCTAGAGAAGATACTCTCGATATTCGGAATTGGGTAACTATCGCTCAAAATTTTATTATTTACATGTACACTGAAGTCTGCACACATTCTTAAATCTCCTGAAGGTTTACGCACCCAGACAATAGGAGAGGAGTCCTCTGCACCACCTGATTCTAAAAGCTCAATGACTCCCATGGTTTGCAAACGATCAAGCTCACGCGTGGCAGCCTGCTGAAGTGGCAAAGGTACAGGTCGAGCATTGCAAAATTTTGGAATGGCATCTGGCTTAACTTTCATCGTGGCAACAACACCTTTAATCGAAGGGAGATATTCAGCATCACTAATGGCATAATTGACAGATTGTGTATTTACGTTCAAAATATCACGGCCAAGTAGGCCATATTCCCTACTAGAATGGACTACTTGCACTGGAATTTTACATTCTCTACCATTACGTTTTACATTTAAAGTACATTTACCTAGGACATTTAGCCCCTTATCGTCATAAGTTTTAAGCCGGAAATCCGATTGCTGAAGCTCAGGTGAGCCAATACTTGACCATATTTCTGTTGAAATTATACTACATGAGGCACCTGTATCATGTTGCATAGGCACCATTTGACCATTTACATTTACATTTTCCACGATAGCCTCCATGCTATTTATGTTTTCAGTGTGCTCATAGTGACACATAAAATAATTTTTCTCATCGTTACATGCATTAATATCTATTTCTTGAGAATCGTGTTGCTGTTCATTTTCATGAAGTACATAATTTGTAGTATTTACAAAATCTTTCTTACCATTAGGTTGCTGTTTTGCTCTACCTGCTGATTTGCGGCATACCTTTCCGAAGTGACCAATCCCATCACATAAATTGCATTTCTTTCCAAATGCTGGACATCTGCGTGGTTGATGTTGATAACCACAATTGCCACAATTATTCTTTGTGTAATTGTTTTTAGTATATTGCACCAGGTTGACAGTATCATCATGATAATCGGTTGATGGTGGTATATTGGATATTAATTCTTCTGAATTCTGAGATTTCATTGGTTGAGAAACGCCCAGAAATTTTCTTGTCTGATCAAATTGTCTGACACGTTCTCTTATGTCTTCAAAAGTTGCTTTTGGATTTATTCGTAGGAAATCAAGCAGCTCTTTTTGAACTTCCCTGTCACCGAATGCATTGATATAAACTAATTTTTTCATTTCAACTACAGGGTCTTCTACCTTTTTGAAATTTTCGAACTCACATCTATCTGCTTGGTTGTTTATTCTTAAGTACAGATCGTCTGCTGTCTCGTCTTGACTTCTTCTAATGGCTAGAAAATTCGTCCGTTCAGCCACAAGCAATCTTTTCTTCGGTTCCAAGAGTTCTTTTATATACTCGTGAATTTCTTTGTATGGCATATCTGTTAACCTGTTTGGTTTTACCAAGCGATTTAGTTTTAATAACGCATCTTCTCCACATAATTCTATAAACAAATCTGCTTTAGAATATATTTTTGTCTTGATGTCATCTTTAATGTCTTTACCTCTGGCCTTAGCTTCGAACGACATCAGCCACGCGTCTGCTCTTTCTTCATCGTTTAAATTTAAATCGCGTCTTTTGAGATCCATGTTTTGTATATATATAATAATTTATCCACCAAGGGGACGCCAAGTTTGTCGTATAACAGACAAAATAACAGAATTATTTATAACCACACATCAAAGACAACATTCTCAATTCAGAGTCAAGTTGGATCTAATCTCAAACATGTTAAGTTATGTCGCAATAACTGTGATCGTACGACAATTAACATATAATTATAGAACACATTGATTGACGGGAATTATATATAGTTACGCCTATATATATATAATACCACAATTTATAAATAAAAAACTCCAAGCTCGCCCTTCGCCATTTTGTTTACAACATGCTTCGAAGCTGTTTAAAGGGAAAATTCATAAGTGTTTCATTGCCAAGAACAAAACATTCAAATTTATTTTGATTAAAAAATACGTCACACTATAAACTATAAATAATATTGGTGTACTCCAAACTATGTAATTTCAAGTAATAAAACAATCTCTAACATTCCAAAAAGAGAAATATAATCATTGCATTTCTTTCCCATGTGCTGAGCTCAACTTGTGCGGCCTGTGTCATACCCAGGTTCTCTTACAGTGCGGCAACATAAGTGTTAAGAAATAATGGAGAGAAATTGACCACTATGCGCAGGTGACGGTTATACACAGGGTGTAACTAATAAAAACTGTCCATTTCTTTGTTATCTTCATGCAAGTGTTAATTGCATGTTTTCATAATTATTTATTCCAGGAAATTATGATGTTCATGTCAAGTTTGCTGATCAAGCAGTTCCAGGCAGTCCATTCAAGCCACATGTTGTCAGCGAAGAACCAATCTTTGAAGTTGAGCATCCTTGTGATTACGAAATGGCACCCAAAGACTTTGCATCAAATGACGTACCAAGTCTTAAAGGTGTTCTTACTGCCCCATCTGGAAAGAAGGAACCTGTTAAAATCACTGAAGGACCGAACGATTCATTCATTGCTACATTCACACCAAAAGAATATGGCAAGAATATGTTAGATATCACTAAACGTGGTAAACACGTCAAAGATAGTCCATTCCCAATTTACGTTAGGGATAAACCAGTTCTTGGTCAACCATGTCACGTACCATTTGAATGTGCTGATGTTGCAAGACCAGACGATGTACCTAAATTGAAAGGCACAGTTGTTAGACCTAACGGCAAAGAAGAACCGTTGGATGTTGAAATTGACAAGGATGGTGAAATCGCTGTGGCGTTTGTTCCAAAAGATGTCGGCAAACACATCATTAACATTACGAAGAATGGAAAACATGTTGAAGACAGTCCATATATTGTTATGGTTGAAGCAACGCCTGGCGAAGTACCTGTTGCTGGAAAACCATGTGACGTTAATCTAGATATTCCAGGTGTAAAACTACCTGATGATTTGAAACGGCTGACTGCAACTGTGAAACGTCCTAACGGTCGTGTTGATCCTGTAGAATGTAAAATGTCACCAGAAAAGACGCTTGCTTTATCATTCGTTCCATTTGAAGCAGGAGAGCATCTTATCAGTGTTAAAAAAGACAAGAAACACGTACCAAATAGTCCATTCTCAATATTTGTTGTTGATGCACCTAAAGTCGGCAATGAGGTTAATAATAAATTTGATGTTCCTGGTCTCCAGTTACCTGATGATTTGAAAGACCTTGAAGCAGTACTTACAACACCGTCTGGCAAAAAGAAGCCAATTAACGTTAGTGAAGGTCCAAACGAAACATTGTCTATTGATTTTGTACCAGAAGAACCTGGTAAACATATCATTGATGTTACTAAAAATGGTAAACCAGTCAAAGGCAGTCCATTTGAAGTTATCGTTGAGGAGGCTGTACCAATGGAAGGTGCCCCAATTGTTGGAGATGAATGTCCAATGAACTTTGATGTACCTGATGTTGAGTTACCAAAGGATTTGAAAGATTTGAAAGCGGTCTTATCACGACCATCAGGAAAGAAAGAACCAATCGATGTATCCGAAGGCCCAGATGGTACATTAGCACTTGCATTTACACCTGACGAGCCTGGTAAACATCTTATTGACGTTACAAAGAAAGGAAAGCCGGTTGATGGTAGTCCATTTGAAGTTCTTGTTGATGAAACTGGACCTACTGAAGGCGGACCTGTTGTCGGAAAAGAATGTGCGCTTGGATTAGATATACCAGGACTAGACTTGCCTAAAGACCTTAAAAATCTTGAAGGTGAATTAGAAAGACCAACTGGAAAGAAATCACCACTTGATATTGGTGTTGGCCCAGATGGAAAAACATTATCCGTTAATTTTGTTCCAACTGAAAAAGGAAAACATCTTGTTCACATTACCAAATTTAAAAAACCAGTACCAGGTAGCCCATTTGTTGTTATGGTTGGCGAAGAGAAACCAAAAGGACCTACCGTTGGCAACCCATGTGATGTAAATCTTGCTATACCTGGGGTTGAATTACCAAAAGATCTCAAAAACATGGAAGGACAACTCACTCGTCCTACAGGCAAAAAAGAACCGTTAGAATTGAAAGCAACACCAGAGAACACACTTAATGTTTCTTTCGTTCCAAATGAACCTGGTGAGCATTTGATTGATGTTACAAAACGTGGACGCCCTGTCGAAGGTAGTCCATTCTCAGTTATTGTTGAAGATGCCATACAGGAAGAAAAAGTACCAAGAGTTAATAGCGAATGTGATGTCAATCTAGATATTCCAGAATTGAACTTACCCGAAGACTTGAAACATGTCACAGGTGAATTGGAGAGACCAAATGGAAAGAAGGAACCTTTGGATGTTAAATGTAACCCTGATAATACACTTGGTGTTGCATTTGTTCCTAAAGAACCTGGCAAACATTTGATTCATGTTAAGAAACGTGGTCGCCCTGTCACTGGATCGCCATACGAAGTTATGGTTGCACCAGAGGAGCATTCACCATCTGTTGGCAAACCGTGTGATGTTGGTTTTGATATACCAGGACTTGATTTACCAAAAGATCTGAAATATTTAGATGGTGTTCTAGAACGCCCTAACGGACACAAGGAGCCTGTCGATCTCAAATCTACAGATGATGGCAAACTTGCGGTTTCATTTACACCTAAGCAACCTGGTAAACATCTCATTCATATCAATAAGAACAAGAAGCCAATTGATGGAAGTCCATTTGTTGTAATGGTTGCTGCCCCAGAAAGTGGTGGTCTACCTGTCGGAAAACCATGTGACGTCGGTTTGGATATCCCAGGCCTCAACTTACCCCGCGATCTCAAGTACTTGGATGGTGAATTGGAACGACCCAATGGCAAGAAAGAACCTCTTGATCTGAAATCCACAGACGATGGTAAACTAGCTGTTGGATTCACACCAAAGGAAGTTGGAAAACATCTTATTCACATCAACAAGAATAAACGCCCTATCGATGGAAGTCCATTCGAAGTCATGGTTGGACCACAACCGATTGAAGAAGACCTTATTGATGCCATGTACGCACCCACTGACGAAAGTCAACCAGGCGTTGGAAGACCATGTGATGCCGGCTTAGACATCCCAGGACTTGATTTACCACGTGATCTCAAATTCTTAACTGGAGAACTTGAGAGACCAAATGGAAAGAAAGAACCTGTTGATCTTAAAGCTACTGATGATGGTAAACTAGCCGTAGCATTCACCCCCAAAGAAACTGGAAAACATCTTATCCATATTAAGAAAAACAACCGACCAGTCGATGGAAGTCCATTTGAAATTATGGTTGCCCCTCAAGGCCCAGCTGTTGGCAAGCCTTGTGATGTTGGTCTTGATATTCCAGGAATTGATCTCCCAAGGGACTTGAAATACCTGGATGGTGAACTTGAGCGTCCCAATGGCAAGAAAGAACCATTAGATCTCAAATCTACAGATGACGGCAAACTTGCAGTTTCATTTACACCTAAGCAACCTGGTAGACATCTCATTCATATTAAAAAGAACAAGAAGCCAATTGACGGAAGTCCATTTGAAGTTATGGTTGCCCCTCAAGGCCCAGCTGTTGGCAAGCCTTGTGATGTTGGTCTAGATATTCCAGGAATTGATCTCCCAAGGGACTTGAAATACCTGGATGGTGAACTTGAGCGTCCCAATGGCAAGAAGGAACCATTAGATCTCAAATCTACAGATGACGGCAAACTTGCAGTTTCATTTACACCTAAGCAACCTGGTAAACATCTCATTCATATTAAAAAGAACAAGAAGCCAATTGACAGAAGTCCATTTGTTGTAATGGTTGCTGCCCCAGAAAGTGGTGGTCTACCTGTCGGCAGACCATGTGACGTCGGTTTAGACATCCCAGGCATCAACTTGCCTCGCGATCTCAAGTACTTGGATGGTGAACTGGAACGACCCAATGGCAAGAAAGAACCTCTTGATCTGAAATCCACAGACGACGGTAAATTAGCTGTTGGATTCACACCAAAGGAAGTTGGAAAACATTTTATTCACATCAATAAGAATAAACGCCCTATTGATGGAAGTCCATTTGAAGTCATGGTTGGACCACAACCGATTGAAGAAGACCTTATTGATGCCATGTACGCACCAACTGACGAAAGTCAACCAGGCGTTGGAAGACCATGTGATGCCGGCTTAGACATCCCAGGACTTGATCTACCACGTGATCTCAAATTCTTAACTGGAGAACTTGAGAGACCAAATGGAAAGAAAGAACCTGTCGATCTTAAAGCTACTGATGATGGTAAACTAGCCGTAGCATTCACCCCCAAAGAAACTGGAAAACATCTTATCCATATTAAGAAGAACAACCGACCAGTGGATGGAAGTCCATTTGAAATTATGGTTGCCCCTCAAGGCCCAGCTGTTGGCAAGCCTTGTGATGTTGGTCTAGATATTCCAGGAATTGATCTCCCAAGGGACTTGAAATACCTGGATGGTGAACTCGAGCGTCCCAATGGCAAGAAAGAACCATTAGATCTCAAATCTACAGATGACGGCAAGCTTGCAATTTCATTTACACCTAAGCAACCTGGTAAACATCTCATTCATATTAAAAAGAACAAGAAGCCAATTGACGGAAGTCCATTTGTTGTAATGGTTGCTGCCCCAGAAAGTGGTGGTCTACCTGTCGGCAGACCATGTGATGTCGGCTTAGACATCCCAGGCATCAACTTGCCTCGCGATCTCAAGTACTTGGATGGTGAATTGGAACGGCCCAATGGCAAGAAAGAACCTCTTGATCTGAAATCCACAGACGATGGTAAATTAGCTGTTGGATTCACACCAAAGGAAGTTGGAAAACATCTTATTCACATCAACAAGAATAAACGCCCTATCGATGGAAGTCCATTTGAAGTCATGGTTGGACCACAACCGATTGAAGAGGACCTTATTGATGCCATGTACGCACCAACTGACGAAAGTCAACCAGGCGTTGGAAGACCATGTGATGCCGGCTTAGACATCCCAGGACTTGATTTGCCACGTGATCTTAAAAATATGGATGGAGAACTTGAAAGACCTAATGGCAAGAAAGAACCAATCAACCTCAAGGCAACAGACGATGGCAAACTCGCTGTCGCATTTACTCCAACTGAACCTGGAAAACATCTTCTTCATATTAGAAAAAACAAACGCCCTGTCAGTGGTAGTCCATTCGAAGTGATGGTTGCACCTCAAGGACCTGGTGTTGGAATACCATGCAATGTTGGCTTCAATATTCCTGAACTCAATCTACCTAAAGACTTGAAATTCTTGAAAGGAATATTGGAACGCCCTAACAAAGAAAAAGAACCAATTGAGCTAAAAGCAACCGATGATGGCAAACTCTGTGTTACATTCACACCCAAACAAACAGGCAAACACCTTATTCACATCGAAAAGAATGGAAAACCAATTGTAAGCAGTCCTATCGAGGTCATGGTTGGTGACGGTAAACCTAAATCATGTGACGTTGGCTTGGAAATACCCGGAATTAAAATACCTGATGATTTACGCTTCTTAACTGGTTCGATTAAAGCACCATCTGGAAAGGAAAAACCTGTTGAACTTTTAGCTGGTAAAGATAATAAATCTTTATTAGTTTCATTTATCCCTGAAGAAGTTGGTACACATAAACTTAGTATCAAACGAAATAATAGACATATTGGTGATAGTCCTTATGATATTGTTGTGAAACAAGAAGATATTCAAAGTAAACCGGATGCATCTAAAGTAAAAGCTTATGGAAAAGGTAAAATATATTTTGTGTGTCGTAGTAAGGACTTTTAAACTTGTTTCTGTTGAACAGTTAGGCGAAGTGATGATTTACGAGGATTTTCTCTGCTCATTTGTAGTTTGATTTGGACATGCACACGGATGTAACCTGTCTCTAAGACATCTGATTGCTCGATATTGATTGTTTGTGCGTTTAGTAAACAGTTCTAATGTGTGTCTATTATTTTTATTGGCAGGATTACATGAAGGTCAAGTTAACAGAAAATCTACATTTGACGTTGATACTAAAGATGCCGGGTTTGGTGGTCTTGGTTTATCAATTGAAGGACCTTCAAAGGTTGAATTGAACTGTATTGATAATGAGGTATGATTACAAGATTAATCGCTATGCACTTCTTTGAATTCGATTTGGTTCCCCCCTAGATTATCAACCTATGAAATTTTGAAAATCTTCAAATTTGTTAATACAATGATAGCAAGCAAAATGTCAAATGAAGTTCATTATTTTAAAGCAACATCGGAAAATCATAATTTTCATACCACAAATCTGTTACTTTACAAGGTTATCTTGACACAAAGTGCTCGCAAAATTTCCGGACAACGGATCATCTGTATTGTTTCTCCAGTGAAAAAGTACATAAGTTTGGACAGACCACAAATATAGACATACATATAATTAATTTACAAATAGACAATACTATTAATATAGAGATAGATAGAAAAACAAACAAATACAAATTCAGAAAAACTTGTGCAGCTTTCAACTTATTTATATATTTTATTTTCTTATTTTCAGAATGGAACATGCACTGTAGATTATTGTCCAAAAGTACCTGGTAGTTATACAATGAATGTCACATTTGCTGATGAACATGTTCCAGGAAGTCCATTTAAATGTAGAGTGAAAGATTCTGATGGTGTAGTACCAATTGAAGAAGATATGGTTTGTGCAACTAATCAACGAGGTGTAGAAACAGCTCCTCCAGATAGCTACAGTGACATCTTAGCCTTTCCATCATCTCAAGGCCAACCGTCGCAACAAGATTTTGTTATCAAATTTGACGGAGCAAAAGATTTGAAGGCAACAATTACACGACCATCAGGTGCCGAAGATGATGCCGAAATTGTTGAAACTGGAAATGATACTTTTACTGTTCGATTTGTACCAAAAGAACGTGGAGAACATTTAGTTAACGTAAAATCTAAAAGACGTCATATTCCCGGATCTCCTTTCAAAGTTTTAGTTGAAGCACCAGCAGGTGGAGCCAAAGCATGCCGAGCTGAAGGACCTGGTCTTGAACAAGGTATTGCAGGCCAACCTGCCCAATTCAAGGTTATCACACGAGATGCAGGACCAGGTGGACTTGCTGTTGCAGTTGAAGGCCCAGCCAAGGCTGAAATACAATGTCACGATAATGGAGATGGTTCTTGCGATATTGCATGGTATCCAGTCGAAGCAGGAGAGTACACTGTACACATTAGATTTGCCGATGAAGCTATCCCAGACAGTCCATTCAATGTTAAAGTTCTACCACAAGACGATGCAAGTGCAATGAGTATGGCTCAATTCCAAGAACAAATCCTTCGTGTTGGTCAACAAGCAAGCTTTGCTGTACAAATGAAAGGCAAAGACGGAGATATCACAGCATCTGTCATATCACCATCTGGACAAGAGCTTGATTGTGCTGTGCGTGAGTTAGAAGACAAGGGTAACTTTGCGGTTCGATTCGTACCAAAAGAACTTGGTGTTCATCATGTGAATGTATTTTTCAATGGAACGCATATTCCTGGTAGTCCATTTACTGTTAAAGTTGGTGGATTAGAGGGTGATCCAAGCAAAGTTAAAGCTTTTGGACCTGGTTTAAATGTTGCTGTTGTAGAAAAATCTGCTGAGTTCACTGTGAATGCATTAGAAGCTGGTTCAGGAGCATTAGCTTTATCAATTGATGGCCCTGCTAAAGTGAAAATGAATTGCGTTGAACAAGACGATGGAACCTATCTTGTTACTTATAAGCCAACAATATCTGGTAGTTATGAAATATCAATTAAATTTGCAGGACAACATATTACATCTAGTCCATTTAAAGTTATGGTATTCCGTTCTGAAGATGAAGTCGATGCATCTTACTTGCCTGGTGATGCGAGTAAATGTACGTCGCGTGGCAGTGGTCTGCGTCGTGCATATTTAGGAAAACCAGCTGAGTTTACTGTAAATGCAAGCAACGCAGGAAGAGGTTCGCTTATGGTTGGTGTTGAAGGGCCTGTAATACCTGCCAAAGAAATCAATGTTAAACACACTGGAAATAACGTTTACTCTGTTAATTACATTTTAGAAGAATCTGGCGATTACATTTTGAAGATTTTATGGGGCGATAACCATATACCTGGTTCGCCGTGTCATGTTACTGTTTAACGAATAAATAATTTGAAATATCTACTCAATAAATGTAAATGACATATAGTTAGTTATTTGAAACATTTTAAAAACCAATATTGAACCACAAATATGCATTATAGACCATCTTTATCTTGTGGAAAAACTCTTTCTCTCTCATTTCAATGTTTGTTTTATTTCTTTTATGTTTTTGTAATAATTTAGACGTCATCATTTTGTTTAATCAATTATGATAGAATTAATAATTTTCCATTTGTAAATATAGTATGTTTTTTGACTTTCAAAACATTTTTCAAGTTTATTCACATTATATACCTCTTGAAAAATCAATTTGTTAATGATTTGCTTCAATACTTACAAAACCTTATAGTATTTGGTTCGACCCAAAACGTGCAGCGAGATTCTTGAAATTGCTTCAACCCCTCTATTTTATTCTGGAAAAATGAAGTTATGCACGCCTATATTATATTCTGAAAATTCAGAACAAATTCAACAGAAATAAATTTTATGCTGTACTGTTCCAAAGCGCTACTTTTCCCAACATTGTCAATTGTACCCGGCCAGGGGGCTTTATATTACCATGCCCCTATGGCTTTCACCCCTAATTTAAATATCCAGTGAAATCTGTTTGTTTCGTTTTTTGAAAGTTTCACAAAGAACATGATTTACCAGCCCGCTTCGGGGACAATTGTTTATTTGTCCAGGGCGAAGTAATTTTATCTAGTGTGTTTTATCTGATGCAAGAATGTCGCAACTTTATCGATCATGACATAGATATGCGCGGCAAACCATATTGATCTTATTATTAACGGGACGGTGCATTTTCATTTGATAGTGAGACAATTCTATCCATAAGCGTACAGTTGGGTTCTTCTGACCCCCCACTATCTCAAAGGCCCTCAAAAAGCAAACGACGTAAAGAGAAAAGTCCAGTAAATTACCAATGTAATTTAGATTTATTTTGCGTTTACGCTGCTGCGAACAAAATTAATGAGAAAATTCCGGACTTCATAAATTCTAGTTGTTTGCAAAAATGTTTTGTTACTGCCTGCACTATAAAAACGTTTCTTACTTTTCATTATGTGCAAAAATGCTTCCTTTTTCTCAATATGTATCTACTGAAATACAGATGATAATGCAATTTCAATATTAAAACACATGAAAAGAAAGTCTTTCTGGTGAGCCTAAGAGATGATTATTGATAAACAATGAGTTAAATTACAATTACACAAACATTTATGAATATTTATCGTTACATATTTTACATAGGAAATCTAGGTTTGATGAAGTTACAAGTCAAAAGTGTAATAATTTCATTAATTTGTACACAACACAGCATCAAAAACAATTGTAAATTATTATATATATTCCATCTCAGTTCGTCCACGAAAACTGATAGATGTGATTAAAAGCAAAAAAACTTCATCCTGGAAGTCTATCTTTTGATAGTGTTGTTGTTTATTTATATACTGTACAGAAATTCAGATAATGTGAATTATTTAGTAGCTACAACTTCATATGCCATAGTCGGAGAGTTTATCGAATGTGCTGTACGTATAACAGACGTATGATTTTCAACTCTACTGGCTTTCCTTGATTGATGTTGTTTTGGAAAGTTCACATAAGCTGGACTTGAGCTATGTGGAGTTGTAGTTTTTGAACCGTTTGCATGGGTTGTAAGAATCGATGGTTTTGCTGCTCCATGGTTTTGATTTATAGAAGTACCAATTATTTGAACATTACATGGTAAGGTAAATCCACCACTTGTAAATAAAGCACGTAAAACATTCAACTCTTTTGATAGTAAAGTTACTTTCGTTTGCAAGTCCTCATTTTCTTTCGTCAGTTGATCGACACGATTTTGTGTTTCTAAAATTCTTAATTTTGATCTATCTCGAGATTTTTTAACAGCTAAATTATTTCTTGCTCTTTTTTTAACATATTCATCATTTGGTCTTTCATGAGATGACTTTGAATCTTTCCTTGTTCGTTTCTCAGATGGTTCGCCAAAATGATAATCGTCGTCTATCTCAAGTTTTGGACTACTATTTCCACCGTTTTGTGAGGAATTCTCAGAATGATCTTCCATCTTTTATATCATGAAATAGCCAACCAAAATATTATTTTAAAATAAATAGCTTACTTTCCACAAATCTAATTCAACAGCATTAAACTCTTTCCTAACGATTACTTGGTCAAAAGTCTATTACGCAATTCTCAAATTTTTTGATCAATGAAGTAAAAAAATGTTCGTGTTGAAAAATCAACATGCGCATTACGCAAGAAATGTTTTCCTGGTGAATAGAAATTCAGGGGGTTCACTCTCATGAAATAATTTAAATCCAAAATAAATATTTTTAACAAGGAATTTGGTTCAAGATGTCAAAGTTGGTTATATGATTAAAATTACAAGCGGTATTTAAAAATACATCCAAAAATTTGATATTTTTTTTGTGTGGTATCCAAAATTAAAAAATATGTTTGCTGTCTGTTAGAAAGTTTGCAGCAGCATCCTCCTAAATTTAGTTTCATGACGTCAATGTGACATCCTGTTCACCCGCCGTCGCCAAAATTTAAAAACATTTCAGCCTTTTAGAACAAAATTCTTTCAAAAACAAAATTGAATGCAATCAACTCTTTTAATAACCCTGAAAACATGATGATATTCTCGGAAAAGACAAGTATTCACTTATAAAAACCCAATATTTGAAACACATAATTTCAAAGAGTAAATATTTTACAAATAATTGAGCAATCACAAACGTGTCACGTGATAAGGATGATGCAAAAACAAAAATTATATAGAGGCTTAATAATGTATGCTAACTCATGTAAATCTCACAAGAAATTCAAAATTTTCTCGCACGGCTTGATATGTGAGAAAGCTATCGTAGCGGTCAAACCACAGTAATTTATTCATTCTGGCAGGCAACGTGGATAGAGCTGGATTAATTTCTGTCATGGAAACTCCAGCAAAAAGAATATTTATATTTCTACTATCATGGATAGCTTATGCGTCTTCATATCTTCTACGAAAGCCTCTTGGTGTTGTAAGTACTAAGTAGTACAATATATTTTTTTTATAATTTTAATTAGCCTTGTTATCTTTAAAAATGTAATTATTAAAAGTTTGAATAATTTTCAAAATAATTGTCGAGAAATTTCTTCTTGTTGTTTCTAATCATACGGTCGAGCTGTAAATAGCTAGAATCTCTGCATTCATGCTTGCCTCATGGTATAATCATTTCATAAAATAGCATTAAAAATAGGTTTTGTTTGTTTGTATTGATTTGATTAGCTATTTCATTGTTATTGATTGATATTGGTAGCGATTGTATTCGTGACCTTGTGACTGTTATGTTTACGATTTCCGAACCGCCTTGTTATTAATCACTTTGGAAGGTCAAGCTGACTGAGTGCGTTGGAATTACATCCGTATTTCGCTAATTAGTCATCCTATATTTTAATATCAATACGTTTTTGTAGCTTACGTTATTATTCTGAATTTGAGCTAAATTAATAAAACTTAAAAGTAGATCATTTTGTACGTCATCAGTCTCTGTTTCTAGCAAATTTTGGTAAAGCTAGTTAGATAATTTATATTTTGGAAATTTTGTTTTTTAATTCATTATTTTATGAATTTTTTTGTAAAAACGCATTTACACCATGGCCGATCGTTGTCATATTAATTTTTTTGTACACCATGGCCGATCGCCGCCACCATAGTAAGACATTTTTACACCATGGTAGATTGTTGGCATAGCAAATTTTCTCTATGCCATGGCCGGTCGTCACCATAGTAATTTTTTTACACTGTGACCAATCGTTGCCATAGCAAATTGTTTTGTTATGAATACTGTAACTCATTACTTTGTCGTGATTAGCGTTAAATAATTTATAAATTTATGATAGAAGTAGATATCCATACATATTTAAATATTTGTATCTATTTTAACAGGTGGCAATATTAAAATTATTAATAATATTACGATGATATTAACATCGAAATCGATATTCCCAACAGAGAATACACATCTCTGAAATTGATATTTAATCTTACATTTTTAGTTAGTTGTCTATATCTTTGACAAACTAGTTGTGGGTGTAGAGACCATACAGTTAATGACTGTGCCCACTAAACTCTATATATTGTGTGGACGAGAATCCACATCGTTGCTCACCATACAGTTAATGACTGTGCCCACTAAACTCTATATATTGTGTGGACGAGAATCCACATCGTTGCTCACCATACAGTTAATGACTGTGCCCACTAAACTCTATATATTGTGTGGACGAGAATCCACATCGTTGCTCACCATACAGTTAATGACTGTGCCCACTAAACTCTATATATTGTGTGGACGAGAATCCACATCGTTGCTCACCATACAGTTAATGACTGTGCCCACTAAACTCCATATATTGTGTGGACGAGAATCCACATCGTTGCTCACCATACAGTTAATGACTGTGCCCACTAAACTCTATATATTGTGTGGACGAGAATCCACATCGTTGCTCACCATATTTGTGAATACTTGTAAATGTTCCATACACCATGGTTGTAACCTATTATCCTACAATAACTTTACAAAGCAATGCCAAAATGCATGCTGGTTATGGCGGCACTTGGCCACAGGGTCATTTTTTACTCTTTTAGTTTTTTAAAAACATTATGTTATAGCGTTGCCATATACCAGCATGCATTTCGCAATAATTTTTTGTATATAATAGGATCCATAACGATACCAGCGCCGAGGTTTTTTCTGAAGCCATGTGTTGGATAACTGTTTTGAACATTAATTTGCATTACATAACTCTGCCGCTCGTTGACCTCAAATTTTTTGAAAACACATTTGCTTTTCTACTACAAGAAAAGTAATAGCATGTCACTCAGAATCGGTTATCGTGATTTAATCTATGATTTTCTTATCGATTACTTCTAGGTCAAATCAGATCTTGCTTTGACTTATAATTTAAGTAAAACAGATTTAGGATGGCTGGACACGGCGCTACTATTACCGTATGCTCTTATGCAGGTATGTAAGTCTAATTCAAGTCAATTTATAGGCCTAAATATAAATGTAAAATCTATTTGTGTGCACTGCAAATTTTAGAATTCTGAAAACCCACTGACAACTTACTGGATAGGCTACTGAGAATTGGGCCGTTTTCAGTAGCTTTCAAATTTCAAGGTGCGTTTCGGTAATTTTTCAATGGAATGGAAGAATCTAGTTTTGGAATGTCTGATGAATTTCAGTATGGTTTCAGTTACCCAATCCCATTCCAGTATGTTGTCACTCAGTCAATTTCCAAGCAAGATATTCTAATTACCTGTATATATCATTAGAATCATCTATGTTTTCTAGTCTACGATGAGGCGTCAATATTTTTAGTTGGAATTCGGTTTTGCAAAATTTCTGGAGTCCTAGATTCCTCAAGGTCTCCTTAAGAGCATATTCAGAATATAATTGATATTTTTATTGATTTATTAATCAAACTTCATTAAAAAATTCAGAGGAAAATATTGAAATGTCTCTAGGATTCTAGAAGGCTGAACCTTTTGTTGGACCCTATATAGAGAGCAGTCAACCTCTATACAGCAGCCACCTGTATATTATGGTCATTTTAACAATGATTAAGTAGGCTAATATTTTCTATTAAATAGGGATGAGACGATTACAAAATTTTTCGATGTTCGAAGCCGATTAGTTACCCACAGATTATTCATAATAATCGATCGATTAATCGAATCGAATTTCTGATGATTTTCCACTGATGATTTTTTTCTTTTTTGCGGCCTTGGTGTAGTGGCTAGGGTGTTGGACCACGGCCCGCAGGGTCTCGGGTTCACTCCCTTGCCGGAGCACTATAGGTTGACGTCAGGAATGGCATCCGGCTATCAAACGCACACAAGCTTCAAAATACTAACAAATTAACCAACCACCCCAATGAAAAAATTCACTCAAACCAATCAATTCATTGTCAAATAATAATCGATTCAACGATTCAAAATCAATTTAATTGTTGATGCCGATTGTTTTTCAATTACTAAAAATAACACTAATGATCGGCATAATCGATTATTGTCAGAACAATCATCTCATTCCTATATGGCAAACAATCGGTTTTGAATAAAAATAAAGATGCCGATTATTTTACTATTAATAAAAATAGCCCCAATGATTGGCAAAGCCGATCATTTTCAGAACAATCCTCTCATCCCTACTATTGAGTTAGCTATGAAACAAAGAACTGACTACAGTCAGACCTGTTATAACGGTCACGTCTATACAGCGGCCACCTGTCTATAGTGGTCACTTTGCAATGTCTAAAATAGTATTTTCTATTGAATCAAACCTGTATATAAAGGCCACCTGTCTATAGTGATCAATTTATCTACCTCTTGTAGCTGGCTGCTATATACAGGTTTCACTGTACTATATATATATACAAGTGGCCTTCATATATCAGTCGGTTTATTTGTTTCATAGCTGACAGTTAACATTTACAGGCTGCACTTACTATAATTATTTATTTCGGAGAGAAAATTTATTATTTCATTTGTTTTTATTTTTTTGCGTTCATTGTAGATATTACTTAGTCAACTTGGTGATAAATACGGCGCGCGTAAAACATTATCTGTCAATTTAATTATATCAGGACTTTCTATGGTAAGCATCATTTATTCAATTATTGTATTTTTATGTCAATCAGCATAATTAATAGTATTATAATTACAAACTTTCTCAGTCTTTTTGATTTGTTAAGAGCACCGAGATAATTATAAGTATTCAAAAGAAAACACAATATATCGTGCTGAAACGCATCATACCTGGTGATATTGATTTTGTTGGCATATTTTGTTTGATCCAGTGTAAATCAACGTCTCATTTCCTAGTACCCAATCACAACGTTGAGTTGACATATGCATGGCAACCAACATTTTTAAATAATTATGCTAGGCTTTATGATTATTTCAAAATTTCAAAAGCAAATAGTAAGAAAACAAACAGCACAATAAACAAGTGAAGTAAATTATCTTGAGAATGTGCATGCTTCTCAAGGAGACTCTTGAAAGTAGGCATGCTCTGGACTTCCTTCATTGTAGAGTAGATCGTCCCACTTATAGTGCGCACCATCATCTTGAAATGAATGTCATTATGGGTGTGAGATCTTGCCTTAGTGGTATTTGGACAATGAAATCTCTGGGAGAGCAGATGAGGAGCAAGATTATATTAAATTTTATATGTGAACATTAATTGATGTGAGGGTCTTTGATCCCTGACAGAAAGTCAACCAAGGCGAGCATGTCAGAGATACAAATGCGATAATTACAACGAAGTAATGTCTGTTCTGTTCTGTTCAGCTTTGCAGTTCCCCCATACGACAGCGCAGTAGTCAATGTTTAGCCTTCCGGAATCCTAGAATATTATCAACTTTTTCTTCTGAATTTCTATTTGAAATTTTACCTATATTTATAGCAACATCATTCTCAATTTCTGCTCAATCTAGGGTCACATTTTTGCCATTATCCTTACCAGCAAAAATTAACAAACTCATCTACAGTGTAACAAACTGCAGTTTCCACGGCAGTAATTTATTTTAGGATTACAATGTTGAATCTTTATTCAATGCAAACAAGAGCAGGTGACAAGGTTGAATAATCACAGGGTCCGAAGAAATATTTTCTTCTGATAACCTAAACTTTTGAAAAAATTATTTTATTTCAAATTTGTGGTTTCTTGCTAAATTTTCATAGCCTTTCACAAACCAAATTTATCTGACCATAGGATTAGAGTGGACCACATCTATGCTTTTAGAGCTAGCCTTTTCTTTATTATCATATCAGACAAAATTTTAAGTTGTATTTTCTTGTTATTGTTTTCCTATATATTTGTTTGATTCATTTTACCATATCATAATCTGTTTATTTGTTTACTTTAAAGATTACATTTGGTTTCTGGAATCATCTACCTGTTCTAGCAATCCTTTTATTCATCAATGGTACTGCACAGGTATAGGTGTTTGTATTTTCATATTATTTTAATAATTGAAAGTTTCTTCGAAAAACATTGTAGTATGAACGTCGCAGCTTTTAGTTTAATTGTTTCCTTTGTCACAGCATTCTATTGTCTTTATATCTGTAGATTTTCGTAATTCTCTCTTTGTAAACAATAGCCATAGAATGTTAAATTTATATCTTAGCACAATTTTACCTATATATATCTTGTAATTTCATATAATATTTCTTTTAACCTTGAAAATGACAACAGCAATGTCGAAACGTCGGAACAAATTTAATTGTGATTTCTTCTCACTATCTTTCATACTAAAATAGTATTTTAAATCGTTAAAAAACATTTTGGTTGTAAGACCCTGATTATGATAATGTTGATGTCAATACTAAAGTGAAACCTGTATATAACAGCCACCAATGATGAGAGTTAGATCATTGACCACTATATGCAGGTGGCCTTTATTTATATACCTGGTTGATTTAGTAGAAACTAATATTACAGAAATTGCAAGAAGAGTGACCACTATAGACAACTGGCCACTGTATAAAATGACAAATTTAGCATGTTTGACCAGAGCCATCTATTTATAAGAGTAGGGACACACCACTTTTGGGGCTTGAATATCGTCATTTCTGTTCCATTGAAAACAAGGTAACTTTCTTTTTGAATAAAAAGTTTTTGGAATTCATGATATTACTTTTGCGCACTTTGTTTGAATTTTGCAAGCCTTGAGTTGGCGGAACAAAAATGGCGTCCATAGAATCATATGGCATCTGTCAATGGGAGTTGAGAGCGACAGCACATGAAAGACTCTTGTACATAGATGGCTTTGTGTCTGACTGTATGCCTACAGTATATCAAGTGTATATTTGAAATCTTTTGCAAGCAATTTTCTGAAGATCCTGTACCTTTAAGCATCCTACTATCAAATTTGTTTTATTTAATAGTCAACATGTTGGCCAAATTGCGTCAAAGCATTATCTGCTTGGTATACTGATGAAGAAAGATCGAAAGTATTTGGAATGTGGGGTACATGCACATTTGCTGGTGGCATTATTGGCACAGCAGTTGCCGTAAGTTGTGTTTAGTAATTTCAAAAATAGAAAATACTAGCAACTAGTCAGCCGTGTTGCTTGTCTACTTTAAATAACAGAAGTGTTCTTGGAATGCAACAACCTGTGACATCTGATATGGAAAATGGAGGCCATAAAGTTAATACAGTAGTAGCCTGTATTTCTTTTGTTATGCAAAACAGAAAGGGAAATAAAAATCAAAGCCTGTTCGCTGTTTTCACAGTTCGACTAACGTATGCACCAACACAAAGGTGATTATGGAATCATAAGATCTGTGAACTAAAGTGTGATTTTTCGTTCAACCAGTTCACTGAGTTATGCATTATGTCATATAATTTATGCATTATATCATATATTTTATGCATTATATTATATAATTTATGCATTATGTCATATAATTTATGCATTATATCATAATAATTTATGCATTATGTCATATAATTTATGCATCATGTTTTATGTCATATAGTTTATGCATTATATCATATAATTTATGCATTATTTCATATCATCATTAAGATCATTGTGACGGCTGCTAGCTATGATGAGTTTGACGAAGAGCTGTCCTGTGTCTCAGTTTAAATTTATTTTGTTGTTTTCATTTCTCTAGGTTCAACTTCAAGCAATCTATGCTCCAGATCTAAGACTGGTTTTTATTATTCCATCATTAGTCGTTGTAAGTTTTATCAACTCAATGCCATGACCAGGATTGTTTTTATTTCCTGATGGCACTGATGTCGCATGTCTATGTCAGCTCTTCTCTCTTGGTATGCCTTCTGAAAGTTTTGAAAGTTCATACAGCAGAACTTTCGCTAAACTCAACTCAATAGCTATGTAGACTATCAAAGCACCTTGCACTCTGCTGTCAATTTATTCTCTTGAAATTTGGTCAGCTTACATGTCGCATATAATGTATGTTATAGTTTACATAAAACAGCATTGCTTATCATGTATATCGAAATTTCTAATCAGTTAATTCAATGTTATTTTCTATAGATATTTATTGGACTTTTTGTTGGCTGCTTTCTAAGAAGTCCTGTTGAATGGGGGTGTTTTGTTCCTGGAAAAAGCGGTAAGATTAAATTTATTTTGCACTGTTTCTCTTAGCATAAGATAGCCTTTATAAAGTTATAAAAGTGGGGTCGGTGCCTCAACCGAATTGCTAAAAGTTATAAAAAGGCTAAATCACCTCATGAATGTTATTCACCTTCTTGTTCAGGATTTAACTATATTATTACTTTTTGGTTTTCTAGATTTGCCAACCAATAGTAAAGCAAACTCAACACAACAAAAACAAATGTCTTTTTTCCAAGTTTGGAAGGTCCAGTAAGTCAAATACTGTTATTACATAGCTATAATTATATAGAATTGAAAGAAAGACGAGGCTTTAGATGAGGCTCTAACGGACATTGAGCACTCTCACATATATGTGTTTACCTCATATTATAATATAAATATAATCATACATTTGTACATACACATGATCATAAATATGCATTTTTGTGTTTATTATGTAGAACTTGCCAATTACTAGCAACTGGCCTTGACGTAATTTAAACTTTACAATAGTCAAATAGACCCGATGATCCACATATCTGATTATTTTCAGAACAATTGCCTAGATAAAACCATTGTTTGCCTTTTTGATCTAGTGAAGGGAGAGCTCGCTAGCAATTGGCTAATGAGCAATGGGCAAACAATGAGTTTCAGTCCCTTGCCCAATTCATACCAGCGCAATCTTTCTGTCAATATTAGGCAGACCCTACTAATACTGAAAAAATATTATAGTCTGCGCGCAGTCTGTTCAGATCATGTTATATCCTGAATTCAAAAATGTAAACCAACTAATCGGATTGCAGTATTTTCTTATATTATATTTTATAATTGTTGTTTCTAGTATGGTTCCTGAATTGTGTTTTGCACTTCTTGGCGTGAAAATGGTTCGATATTGTCTTTACATGTGGCTACCAATGTATTTGCATCAAAAGGTGATTTGAAATTGATTGTGTATTGATGGTCATGGTTCAATAAAATAGTGATCGTCAGTATCAGACACATTTTTGCCGTCTTGTCATGGAATAGTCCAGAGGGAATTAAAATATGAAGAGATGTGGGGCTGTGTATATGGACAGTCAAGGCTCATTTGCGCTGAAACCAATGATAGAATTGATCTGGGTATTTGTTTTGTACAGAAGAAATAATCTTTCCTCAAGGAATACAGGAGTAATAACTTGGGTTCTTTCGATTGGTAGGGCGATACGGTCCGGTATAGGCTACTCACTAACATTGCACCTTTTTCAATGTAATTGTACATTATCCTCTGTTATTGCCCCCACTGATGCTAATATACCTCACAAAATTGTTTTCAACCTTATTGTATTTCCCCATCTAAACACAAATTATCACTCACATAGTATCACATCTACAGGTATTTCATTATCACTATACATTCAAACCTGTTATAATGGGCACCTATATACGGCAACCACCTGTCTATAGTGGTCACTCTTGCAATGTCTAAAATGGTATTTTCTATTAAATCAAGCCTGTATATAAAGGTCAACTGTCTATAGTGGTCACTCTAGCAATGTCTAAAATGATATTTTCTATTGAATCAACCATGTATATAAAGGTCAACTGTCTATAGTGGTCACTCTTGCAATGTCTAAAATGGTATTTTCTATTAAATCAAGCCTGTATACAAAGGCAACCTGTCTATAGTGGTCAGTTTATCTACCTCTTGTAGCTGACCTTTATAGACAGGTTTCACTGTATTGGGAATGGAAGTACATGTGTGTGAATCTGAATTCTGTTACGTTATTATATTCGTTGTTTATTAACCAAGAGCCGACGCTAGCAAACTCGACATTCAAAACCTTAAGAATATATTTTCATATAGGCAAATATATATATAAACTCTACAATGAACAGAGCTCTCAACCTTAAATAATTTTTGAGGGGAGGGCCCCGTCTTATCTACTCCAATGGGGTGGCCCTTTAGGGGGTCTGGGGACCTGTCCCCTTATTTTCCTTACAGTCTTTTTTCCGCCATTTTTGACAAAACATAAGTACAACTTGTCCAATCAAAAACTAACCTCTCATTCAATTTCAAATGACAGATGAGCAAAAGGGGTTAAAATTTCTCGAAATTTCTGCGCAGCCCTTCATTTGTAATGGATTACAGTTCCAAGGTTTTATCAAAAAAGAAGATATGAATATAATCATAAATTCCATACATGATTAAAAGAAAAATTGGAATTAACTAGAAAAAGAGGGAGGAAATTTCTCAAAGTGGGAGAGTGGGGGAAGACCCTGAAAGTGGGAGGGTTGAGAGCTCTGACAATGAGTCAGCAAAATTTTAATACAAATGTTGAATATATTGGACATCAGAACATCACAAAAAAAAGTAATGTAGACGGTGTCGCCCTACCAAAGGCACCCGTACCGCTCCTCTATTTCTAGATTAGTGAGAGCAATGATTTTAAACGCTCTTTGTTGATCTCAGCCGCGACACTGCAGATCAATTTCAACAGATTTCATGGCAGATAAGTCTTGATTGTCAATGCGCAACGATGAGCCGCAGCTACTCACAATGCAATTCCCACTGGACCATTCTATCCGCCATCCTCAGATGGTACTCATCTGATGTTTCAGATAAATATCACACATCCATATATATATAATATAATAACATAAGATCAGATATATTTTTAAACAAAACTGTCTCAAATCAACTCTAAAAACTTTACCAAGCACAAGGTTATCTCATGACTCTGTCTGGGCTCCCTGTGATACACCCCATTGGGTCAAAGGGAAACCAGTCAGAATCATTACATAATATAACACCATAATATCATCAAGTTAGATACTACTACCATAGTGTTCATTATGTAAGGTAGTCAGCTGATTATAGTTATACTACAATGTGTATTATAGGTACTGCCGTCAGGACCAGCATGATTCGGCATGTTTAGGTATTACATCATATACTAACTATAAATGATTACAGTGAAACCTGTATGTAACGGCCAGCTAAGAAAGGTAGATAAATTGACCACTATAGACAGGTGGCCTTTATATACAGGTTTGATTCAATAGAAAATACTATTTTAGACATTGAAAGCGTGACCACTATAGACAGGTGATCGCTGTATAGAGGTGACCTTTATAACAGGTTTGACTGTACATCAAATTCAAATTGGATCATAATTGGATCAAAATGATGATTTTGACAATAATCGCAAATAATCATTAGAAAAAATATGTTGGTACAAAAATTATTCTAAATCAAGGAAAATGTTTCATCAAAGTCTTTCATTTACTGATGTCTTTATTATTATTTACTGAAGTTTACATTCATTTTTCTTTAGCTTATGTACAGCCGTAGTCAAGCCGGTATTCTTAGTACAGTATTTGAAATTGGTGGCTTGATGGGTTCAGCTTCATTTGGCTTTATCATTGAGAGGTAAAGATATGTTTTGAAATTTACAAAACCAAGATCCATTTTGTAGAGATCATCATATGGTTTTGAATTGAAGTCGAGATTTACTGACATAACCGGATTTAAAAAAAAATCAAATTGCAAAAAATCTTTTTGAAAAATTCACATTAACCGGTATGACATAGATAGATGTTTATTTGATCATAATAACTTCTTAATACAGGGTATAGTGCTATAATAATATAAAGAAATGAACTGTAACATGATCAGGTCATCCCGTGTGCATTAAATGCTTGTTTATTTGGGCAGTTATACAGTTTGATAAGGATACAATAATTAATTTGAGCCATTTTGAAATTAGAGAAAAAGTAACATAAGTATGTTAAAGTAAATGTACATAAGTTATAACGTAAAAAATATTGAGATATTAAAGGAAATGTTATTCAGCTAGTAAAAATTATAATTGAAAAGAAAATTTAAAATTTAAAGTACTGTAATATTGATAATAATCAATAACAACAACAATAAATAAATACTAGAGTAAATAATCATAAAATAACTAATAACAATAGCAATAGATAAATGTTTAGGTTAAGTGAAGAACAAAGAAGTTTGGGAGATAATCAGTCTTTTTTAGGTACATATGTAACAGCCTGTGACAGAGCATATGTCATAGCAGTTATTAATTAAGCTCGTTTTCAAAGATCTGCAGAAACGTTTTGAAAGAATGTCTGCGAGTGCTCATGAACAGTTTATGGAAATTGGGGCCATTTAACATTCATGAACTGTTCATGAACTCCTGGACTGTTTTTCGCAGGGGTTGGTTCAACGGGTGGAAAATTCTCAATAGCTTCTTCCAAGCATTTTTTCGACACAATCTTTTCAACCCACGCAACCAAACATTTGTTGGCAATTTTAACATTTTTTGAGCTATTCTTCGATTTCTCTATCGTCGTTTCAGTATCGGTGCCAACATCCAACAGTTTTAATTTGGTCAGTCATGGCTGCAATTCAGAATTATCTGTGACTAGCTCTAATGGTAACAACGACAAGTATTTTTTAGACGTACTTGGTTTACATTTCCGTTGCTTTTCCACATTTTATTGTTAAATTGTTTCATTTTGAGTTCCATTGTTCTCTCAACCAATAAGATTTAGACCAATAATATTTAAATTTCACTTTTGTCATTTTTCATATTTTGAATTGTTTTCAAAAATTAAGAGAATCGTAGCTAAGCAAATTAGAAACGAGTTATCTTTTTTTTTTAATATATTTTAGATTGCTATCGTATTTGAGACCCTGAAATATTTTGACTGTCCACAAAATTATAAAATTACAAACTTTTTATAAAATTGTTTTAATATTTTACTCCTCTCAAAATGCCTTTCGAATTGTTGACATTTATGCATGTATTTTGTTTGTATAGAATATCACCAGGACGACCTCACTGGGGCTGTGTAGTGTTTTTAGTAGGCAGTGTGATATCACTTTTCATGTTTTTAATAACAAGTGGTGGTGGTTGGTTGGTGAATGTTTTATTTATGTTCTTTGCTGGATTTTGTAATTCTGGACCTGATTCTATTATATCTGGGTCAATGGCGGCTGATATCGGGGATCGCGTCAAAGCACAATCGGCTGTCTCTGGTTTAATCAATGGTGAGATATTTATTTTGATACAGACAAACCTGTTATAACAGTCACCTCTATACAGCAGCCACATGTCTATAGTGGGCACAATATTGTAATATGGGTTATATTAACACAAGTGTTGCGTCATGAGGCACGAAGAAGGCTTAAGAAAATCAAGAGCCGCCGCCGCAAAAAATGATATTATTATTATTATTATTATTATTATTATTATTATTATTATTATTATTATTATTATTATTATTATTATCATTATCATCATTATTATTATTATTTTAATTAAAAGTTTCTTTGTAAAACATTTTAAAGCAAAAGATAGCGACAAAAAACTACAAGTAGTGGTTGTTGAAAAATTTTCGGTATTATACATTATACCATCGTCAGTTCAAAAGAAAGAAATATTAATTTAGAAATTACTTACTTAGTAATTTGTAAATTAATATTTCTTTCTTTTGAACTGACGATGGTATAATGTATAATACCGAAAATTTTTAAACAACCACTACTTGTAGTTTTTTGTCGCTATCTTTTGCTTTAAAATTATTATTACTATTATTATTATTATTATTATTATTATTATTATTATTATTATTATTATTATTATTATTATTATTATTATTATTATTATTATTATTATTATTATTATTATTATTATTATTATTATTATTATTATTATTATTATTATTATTATTATTATTATTATTATTATTATTATTATTATTATTATTATTATTATTATTATTATTATTATTATTATTATTATTATTATTATTATTATTATTATTATTATTATTATTATTATTATTATTATTATTATTATTATTATTATCATTATTATTATCATTATTATTATTATTATTATTATTATTATTATTATTATTATTATTATTATTATTATTATTATTATTATTATTATTATTATTATTATTATTATTATTATTATTATTATTATTATTATTATTATTATTATTATTATTATTATTATTATTATTATTATTATTATTATTATTATTATTATTATTATTATTATTATTATTATTATTACTATTACTATTATTATTATTATTAATTATTATTATTATTATTATTATTATTATTATTATTATTATTATTATTATTATTATTATTATTATTATTATTATTATTATTATTATTATTATTATTATTATTATTATTATTATTATTATTATTATTATTATTATTATTATTATTATTATTATTATTATTATTATTATTATTATTATCATCTTAGGTTTTGGCGGCATTGGTACCATTATTCAAGGCCCCCTAATTGGAATGATTGCACAATATTATTCATGGGATTATACGTTTTATGTGATGGTAGCTCTTTCGTTAGCAAGTACAGTAGCAATGTTAAAGGCATCAAAAATGAATGATCAAATTAAAGAAACTGCAAATATTAATGAATTTTAAATAATTAATTGTACAAAAGATTAAAACTAGTTAAATTCAATAATTCTACTAAAATTGCAATAAAACTCTCCTAAAAATGTCTTCAAATGTACAACAAATATTGTTATATTTGTTCAATATTCTAAATTGGTTGGCCAACCAGGACACAATATATTTGCATTAGACAGACATTTAATGATAATTTGAAATAATGTAATTTTTTGATTGAGAAGAACTCATGAGATACAAGAAAGAAACGTTTCTACCAGACGAGAATGATATCAGTTTGATTCAAATCGAACATTATTTCTGTTCAATATCACTGATAGTTTAACCAGCCAAATCCAAGTTGATTATATATGTTTGATACTTGAAACTTGATTAATATCAAAATTGCTCGTCATCAGGGGATATAGATGTCCTCCTAAAATTACTTTTAACACATTATCGTGAAGAAAGTTATTTGGATTGATCTGAGGATGAAAATCTGCTTCTCACATATAATTCATGAAATACTGCACAATTAGTTTTCTTTGCTGCTTTTGGATGTTTTTCATTGACAGAAATATTATTTGAATTTGATAAAATTAATGTTGTCCTTCTCTGGTAACTATAGTTTCATCGTCCCATCATGTTGCTGTAATTTTACATAGTATACATTTTGAACATTTTGAACATATTTCTAAACCTGACCATAAATAGAATAATACGATAAAGTTAATTAGACCAGTATTTTGTTATGCATAATCTAGCTAGAGAAATATATTAGATGAAACATATAGAAATTAGAATACTTTAAAAATTTTGTTTAAACCCAGAAATGGTACAAATAGGCCCACATATTATGATTATAATTGAGAAAGAAGTATAGATTTATATATTATTTTACCTGATACTTATATATACAAATATTTATAAACGTAAAATGTTCTTAAGATAATATCTTATAAAAATCATTTTATACTACTTGAAGATGTCAAGCTGTTGTATTTCTGCTGGTAGTAGTAGCCTGTGTTTGGTCTTCTCGTACATTGGTCTCACCAGTGAACCCCACATTATTGTACTCCCCCAATCCCACATGGGCTCTGAATCCTGATACCTATTAATTATTTGCAAACATCGGCAGATGTAACCCAGAGCTTGGTGTTATATGATCAAGTACAGTTCCGATATATGAGAATCCTGGGTTTTGAACTCTGTGAACAATTTTCTAGTTAAAGCCTTGAACTCAAGAAAATCTCACTTCAGTCAGCTGTTTAATCTTATCTTCAATCAACTTCAATCCTTAACCAATAACTCGATTGTTTGGTTCATAATCCGATTATCCAATCCGATCATAATCCAGCGAAAATTCGATTACTCGATTGATGATATGAGTGCATATCGTTGCGAAGAGAATCATTGCAAAGAATAGTCGTTGCGAAGAAACTCGTTGGTATTTTCTTTGCAACGACATGTCCCCGATGATATAAATCCGGCTTAAAGTTCAATTTGTTTGAACTTTTATCATTTTGGTTCAAAGTTCATAATAATTCTCAACAGAAGTGAAATGCGACGTATTATTTCGTTGCTGGATGTATTTTACGAAATTACTTAGAAATTGATATTCGAAACCTAATAGTAATCAGTACTTGGGCCAGAATGAATCATATTTGATAATATTTGATGGTTTTGTAAAGCAATGTATTGTTTAACTTCAAATATTGAATATATTTCTTTGTAAATAAAGTCTGAAATTGGATCTTCTATTTATATCTACATTATAAATGTTTAATTGTTTTTGACACCTTCAAATTTTTGACAGGCAAGAATTGCACTTTTGCAGTAGACTGTGGCAGAATTTTGCGGACGATTACAATAGTATCTTGTTCTTTATTGAAAGAGCTGTTGTTTTGCTTTTGAGTCCTGTTTTGATCGCCTTTCTATTATACTTGTTGACATTATTGCATGTGGATGACACACCGACGTGTTGCTGCTTCAAGAAAAACAAGAAACAAGGACAATGGTCTGTCCAAAGCCATCACATTATTTCAGTTTTAAAATGATGATGTTATTAACATTATTACTTTTTATTTTGAAAATAATTATTGGGAAAATAAGTAATTCAATGGCTTTGTTAGCTGATTCATTTCATATGATATCCGACATGGCTGCACTTATAGTTGGTTATTTTGCTTTAAAATATTCAAAATTGGATGGACACGATGCAAAATTTTCATTTGGTTTAGCAAGAGCAGAAGTTCTAGGTGCACTGGTAAATGCAATATTTTTAATTGCAATTTCTTTTGGAGTTACTGTAGAATCTATGAAAAGATTAATTGAACCTGAAGTTATCACTGGGCCATTCCCAGTTCTAGTCGTCGGTTGTGTTGGAGTTGTTTTTAATTCAGTTGGATTAATTTTATTTCGATGGACTGAAAATAAAAGACAATGTTCAAACTATGAAACAGAAATGGAAATTAGCAAAGAAAAACGAAAAAGATGTAACAGCGAACATGATATGAAAGAGAATGTTTTTACTTCAAGTGGTAAGCATACATAAATATACGAAGGGGCAATAATGACTGGTGGGCTGTAGAGTCACGTGCGTTTTGTGTTTGTGCTATTTCTATGCCATATAAAACCATGCTGGAGCTTGAAATTTGAAGCCATGGTTGTCATTTGATCGTTGAATTTACTCAAAGCCAAGCTAAATTGAGCTCGTAGCGACCGCCGGTCAATGTTGTTCCTTGTATTATTACTATTACTTCCATTTCTTAGTTCAACAATCAACATTTTGGAGGGTTTTGAATATAATAGTAACCCGCTGTGCAGCTACACAAGAATCAATAGTTTCTTATTTATATTGTATTAATTTATTGTCTAATACGTCTACATGGTTAGCGTTAGGTCGGGGGAATTGTTCGCTGTGCAGTTACGCAAGAACCAACAGCTTATTATTTTTATAATATAGTATCAGTTTACTGTCTATGGCTATGGCTAGACGGCGTATTTTGAGCGAAAATAATGCAGGCGTTACGCGTTTGGATAAAACGCTATCCTCGATAATCCTATAATAATCCTTAATTATGCGTAAATTATTTTAATAAAGACGGGGGTTTAAACATTTAATTTGTCTCGTTTAGACTCAGTTGCATGGCAACAGCATGGTATGGAAATGATTCAATGAACAACAAATACAAATGAGCAGGAATCGAAGTACAACAAATTGTTCATTCTCTTTTATCAATCATTCATTTCATCATTCAATGGTCTTCAAGGTTGATAGAAATTTTTATTTTATATATCATTGGAAATCAGAAACATGAACTTGAAATTCCAATAATCAAGTCTCAAAACATTCACTTTTTGATTGTATTTAAATGAAAAAATTCATAGTTACTTAAATGCAAACTCTTCTCGACATTATTCTCGACATTATCGCAAAGCTAAGTTTGTAATTCTCATTTCCAGTGGATATTTCTTGAACAGCGTATGTTTATTGCTTCTGTATGTTGATTATTATCTTGAACATGGCTTGTAACAATCACAGAAGAAGCGAACGATTTCCTTCCATGACTTTGTTTATACTTTTTGAATAAACTTACAATATCATATTGCCTGATGACGAAATCAAACATCTCGAATTAAATACGCCTGAATTATTTTTGCTCAAAATGCGCCGTTTAGCCATAGTCTAATACTTCTATGGTTAGCATTAGTTTAGGGAAAACAAGGGGGACATGATTGGTTGGAACAACCGTGATTGGTTCAAAAAATAAACTTTCAACAGGTACAGCTACGAAGTATGATTGCCGATAAATGTTTTTTTTGACAGATTTTCAAAATTTCTTCACTTGTGTGATGCTTATACAGTACCATGCAAATCGGAATATTATTTATTGAGAATATGGCGATCGTAGACATAACAGTTTTGAAAATCGGTTGAAAGCAGAATTTAATATGTCAAATAAAAAAAGCGATAAAAAGTCATAAAATGTCCTCGGGCTACATCTGATCTAGTCACAACCCTGTTGATTTGATGCCTGAATTTGTACATTTCAGAAAATAGCTTGTTATCATCGCCTGGGTACAGACCTTTACTGGACAAACATTTGAGGATTTGCGTTTTTTTCAAAGGTATACTTTCGGAAACAGAAACATTTTTTTTTTTAAATGCAAGAGGGATTGCAAACTTGCCAGTACATACGAAGAAGGGGGTGATTTAAAAACGCGCAGTTGTGTAACGGGGGTGTCAAATATTGGAACATTTACTGAGTGCATACTTTATGAATGACCTTCAAGGTTAAACCATTTAAATATTACATTCATTGCAGGATTACTAAAGAATGATAATACATTGGTTGGTCACGCAAAATGGGCTCACGAAGTTGCCGTTCCTCATGAACTCAACATCAGAACAATTTATCTTCACTGTTTCAGTCATGTGTTGAGCGCTTTCATTGTTATTCTAAGTGCGACATGTTCAATGCTAATTGAAACATCTGGGGTGAATTATATTGATCCTGTTCTTAGTATCATTGTTGTTGCTATAATACTACGTTCGTGTTCACCATTGCTTAAAGAATCTGTAGCTCTGTTTATGCAATCTGTTCCAACTGGTTTAAAAGTGAAACACTTGAAAGAAAGGATTCTTCGAAATGTTCCTCATGTTATTGATGTACATGAATTACACGTATGGCAACTTGCTGGTCACAAATTAGTTGGTATGTAGGCTTTATAAATCATACAAATATACTGTAAATATAATTATTAATAGGGATACCAGAAGCATTTTAGGAAAGGGGGCGAGCAAGACTTTAGGACTATTTGCCCCAAAAGCTAGTTTGATTAGCTTGATCAGCAGATTTTCTCAGCCATTTCAAAGCCAAATGATTCAAATAGCATATATATATTATCTGACAGATGATTGCAAATAGTCGTACCTAACAGGCTTTGGTTTTTCAAATTTTTCTCTTAACTTACCGTATTGAAAGAAAATGTCATTGACGCACTGCTTTTTTTTTTCACTTTTTGGAATTGTCATGCTACGACATGCTTTGTTGCGTCGCATTTCTATTGGATGATACTACGATTCACGTGTTCTCCAACTTCATTTAGAACATTTTCCACATCAATTATTTGTTTGTCTTAACTGACAACCAGACAAGGTCAATGTAATTTTAATTCAGCCGAAATTAACCTAGTAACTCAAGACATTACTAATGGGTAAATAGTAATGTAGACGGTGTTGCTCTACCGAAGGCACCCGTAACACTCCGATCAGATATGATCCAATCTGAATTACGGTTGCTCTGCCATTTGAGGTAATCCTCCCTGATTGGGTATATCATTTGAAACCAGCGGATAAAATGTTGTTTTTATTGTTTATATTTTGTCTTGTTTAGGATCAGTTCATGTTGTGTTTGAAACAGCAACAGATTTCAACGATGCAAAATTGTTACTGGTTAGATTATTTCAGGAGGAAGGAATTTATAACTTAACGTTACAACCAGAATTTAACGTTTTTACAAACAATGACGACATTCAATGTTATGGTTATGGGAAATGTTTGCTAAAATGTTCAACAGATAAAAAATGTTTAGATAAAATGTGCTGTACGTCTGAGGATAATAGTCAACAGAGTACGGAAATGCCGCAACAGTTTTATTTTACCGCAGACAGGGAAACATGCGTATGAAACAGTTGGAATTCAAAATAGTTTCAAATTTTATCAGTACATATATATATATATAGTATACAATGATTACTTGATTGTTGATCCAATCGCAAAGTTACAGTGCTCAATGTCAGTATATTATTTGTCAGATGATTGCGTAAGCATGAAACTATTAGTAACAATTATGAATGTGTAGTCTTTGACTTCTTTTATTATATTTAGCTCTGTCAAATGACATTGAGCACTATTTTTTGCTATTAGATAATATCTAATAGTATACAGTATAATTATTTGTTGAAGTATATTTATTAGATTATTTCTGATTTTGTGAGATGAGACTATAAATATTAAATTTGTAAATTATTGACTTTGTAACGACTGACTTTTAAAATCAATTTTTCAGAATTCAAATATATTTTGTTATCAATTGATCTGATCAATTAAAACGAATAGTTGAAATTGGATGTGTGTCGTTTGAAAATACAGTCCAACTCGATTAAATTGACCGGTGGGCTCTACGTGCCTAGAGTCACATGTGTGTTTGTCGTTCATATTGTTTCTGTGTCTAAACCATACTGAAACTGAAATTTGAAGTCATGACTGACATTGATCGTTGAGTTTACGCTAAGCTTCAGAGAACAGTACAGCGGTCGGCCATCGGCAAATGGCCGATCAATTGAGTCTTTCAACCGGCAGTTTTTTTTTAATAATTTATTTTTATTTATATACTTGATAACATTTCTTGGCAATGATAATGTCTCTTCAAAAAAATTTATCATATAACATAATAACCTTGTACTGCTTCTCTAAATTATAATGATGTAAAAGAAATTCTATTGAAAGTTTTTTGCACCCTGATCGGACTCTCCACATAAAATATCTGCAATAAATATGTCAGATCAAACCTGAAAAATTATATTGTTCTCTGCGAAGCTTAATTCAAATTGAGCTCGTAGCAACCATCAGTCAATGCTTCTCCTTTAATATCGCTTCATTAAAATGTCACACCTTGCTTAATATACCCAAATAAAACTGAAAACTGATTTCTACTTTCAATTCTCCATACTATACTCGCCCGCTTTTCATCCGTACTAGGGGGAGGGGGGATATTTAGCAAGTGCGACTGCAGTCAAACACTTGCGTTATCAAACAGTAAATAGCAGGTTGGACTGTGCATTAGGTATTTTCAATAATGAATTACCGTAAGGCCTTGTTTATATGCCAATCCTATTATACTCTAATCAAAATCATGTCAGGCGTTCCAGGACTCTTCTAAACTAACCCGTTTGGAACGACTCCATTAGGTGTGAATTCATGCATGAAATGAAATCAAACAACCAACGCAAAATGGGTGGTATAGCTTCCAAAACTCAAATTGACAGAACGTTAAAAAGAGAAATTTATCAATCAATATGTATAGTTATATATTTTGTGCATGATATTTGAATTATCATCTGATTAATATTACTTATAAACCATTTAAAGGTACTAATAGAAACAAAAATTTAAAATAAATTTTACACAATTGTTCTATGTACATTTTAAATAATAACTTATTATTTAAGATCAACAATCTAATAATTAATCACATGTATATGTAATATTTTTAAGTACTTTTAATATTTATATCTAGAATAGATTTTCTTAAAAATGTTAAGTCTGACAAAAAGTCGTTTTCCATATGATTTTTACGTGAATTCCATTATAGCTTGTGTACAATTAGCCTTCTCATAGACTCTATGTAAATTGTAAACTTGATGAAACAGCAGAACAGTCAACCTTTACCAAGTCATAGTTTACAGAGAGTCTGAGAGCAGGCTAGTGTACTTTGAGCTAGCCTGAGCATAGACTCAACTATTTTTTTAGGATTAGAAGAGTATTCGTAATATTGACAGAAAGCTTGAATTAGATTAAATTGGAGGAGTGTCTAGAACATCAGATAACCTTTGTGTATTGTTCATCAACCAAATGCTAGCGAGTTATTCCAAACTAAAACCAGATTGTGATTGATTGATAAACAATAGAATAGGCAATCAATGAGTTATCTCACGTTTCAGTCAGTGCCCTAATTCAGTTCAGCGCAAGCTCAATATTATGCAGACCCTATTAATCCTATAAAATAATTTGGTCTGTGAGCAGGCTAACCTTGTGCTTAAAATGTTTTATTTTGAAACCATACAATCGGCCAAACAACACATGATCAATAGTCTTACTCACAGCTCAACGACAATCAAAATAAAATAATATAATCACATAACTCACAGCTCAACGACAATCAAAATAAAATAATATAATCACATATCTATAAGTAGATCCAAAGTTAACAGGACCTACCAGATAAAAAATCATGCGGTACTTTGTGGACTTTATGGTTTCCAGCCATAGAAGACAGACGTTAAATATATATCTTATATATATATATATATATATGATTTGAAAATGCTGTATCAATGTTTTCAATGACAAATATTAGATCAACATCATTTCAACAAGATTACTTTTTTCAAAAGCAAGTTTATAATTGTTTGTTAGTCTTTCTATGTTATATAAAGGCGGTGATAATGAATCCATCTTTTCAATTTTTCATTGTTGAATGTAAAAACCAAACTTTGAGAGAAGTATATATAATTTATTACATTGATAAAAAGTCTTACGTTATCCGTCTTCTTTAAACAATAGCTTCGTCACAATTTACATCATCATCATCCTCGATACTTTGTTTCTTGACGATACATCTTTTTGATGAACCATTTTGTCCTGGTGTAAGTGGTTGTGGACCACAGCATCTGTTTTCTTCGCAATTCTTTTCCGGACCACATTCCAACATACATGCAACTTCACTAACAGGAGTCATTGGGTCATCTTCAAATTCTGGTTGGATGGTAGTCGAATGAATACCTTCATTGTGAAAGAATTCTTTCAACTGATTTGCAATTGCCATGTAATCTGCTAAACTGTGACATCTTACATGGGCAGAAGCTACAATATAAATAATCATCAAAATTTTAAAAAGGCTATCAATGCATATGTATATGTAAATGAAATGTTTGGCCCTCTGGAATCTGAGAGAATTTTTTTAACGTTTTCTTCTGAATTTTTGTTGAGGTTTGGCTTGTAAATTATCCAATTTCTTCTGAATTTACTCTAATCCAATGCCTTCCGGAATCTACTTTTGTTGGACCCTGTGTATGGGTGGTTCAATTTTCCACAGTTAATGATCATGCTCAATCCGGTCTCAATCTTGTTATAGTTATAAATGCGAAAGTATGTTTGAGGGGGTGAATGTGGCCCGTTTTCCCGCTGTTTCTCCTTCATTTTTAAGCAAGATAATGATGTGAGTTATGTATCATTAGGATTGTTGTTTTCCAGTCTAACAGGTTCTAACAGGCTTTTATGTTTATTTTGCACAACGGAAGAAAATATAGTTGTGTTTCAATTGTAATAATTTTATGGCTTTCACTTTCAATATCAAATTACATCAGGTGTCGCATTCCAAGAACACAGTTCAAACACTTATTATTGTTTAGGCCTACCTATGTTATTTGAATTTAACCAGCAATGCGGGTGACTTATAGTTTGTCAGTTTGATTTTTGATAAAAAAATAGCTACACAAATACTTGTAGAGATTTGTAGAATGTTTGACTGACTGTGATGTGTGGATATAGTCAGGTCACATGAGGAAAAAAATTATGAAAAAGCAATAAATGAATTAAAGTTTATAAACTGGAACTAATTAATGAACTTATAATGGAAATTGAAACTGTTAATGAACTGTAAAGTCAATCTTTGTCGGGAATTCTTATTGTATTCCAAAGAGCATATGCATTTACTTTAACCATATAGACTGTTTGTATTTAATTATAAACTATATTTTGGTCAAGTCCTTGTTATTTGTTTTTGAATCAAAATAATAAAAACCCTTTGATAATTTGAGATGCACTTAAATGGATTACACTGTTGAACTATTTCATCTACTTCCTTTTTAATATTAATTGTTAGATTCCAGGACTCAAATTCTCAGAATTGCCCCTTCCCATTTTAGTGAATCATAAAAACATACTAACCGATAATTCTGTTTCCAGCTAATTGCCAAATATGAAATTCATGTATGCTCAATACACCACTAACTTGATCAACTAATTTATCTTTAATTTCTTGAATCTTTAAATGTGTCGGTACCGTTTGCATTAAAATCATTGATGATTCTTTCAATAACGGAATCGATGTTTTCAAAATAATCATAACCATTAAAACGCTCATTGTTGGATCAACATATAATGTCCATTCAGAGTCTTTGACAAAAATAATAATTAACGCACTGATGACAACGATAACAGATCCTAACGCATCACCAAGTACATGAAGATATACACCACGCATATTTAATTGTGTTGCATTGTGCATTTTTTTAGATTTTTTCTTCTCAGAAAGTGATAACAATCTACGGTTAGGGCCATCATCTGAAATGGAATATATATAATACATGTTGAAATGTGACTCTATAGTTAGTTAACATAATAATAATAATAATAATAATAATAATAATAATAATAATAATAATAATAATAATAATAATAATAATAATAATAATAATAATAATAATAATAATAATAATAATAATAATAATAATAATAATAATAATAATAATAATAATAATAATAATAATAATAATAATAATAATAATAATAATAATAATAATAATAATAATAATAATAATAATAATAATAATAATAATAATAATAATAATAATAATAATAATAATAATAATAATAATAATAATAATAATAATACATAAGGATGGTGACACCTTATCTTCTTTTATCTTCTATATCTTCATGTTCATGTCACCATCCTTATGTATTACAGCTCTGCCAATGTTTAATCGGTATTGAGCACTATCACATCTGACGATAGATAAATCTATCTTTATTATTATAATAATAATAATAATAATAATAATAATAATAATAATAATAATAATAATAATAATAATAATAATAATAATAATAATAATAATAATAATAATAATAATAATAATAATAATAATAATAATAATAATAATAATAATAATAATAATAATAATAATAATAATAATAATAATAATAATAATAATAATAATAATAATAATAATAATAATAATATATGGCGAAAGAGTCAAAGAATACACATTCTTTACTGTTACTCAAGTTTCACACTTTTCACAGCGATCTTCAGACAGATTTTTTACTCAATAAAAAATATACATGATATCTACGTTCTATGATAAACTCTCCGTAATGCTGCTTTCTATTGTTTAATTAATACAATGCTATTGTTATTGCTATTGTTAATACAAGTGGTAGAAAAATGTGATGGTTAATGGTTAATAATAATAATAATAATAATAATAATAATAATAATAATAATAATAATAATAATAATAATAATAATAATAATAATAATAATAATAATAATAATAATAATAATAATAATAATAATAATAATAATAATAATAATAATAATAATAATAATAATAATAATAATAATAATAATAATACGAAGTGGATAATGTTCCGGCAGCCGGAATCCTGAGTGCTAGAGATAATGTTCCGTGCGTCTTCTGCGCATGCTTAATGTGCTGTTTGCGTTTCTCTCACATTCATTCAAGATGCAATGGCGATGGACGGTCCTGTTCCTCGACCACGTTAATAACAATTCTGTTCATCAGTTTTATAATAGTTTTATAATAGTTGTATAAAAATATAAAATAATTTAATTTAAAGTGCTAGAGGTTGAAAACACTTTATATGAGGGATTCACGACGCTGGATGCCACCGTTCTTCCAAACTTTTAGAAAAAGCGAACGAACACGGCTTTGGTTTTGAGTTTCGAGGTTTTAACGTTTGGTATACGACAAAATCAGAATTGGTAGGCAGCATATAGCATCAGTTACATGATAAAGAAATGCCTAATAAGTAATTATCCCATATTATTACAAATTACCATAGTAAAAATGTTTTGAAATATTGTTAGGCAGCATAAATATTCGCTAAAACCTTTTAAGCGCGCCAAGTAAATGTCACGACACTCAAATATTAAAAACGCTGCGCTGGGTTGCATCGCTGAAAAGCTTCGATAAATCAAACACAGAATAAAATGATTAATGCATAGATATGCTGAATATCGTTTTACTTAATATTTATTCCAAACAGTCGATCCAATTTACGGTGTGGGTGAATTTTTTTACAAACTTTTTACGATATAATTTTGGATCGATCGACACAGCCATGTTTACTATCTACATACGCATGCGCAAAGGACGCACGGAACATTATCTTTTGAAGACAGCTTTCCGGCAGCCGGAACAATATCCACCGCGATAATAATAATAATAAAAAAAATAAAATTCCAATAAAATATTTTCTTTCCGGGATTTTAAGTTTTGCTTCACAAATGATTTGATGTAAACTTTTTCACAGCTTTTAATATTAGAATTTATGTTATGAAAATATGACAATAACTGCACATTCTAACTTATCCTACGAAGAAAAGGAAGCAAATTTACTTGTCTCCATATTATAAATACTAGAATACAACTACAGTATTCCCTCCACTTCCTCCGGATTTTGTGTTAGTCTTTCAGGACTCTCAGTCCCCGGAATTCCTCATTTTATCCATATCATTGTCACCGCGTAAGCACAATAACTTGTTCATTGGGGGACATATAAATACATTTACAGAGTAACACAAACAACATGTGTTAGGGAATCAAACTGCAGTCCTCTCCCACACAAAGTGCGAACACTGCGGCTTAGCTACCAGTGCACAAAATGGATAAACCTACAGATCCTGCTATGCGTTATATGAATATGGAGTTTTTTTGATTGAAAAAATGGGGTCAAACTGTGAACAATCTACAGGATAAGATTTTGAATTCATGTGCCCAGAATTTCTTTGGGTATGTGTCTGACTGTATCAAGTGGCTTGTTTTGTTTTTGTACAGAAAATACATGCTGTGCCCAAAGCAGGGGGACACCACAGTCGTTACTGACTTCATCTTCTTTTTTAATAAGGGCTACTGCTGGATATTGAAATTTATTGCAAACTGTTTTACAATGATTTCCTTTTCATCTAGGCTAGTAGAAGTTGTTGGATCGTCTCAATTAAATTTACCTGAATGTACAGCGTGCGCATTTTTTTCATTTTCATCCAACATTAATTGACTTCCTTTCTCTATTTTATCATTTCGTAATTGTAAATTTTTCTTTTCAGTGCAAATCTCATCAGTTAATCCATCGTGAAATTCTGTTTCAGATTCACTATCACTTTCATCAACAGAATGATGATCCTTTACGACACCTCCACCATGAGAATGCCCGTGTCCACCTCCTCCATGACTATGACCATGCCCATGTTGATGGAATAAAAATAAACCAATAATATTGACAACTAATCCTGCTATACCAACGTATAAAACTAAATGAGGGTTATCAATTTGTTCTGTAATAATAAATCTTTTCATTGATTCAACCAGGATAGAAAAACATAAGGCTACTAAAAATACAGCGTTTACCAATGCACCAAGAACTTCTGCTCTAGCATAACCAAATGTATAACGACCAGTTTTTCTACCACGTTTTGAATATCTTAAAGCAAGGAATCCAACTAATAAAGAAACAACGTCTGATAACATATGAAATGAGTCAGCAACAAGTGCCATTGAATTTGTTATATAACCAACAATAATTTCTACCAAGAAGAATGACGATGTTAACAACATCATTGATATGAAACTTGCCTTACGGCTGAGACTAAAGCAAGACATTTTAATAATCTTTCTGCTCTTCAAATAATTTGCACAATTGGTACTTTTGAATGTTTTAGACGTCAGTGTTTACATTCATTCATAGCTAAATTAAAAATAAAATAGTTTATTTCATATGAAAAGGAATAATGGTATTAATCAGCCCATCTTTCACACGATTATAAGAGGTTAATACGTGATAAACCATGCATAATTATGTTTGGCTAAATAATAATAGATTGTAGATAAAAAGTGGCAAGGAAACTGTTAGTAAATTGGAGCCAGTCAGTGAAGGATAATTACAATCAAGCACGTAATAAACAAACCAAAAACGCACATATAACTGCTAATAAGAAGCACGTAACATATGAACACATATACTTACATGTTAAAGGGTATGATCGAAAGTAACGGATTTAAATACTGTCTTTTTTATCCTTTCTAGATAGCAAAATATGAAAACAGTCGTAAATCAGGATAGACGAAGAAAGAAAGAGTCTATGGTGAAATTCAAAGGAGACTGTGTATACATCAAAGCGAGTTGTTAACCACGTGATTAACCACGTGATACTAAAAGTGAGTTTTCTTGTAGCTAAGACTATACTAGCGTAGCTACAGTCAGACCCTACAGTTTCTCAAATAATAAGTTAACAAATTATTTTATAAAAAAGATTATTATCACATCACACTTTGGAATGACAAAAATCCTTACTCAAAAATAAACCGATCAAAAACCGCAAAACTATTTTGACTGGTGGGAGTGGTGGCTGCTCTTCAAAATTCATAACAAGTGTACTATGATATATATATGCCTATTCTTAAATTCTATTCTATTTTAAGGGCTTTATTTGTCTCGCTCTAACCATGATGTAAGTTTATGCACGCAATGACGCAAGTCATTTCATAGAAGTGCACGTTATATTATCCGGTCCGAAGAAAGAAGGTTCCAAACTCAGAAGTAAATGCCTTCGCCGGAGCCGATTTAAAAGTCCATTTCTCGAATGTAAAACTATCGCCACTATCGTATTTTCATTTTTAATAGACTTGCTTGGTATTTAATTAAATGATGCCGTCTAGACTGTATATAACGAACGAATACCTCAAAGACCCACACAGAATTTTACAAATGGCAGATTTTGCAAAAAGTTACAATATTGGTTAAGTTTTATGCAGTAGTTGCAGACAACAGAATTTTACATTAAATTCCTATGACCATGCTGTTAGTTAAGTTACCGGTTATGTTATTCGTTTCTATATAGCATACAAGCCATTCAACATATGGGTTCGATCATAAAACATTGAATGTTCAGCCAATGCAACTATCATAACCCCCGTCATAACCGCTAGCCAGCATGGTCATTGGAATTTCATGCAATATTCTATTGCAATTAATTTAATTATAATTTTCACCGAAATTGTAAATTGTTGATAAAGCTTGTCAATTTGTATATGCTATGTGGCATTCGTTTGTTCTATGCAGTCTATACAAATACAACATCACTTAAATACCTTTGAAGCAAACTAATGCGGCGTTTATTACCGAACTTCAGATTCAGATCTAATCACATCTGATCGCCTGTAAATAGTTCAAATTTCACGAAGGTCAACTAAGTCTTGACTTTAATATCAAGTGAGTACCATCAGATATGTGGTGGTGGTGGAATGATCAAGAGGGAATACGAGTTGCTGGGGCGTATCGTTGCGCATTTACAATCAAGGCCTGAAAGAGCCACTCCTCTAGAAATAGAAGAATGGTACTAGACCAAGCGCCACATAACTAAAACGGCAGGTTTCTCCGGGCAACTTGAAATTCACATAAGATGTTCATAAAAATACCATAAATACTTTACCGTTTTTTGTGAAGCTCACCAGCGATGAATTTATAAATCATTTCACGGTCAGAGCCTTCTTAATTCATACATTTTGTGTCTATGGATTCGCAAAATCTTAGAAGAACAAAAGAATCAAAGCTCACACGAAGCTCACATGCAGCATTTTCTCAAAACGATAAAAAGGCTTTGACTGTGATTCCTGTAATATAAACTGGATTTTTGAAGGGTTTACAATAAAATTTAATCAAAACAAAAGTAGAGAATTGTTTAGCATATGATTTGAACACTTTTATGTGATTTTCAAGTTGTCCGAAGAAACCTGTCGTTTTAGTTCTGTTGCGCTCGGTCTATACGGGATCCTTCGGTATAGAGCGACACCCTCTCAATTACTTACTTCGTTTTAGCATAGTTAATTTTAACTAATTCAAGCCATTCAACAGTGGTTCGATATAAAACACACAACATAATCATGGTGTGATTTTAGAAGTGCGATAGATAGCCATGGGTTGGGTTTTAAAAATAGAAAAGTTTCTACATCGCGCAGATATCCGACCAAATGCCTGAACTGTCGATTTTCAGCGTATTTTATTATTTAAACAATACAACATTGTATCCCGGGTATCTATTGTAGATTTCAACTTTCCAAACATAAAACTAGATATAAATTACATATAATAATTTGATTACAATTTTATTTTTTTCATAGATCCCTGGGTTGAATTAGTAACTGGTAATTTATTTTTTTGTTTTCGTTTCCTTTTTTTAAGCTTTGCTTTTATTTCTTTATTATCACAATTATTTTCAATGTCCATATTATTAGCTTGATTATTCTCCAGCGATCGTGGCTTACGTTGGAATAGAGCGACAAAAAATCCATTGGTTTTGTCAGTTAATGCGTCTGCTCTTAAACATTTGGGACCTAAAATAATAAATAAAATAAGAAGGGAACAATAACATGAATTCAACGAAAATTGTGTATTAGAACGGCACAGCTTTTAAATCTAGAGAATGTTGAAGTTTTTAAATTTAGACTTGAAGACTAAACCAAATTAGAAATATTATTTACTAGATGAAAATGCGTCCTTACAAGTTAAACAAATGCAAATAACTAGGAATATATCCAAACTTGCATAATTTCCCTTCTCTGGTACCGATGGAAAATGGGACGTTAAGCGATATCAGAATATGAAAGTTTGTATGAAGAGTGGAACATCGAAATCAGTTTGTGGGGGTGCATTAAATAAGGGGGCAAAGAGAAGGGGGATATTAGTTGAGTTTGACTGTATAAAACTCCTCGCAAATTCGCATCAAATATTATGATCACTATAGCAGGTTTATTTGTTAACGAATAATGTTACATATCAATTATGATATATTTCAAGGGCAAGTATATGCGATCATTTGAAGCACTAGTATTAAATTCATATTTGTAAACCTACCTTCTGACTTCAATAGCGTTGTTGACAATCCACGATGTTTCCACGAAGGAAGAACTTCAACTAATTCAAATATATCTGAATAATTCTTCAAAGCATTTGCAACAACATTTTCATTTTCCTGTGAAACAATAAATTTAATTATTCTCAAGTCAAAATATTGTGTTTCTTTTAGAACTCGTTAATGCACAGATTTTGCCTTCCTCTGTCTCAAAGTGCTGCATCTGGAATGCTGTGTAACATAGTTTTTGGCAAGCTAGATTACTAAAGTGGTAAGTCTGGCAAATGAATATTAAAATGATCAATGTACTAAATTTTGAAAGCACGCAAAATCCTTAATAATATTTCAATTTTGAAATTTTGACGAATTATTTTCAGTAGCTTTTCAGTTGGGTGTTAGTGTTTTAAAATCCATAGTGGACGTATGTGTGGTATATTACAAGGAGGAATGTTCCCTGTATATAAAGGTCACCTGTCTATAGTGGTCAATTCATCTAGATCTTATAAATGACTGTTAATTATTATGTGCAAGTGTCACTGAGCATAAATAATTATATGATTCACAATTTAATTACCTCTTCATGGATAGAGCATGTTGGGTAAACAACACGATTGACATCAGGAAATGATAATGCATGATTCAAAATCTTTGTTTGAAATGACGATAACGCAGAAAGACGCTTTTCTTGATTCTGTGAGGGGAGGAAGAGCAACAGTTAGTTTTACTACCATCTGATTTTAGATTCTCAGTTAGGTTATATCCTTAAGTTTTAATAATATTTATAAGTTTATTTCAATAATTCTTGATCACGCAAGAAAATATCAAGTTTAAAATGACACAATGGCGTAAAATTGATGCTCTGTCAAAGGCAGAGTCCGGCAGAAATGGAAATCTTGCATCCCAAAATTGAGTAAATTCAAAAGGAAATTGATAGTTTTATGATTTATAGTACAAACGTTAACAACAAAATCTTGTTACAAAACGAACATGAAAATTGTTGTCTGTTCCTTCATTACAAACAACGAAAATTATATTATTCTTGGCGAAAAAACTATTTTGTGATTCTATATACAGTGTGACGTCTCCAACAAAACAATTAGTTGAGTTCATGAACTGTCCATGAAACCCCTAAAATAATCATGAACTTTACGAACGTTCATGAACTGTTAATGAACAGTGGACACCTTTCACAAAAAGTTCATGAATTAGTTCATGAATCATGATTGTTAGATGGCTTGTTTTTCATTGACTTTTTCATGAAGATTTCATGATAATTGGTCCATTTAAAATTCATCAACTGTCTTCATAGCAGCTGTTGTATCAAAAGAAATTAGAAAAAATGAATTATGGGAGAGCATTTGGAAAAACAAGATCTGATGGTAGGCCTATATGGTTATGACTTTCCAAAGGTAATTATTTATGTGTTCAATTTATACTTTGTTATCATTTTCTGTTTCCAATAAACTATCAACTCTTGCCACCATACCAGAACCAGAGCATGAGGGATCCAGTAAAATATAATTTATTTTATTATCATTGAATATGTCATCAGTTGAAGATACCTAAAGAAAAAAAAATATTATTCAAAGTTACTATAGTGGCTTCAGTTAAATCCGTATATAACAACCAGCTATTAGATGTAGAGAACTAGACTGTTGTATGCAGGTTTGATTCAATAGAAATTATTATTTTAGACGTTGCTAAAGTAGCCACTATTGACAGGTGGTCACTGTATAGAGGTGACTGTCATACAGCCAAACCTGTTATAACGGTCACCCCTATACAGCGGCCACCTGTCTATAATGGTCACTCTTGCAATGTCTAAACAGTATTTTCTAATGATTAAAACCTGTATATAAAGGCCACCGGTTTATAGTGGTCAATTTATCTACCTCTCCTAGCTGGCCGTTATATACAGGTTTCATTGTAATACCGGTTAAAATAATTTTTTAATTTTGACAGGTTTGACTGCATTTAAAAATTTATACAAATATATGATTAAGGATATCTTAACACATAAAGAGAATTTGTCATTTTTAAACCAATTTTTTGTAAATAATAAGTATCATTAGAAAAACCGTATAATGGCATAAATTTTGTTTTTATTTTTACAAAGGAACAAAACAGATCTTTTCATAGCTTTTGCAGCTAACATTCAATTACATTAACCTGTCATCACGTTGATCGTCATTTTTTCATCCTCACACTGTTGCCTCTGTTGGCTCTCAGACAATCAATTGTGCTCACCTACTAAAGTATACATGTTTGTTTAGCAAAATCTGTTAACTCCTTCAATATAAAATTTCCGCAGATCTACTAGCAACATTGGCTACCCAATTGCTAGTGTTGAAAATTGAGAATAATTATTAGGCTAACCATTGATCTAAACATTGTTTAAACAAAGATTTGACAAGAAAATAGTTTCCAAAATCCAGTTGCAAATAGACATGAATTCAATTTAACACGATTTCTTTAACATAACATAATCTATCCTCCTTATAGCAACAACAAAAATCCAGTCATAAAGTTGTATAAATGCAACAAACGTTTGTTGACAGATTCCCACTTGTGGTTAAGCGTCTTACGCTGTGATACTAAACAAAGTATTTTTTACATACTTTTAAGAAATCTTGTTGATGAACTTGAATAGATTTTGATGATGACTTCAAAACTTGTTTATTTAGTAATTTGATCCTTGATGAATCTTTGTCAAATGCATAAATTGACCTGCATTGTGAAGAAGAAAAAATATTAATAAGAAAAAAAAATGTTTTCTCGACACAAATGTTTTTTCATGTGCTAAATTTGTTCACCACATTGACTAACTCATCTTGACCTAGTTATACAGCAAAGTCAGTCCCTTGTTCATTGAGCAGTACCGATGATGATTGATAGCCAGATGAAAGTACTTGTCTGCTGCTATGGTACAGTAGATAGAGATTATTAAATGTGTTACCTTATCGTAGAAGCGACTACGACCAATAATAACTATAATTTATATCATATAATAATATAGTATAATATGAGGTGAACACATGGATGTGAAAGTGCTCAATGTTTGTTAAGACAGAGCATAATACACAATAGACACAAAGATGAGGCAAAAGCCTTTTCCGTTACTCGGAGTTCGATGAATGCGAAGTAAACGCGTGAAACTCCGAGTAACGGAAAAGGCGTTTGCCTCATCTTTGTGTCTATTCTAATTTATATCATATAAATCACTTAATCAATTAACTGATTTTCATGTATTAAGAAAAGCCTTTTGCTGAAAATGTTATCACAAATACCGATGGCATGCAATATTGAAGTACAACTTCACAGTTGCCACTAGCGCCCATCAAATATGATTGCCATTGTAATAATTGTGTCGACTCTTCTGATCATTGATTGGTTGATATAGATAAAATGATCCTCTTTTTGAGTCTTTGTGAAATTCATTGTGAAATATGGGATACCCTTGATCAAATTAGATTCATTTCTTACCCTGCGTCTACCATTACAGCTGCAAGATGAGTTGTTTTGTTGCCGGGTGCTGCACACGCATCAATAACAGTGGCATCAGGTTCAGGGTTGAGTACAAACGCTGGCAAACAGCTTGCCTAGAAAAATACATCTTGAAATATAAATAAGAAATTCAAAAACCGTATGTTCATCCATCAATTCATCATTTTTTAACCAAATATTATTTTTTGTAAATAGTATCATCAGAACCGCTGACTTTTGAACCAGGTTATAGTGGATGCTTATAATTTTTGTAGCCAATCAAACCAGATCTTTTCCAAAGCTTTCTTGTGTGGCTCTAGACCAAGGATTTCCAGTAGCTTTGATTGCGAAAAATGAAGAGTTAGCATTTTACTCATTTCCTGGCTTATTACATTTGTTTCATTTTATTTTTAATCTTGGTTTCGTATAAGAAATGAGTTACCAATCTACAGAAAACTTGACCGTAAACACTACACACATAGAATTTCACCATATAGTTTTACATATATCTCAGAAATAGAATACCATGCGATTATAAGTTGCCTCGAGTAAAATATAAATAGATCACTAATCAAATAAGATCAAATAATCCAGAAAATGTAAAGTTCAAGTAGAAGTCGACCCAAAATAGCTGCCAAAATCAGTAAGTAAACATTTCATCTAACTACCATTTTTATATATTATGTTCGTATTTCTTTCAAGGAATGAAATTATTTTGTAGACAAGACGATTTCAAAACAATAGTTTGCATGTTAGCATGAATAGTTTATGTAATTCAAAACTGATGATTGACGTGATTGAATTACATTGAACTCTTTTTTTAATTCCAGTTTGAAATGTCAGAAATACTTGTTCAGTTTACATGAATCCAAAACGACCACGACTAAACCAACAAAGAGTAGATATTTAATATATTTTACCATACCGGTATACATTAATTATAACTCTAAATAAAGTTTTATCGGATTAAAGGGTTCTATATAAGTGTTCAGATATTAAATGAATTCAAACCTTATCTTGCAGTATCAATGATCCATCAAGATATAATTCATTGTCATGGAAATCAGTTTGAGGACTGAAAACTAGAAGCTGTGGAATGTCAGCATCAAGAGTGTACGTAACTTTGTCTTGAATGGCATTTTCTGGCTAAAAGAAGAAACACAGAAAAATTGAGGATATAGTAGTTAGTATACCTTACATGATGTAACATTAAAAGCTTGAAAATAAATTAAATAATTCATAAACAGTTCATGAAAAGACTACATGGCTACATGGATATTTTTTCTATGAATGCACTTCATGAACTGTTTATGAATAATTATGTTAGGATAGGAGAACAATATTGGATGGCAGAGCACCCTAACTTCATGTCCGAGCAATTGCATCGGGGGCACGCATATTATAGGGCGCACAAGATTTTCTTTAGGGATGAGACGTTTGTTTTGAAAATAATTGGTTCTGCAGATCATCAGCGCTAATTTTATTAATCGGAAAATAAATCCACATTTTTTGTTTTCAGACAATGAAATTCAAAGCAAAAATTCATTAATTAATGTTTTCACATGTTAATTCAAAATTTGATACCACTCAGTAAAAGTTGATGCTTTTCAGGACACGCACTCCTGGAATCCTTTAGTTTATTGAACCATTTATGTAAAGTTAATCTTTTGAATTCCTCAATATGAAGGATTTGTAATTTGTAAAAATCTTTAAATCATAAAAAAACTTACCAAAATGTCAACATATTTATATCCAAGAGTTTCAAGCTTTTTGTGAACATCATCTATGTAAGAGGTTAAAGTATTGACTCTTGCATACCGGGGAAGAGAAACTGTAAAAGATAAGATAAACAATTACACATAAGGGAAACCAAGGGGAGTTAGAGCAGGGGAGAGATGGAACTTCGATGCTTCCTTTATGCTAGCAGAATCGAATTTTGTCAAATTGTAGACAATAATATTTGCTATAAAAATACACAATTTCATTTTATTTCTTCAAATAATTTAGATTTAAATTGGAATTAAAGTTAAACATTCTCAACTCAAGGTGTCAACTTTGTTGTAGTTTCTCTCCAAACATCACCTCTGTGTTCAAAATTTAATTTCACCCTTTTACTGTTGCCTCCTATCTATGTTCAAAAAGTCGCCCTCTTCATTATTGTGAGTTTCATATTGAATACCATATGGGGGTGATTTGGAGTTACAGTCAATGAGGAGCCATTATCTGCCAACTTTGGATTTCCTAGACTTGTGTGATGTGTTACTTGTACTTTCATGAAACAATAAAGTGTCAACAACCTGCCTATAGCCTCTAAAAGCAGGCCTGACCAAAATGGGGATTCTGGGATACTAGACCCTGGGAGAATAGAGAAAATTCAGAAGAAAATTGATAATTTCATTAAAGGTCAAAAGGGCCAAAAGCTCAAACCTCAACAGAAAATTCAGTAGAAAATCTTGAAAATGTTCTAGCCTACGATTCAGGAAGGCTAAAATTGTTGTCAAAAACGGGCCATGAGAATAGTTAAACAGCAGATGTTATATTATAATATTTGCCTACCTAGACATTTAGCAGCATCAGAAACTAAATCAGTATTTTCTGAAACTCCACTTTTGATTTTCAAGGCTGAAAGAGACTCGAGTAACCCTTGTCTAAATGGCCATATTAAAGAACGACATTGTGGTCTTAATTGACGTTTTTTACCAAATAAAAATTCATATGTGACAACCAATAACAGATTATAATCAACCTGGAATGATAATAATTATGATGAATAAAAAACCCTATAAAAACAGTTCATGAACGTTAAATGGCCTAATTTTTATGAATTGTTCATGAAAAAGCTAATGAAAATAGGCTATTTAAATTATTTAACTTTCATGAACTATTTATGAACTGTTTATTAGGTGAATAAAACTCAGTCATAAAAAGCAATATTATAGCAGCAACAAAAATGATTATATCAAATGTTCTGCCGAATGAATTTTTTTCGAATTTAAGGTATAGAAATAATTACAAAGTTTGTCCAAGGCAAGGTTGAAAAGTTTGCTATGAGCGACGGCGCCTTTTCCTCAACTAAATTTCAATGAAATCTGGACGTCCGCAAATTGCGACTTTTCAATCTGTGTATGCGTAAGCTTGTCCACAACATTCTGTATAACACAGAAGAGAGATTATATGAGTCCTGTCCTATGTTAAATCATTTCTTCACTTACAGATTCAATATCCAGACCTGTGGTGTTCTCAATTATTGTATCAATCGACTCTTTATCTAATAAATAAAACAAATATCATTACGCTCACTCACAGCATCATTAATAATTATGCATATACTTAAAAACAATAGTTACTTGAACTTTAAGGAACTTTTTTCCAGAAGAAATTTCTACAATTATAACTTACAGTCAACCGCATTGCTGGGTTAATTTGAATAACAGATGATTCAAATTAAGATCATGATAATTTATTATCCAAATTTCCCCAAGTTTAGATGCCCCATTAGGGTCATTGTGAGTCGTAGGATAGTATTAAATGGAACAATGATGATGATTCAATCTCAACTTCCCCTATCTTCTATCTATAAATTTACCATAGGTTTGTGTTAAATTTCTGGCTTTAAGACTCCGCTGGAATGCATTCCCTGCACAGTCCGTTCTCCGAAGACCTAATCTGCTGCACAAAAATATAGACAATTACATGACTGCAGCGAAGGGCATTTTTCATTGAGATCTCTAATGCGCCACCGCAAATATTTGTTGACGCTTGATTGTAGCTATCAAAATACCGTGGATATCTCAGATGGGCTATTGCCATAACCTGCAGACTAGCCATTAGGCATATCTACCTATTCTATAGGCCTATAGAAAATAAATTTGGTCACACCGTCATATCGCAAACTCTTACCTAAAACCTAGTCTACAATTTGGACTTGATGGTTACCTTTGCAATTTCAGCAGATATCAAAAGGGACAATGGGACAGAGTGAGAGGAGATCCTTTGCTAACAGCTGAGCTCAGGCCTAGGCTATGTCTATTTCTGGTAAAAATAGCAACTCCAATGCTCCAATGTAAGAAATACAATTTCACAACATAAATTAAAGAAATTAACAACTAGCTATTATACCTAAATAAAGGAAACGCATAACTGATCAAATATCATCTTACTGCTTACATTTTAACGTTTCGCTGACAAGGGCATACAGTTTCTTTTTGTTCGGATAAGAATTGTTCAAACATAAATTCTTGACACTACCAGATTTAGCAGTAACTTTTGCGATGACTGTAGATCCAACTTCGTGAACTGATGTTTCATACATATTCTCCTTTTAATTTTAAATAATACACAAATGAAGTACGGTCATCAAACAATCTAGTAAACTATGTTCATAAACTATCAAATCATCGAAAAAGACATTCGTTCATTTGCTCAGTTTACTAAAAACAAGGCCCCACCATCTTAAAGATTCTGATAACATAGCCCTGGTCCAAGTCTAAAGATCCTTCCAAAGAACCTGTGACCGTAACTATACGCCATGAAGTAATACAGGTAACTGGATTCGAGTTGATCAATAACCGCGACTGTAACCATAATTCGAGTCCAATCCACTGGTCCAATCAGTCCCCAATGCAATGAGAATTAGTCTAATTAGTCTACAAGTTTACAATTTCCGGACCCTTTTGTAGCTGTCTCTCTATCATGTTTGCTGGATGTCAATTTCCCCGAAATTTGACCGACGAAAACTAACGAAGCTATCATGACGAGTGCCCATGACCACAGCACAAAACAAGAAAACTGCAGAAAACAAGTTTCATAACTTGTAGAGAAGTGAAAATGACGGGAAGTAAAGTCCAAAACAGATAAGTAAAGTCAGCTGACATGACCTATTTGTAAACACAAGCATACAAATATAACTAGCTCTCTAACATATTAAAATGTTTCAACTTATTTCCAAGGCTTACAGTTTTGTCAGCGGTTCTTTATCGTCTTTTGATGGCTCGCCGACAAGGACTTCAGTAGGTAGTTACCCTTCTATAGATCTTGATGCTTCTGTACTTGCTAGTGAAACAGAATTTGAAGATAACCCTTTGCTAAATAAAAATTTCAGTGGTACAGTTACTTGCTACTTTAATGGTCGTGGATTAATTGATGACGAGGTATATTTTGCTGCAGAAAATGTATTAGGGGGGCAATCCCCTGATGTTGGTGCTGCCGTTCATGTAACTGCAGAACGTGGAAACCGTAACGATGGATGGAAAGCAACTCAAGTTATCTTATCTGGAGAAGATTGGTCAAATGAAATAGATGACGCTGAACATTTCCTTACGAAAATCACTCACATTAAATATCAAATTGCTACGACTGAGAACGGAAAGACAATCGATTTGCGCAAAAGCCAATATAATTTTATACCTCATGTTGGAGATTGGGTTAGCATAAAGGAAATAGCTGAAGATTCTTTATCGAAAATAGTATCATTCCACGCATTACGTACAAAGACATTTGACGGCGAAATCACTGAATTGACAAGTTATGGCGGTGTCATTGATGACGATGTAAGATATGTCCATCAATCGTATTTTTCTTCAAATAGTGCAGCAGTAATAGGTGAAAAGGTGCATGTTACTGCGATAGAATCTACTCACGGAGATTGTAGCTGGAGAGCAACAAGTGTTAGACCTATACTAAATCAACGGTAAGTGTACTAGCATGCCAATGGAATAATGAATCTGCTGATGATAAAAACAGAATCTGGAAATTTATTTCAGATTGGAACTATTTAGAGACAAAACATATTATAAAATGAAAAAAATCATTTTTTTTTTCTTCTTTTTTTCTTTGATTTCCTCATATATAATATGAAGTTGGTAAGTTATGCTCTTATAAAAAACTGTTAAAGCTTGTACTTGAAATTCAAAACATTTACAAAAGTTAGCTAAGCTAATTAAGCCCAGGTTATATTTAAATAAAGTAAGAGAAGACAAACATACAACAAATTCGGGTAATTGGTTCTGAATATTTACAACACCAAATGAAAAAAAGTTATGATTTGATTGATAAGTTTGGTTAGGTGTTAGATGCTTAATTTTTTAATGTCCACGTGTATTGTAAGGATTTATATCCAACGTGAAAAATGTTTCAATTTGTAGATCAATAAGTTTGCTATTAATCTTGTAGCACATTTGGGTCAATTCTCTGATTGGTTTAGAGATACGGCGCCAAATTCACACCCCTGCGAAAACAGTTCAGGAGTTCATGAACAGTTCATGAACGTTGAATGGCCCCAAATTTTCATGAACTGTCTGTGAGGTTTCATGAACTGTTCATAAACAGTTCATGAACAGTTCAGGAAAATTGGAGCCATTTAACCTTCATGAATTGTTCATGAACTGTTTTTTGCAGGGGCAATACCAGACTCAAAATAAAACTAGAATTGATAATGCAATCACTCTTGCATCTCACACTTGACGCCACAAATGAGAATTCCCAATTTGATCAAAAACTTCTACAAACATCAACTTTTGCATAAGAAAGTCGTAGTGAAGCATTTGAAAATGTGCGAGTTTTTATAGCCTCCAAACCAATTTTCAAAGATTTTAAACATTTCTCAATGTTCAAGATGATTTTTAATAAGTTCGAAACAAAATTGAAGATCCACGTCACAAAGATAAACCCGCGGCAGAAATAGACTCTTTAAAACAGCGATATCTCTGTGTCTTAAATACAGTGTGTAATGAACTTTTCGATCCCATAGCCAATATATGTTTTTGGTTTTCAAAAACATAAACTATGGCATCACAAATGACTCTTGCCTGACACTGTAAATGCGGTAAATGTATCTGCTATTATTTACGTATTATGCTCCTTGCTTTCTTCTAGGGATGAAGCTGTTCATAACCGTCTTAATGGTGTCATCAAGGTATCTAGTTCTCATATGCAAAAACTCTTAGAGCTAAAAGAAGGGATTGATTTAGTTGGCGAAGGACAGTTTGGAGAAGTTACCATGGAAACAACTAAAGAAATTGAGATTGAAATAAGGTAGGTGTTTGAGGTTGGGCAATTCCATTGTGACCCACAGACATTCAACATTTTCTTGTTAAACATAATTCTAAAATATCACAAAGGTTTTCTTCAATCTGATTGGCTGGAAGAGCATGCATGAAATCCTACGTTAAAATATGGTTCCAAAAAGCCGGTAAAACCCGCTAGCATTGTACTGAATCTATATAGAGTTTCAACCTTATTTATATTATAGCCTCGTATAAGTTAAATATAAAATATACTGACACAAAGGATTATTAACAGGTTTCTTAATTAAATAATACATTAAAGCTATCTATTTCTTGTTCATTGACTCTACTGCATTAATTATCATGCCTAAGAATCATAAATCACCGAAAAAACCAACCGTACATCAAGCAGTTACAGCTTCAATAAATTTGATGTGTCATAAATTACCGAAATTATTACTTTGTCTACGCGTATTAATAGAATAACTACAGTAGTCTCAATTATGATAACAATTTACAAAACGATATTTAGTTCAAGATGCTTATTTTCATTTAAAAGAGTCCTTTTACTGAGTATTGTGTATCCCAGTTCATGTAGATAGATAGCTCTGGTCTAAGCACTCCCCATTCTATTAAACACCTGCACATGACATTCCAAAACTTATATTTACCACGAATCAAACTCCTCTTATTAACCTATATTTTGATATCAACTGCCTGGTGTTTTATTATTTTAGGAACACGTCAGAATCTTCAAAGACACTTTCTCAAATTGTAATTCTCAGTAAAGACTCTCAATTTATTTGTGAGTTGGATACAAAAGTGACTTCAGAAGAGAAAAATCAGAAAGATGAAACCGACACATCTGTAACAATAGAACCTGATTCTTCACACACTGTGAAACTTAAACTGGTAGCAAGGTAGGCTTACTTTAACTATACTGCATGTTGTAGGATAATACGTAGAGCTGTAAGTTGTTGGATTTTGTGATTGTCATTGAGGACTTCCATATGAAAAAATAAATTCCTCTACTCCACCTGTCTAGCCTCTTTCCACCTCCCAAACAAGTTCAGAAGTTCATAAAAGTGAATTTGCCCAAATGTCCATGAACTGTTCATGAACCCAGAAGGAAATCTTTTTGAACTGATAATTCTTAAAGCAAATTACATGGTATTCGATTCTGATATTATAATCTTTATCAGTCAGCTAATTATATGCAATTTCTTTTTGATTTCAGACATCTTGGTATATTTAAAGAACTTGCAGTCCTGCGTTTTGTTGGTTTTGAAATTGGCATCTACCTTCAAGCTGTGATTAATGATCCAATGGAAAGTGTTTTGCAAGCAACATCAAGTTTTCAAAGGAGACAGAAAAACAAGAATCGTCTAGCAGATTGCCTAAAACGAAATGGTAGAACGATACTACCTGGGCAAAAGCTTAAAAGGTAACTTTTCTTTTTAAATTTCTTACTTTATCTGGTTCAGTAATAATTGTAGCGGTTGAAGCTCTTTATAGCTAATTTCATTTAAAATATGATTGAACAATAATCCATCAGGTCTAAATTTTCTCTGTTGTTGCCGTTATCATGTTATTACAAATCGGGTAAGCTAGTAGCTTTTTCACCAGGGTGTGCAGTGTTTGGCATGTGTGAGTTCAATTACCGGATGCCTATCCTGGTACCATCCAATTGTGTCCCTGCCCTGGAGATTAAATCCTGCTGGCCAATTTCAAATGCCCTAACCGCTACACTAAGGTCCAACCATCTGCCATCTGAGTTAATATCCCATTGAACGGCATACTCATTAATTGCAACTTTAAGTTGCCAACCACAACGATAATTCTCAGCCACATTCAATCGTAATTATCATTCCATCCCCCTAGCTCGTTAACAAGGTTTCATAGTAGAATGGCAATCATTATCAATGTCAGTTGTGAGGGTGCTTGATTAAGCTGGGACAGATTTTCTTCCAATTACTGATTCTAAGCATTTGTTTGCAAGAGGAACTAATTTGTTACTTTTGACCATTATTTACAGGAAATCAAAGATGTTTCTTCCAAAAAAATTAGGCCAATTTGAAATCCCTGAACAATTGAAAGCAGCCATCCGTAATGGTGATGTTCTAGATCGGGTTGCACCTGAGGTTCTTGGGGTATGTTGAAACATGATTAAGTTATGAAATGCTTGTTGTTCTTATCTGTAAGTTGATGAATGAGAGATGCTTAATGACAAGTAGTGGCAAGTGATTTCAGCCCAGGCTGTCACAAAGTGCGGGATCCTGGGAACCTGGTTCCCGGAAGGCCAGCACAAAATCAGAAGGTTTACAATTTTATCCTGATTATTTTCTAATTCAAAATTATTATTTTTGGATTTCATATTTTTTATGTTTTGAAATCCATGCATCTTTTTTCAAAGTAAGTCAAATTTCGGAAATTTTAAGATCAATTCTTCAAAACTATGAAGCACTATAAATTCAATCCCAGAAGGTTTACAATCGAACAACACAGTTCCCGGAAGGTCAAAACTTTTATGACATCCTGTATCTGTCTTTCAAGTGTCTCATAGCATCTCGAGTGTATTAAATTCAAACTACGAACCGTAATGTATTTCATATTTGGTTTATAAACACGTTTGGTCTAAGAGACTGAATTTGAATTATTTGGATCAAGCGGGCGTATATTCTCCTATTTCGTTGTTCCAGTGTTAATTACGGATTTTTATCTGTTAATATGATGTTGTGACGATTAGATATGATTCAAACGTCATTTTAAATCTTCAGAAGTGAAAGTTTTTAGGAAGTCTGTTGTTGCGGATTTTGTTGAATTTAAAAATGTTATTGACTGATCAATCAAATTTGAGAATATATGATAGATATGGTATGATGAAACATAGAGTACTAGTAGAGCCTAAGTAGAGTATTTGACTGTCTCAAATTGATGCTTGGCAGTTCGTTGTATTGTTTGATGTGTTTTTGAATAAGTTTGAGTATTGAAATTTGACATATCTGTAGACCTAGTGAAAAATGGCAGATTTTCAATTATCTCCCACAAAAATTTTCCATGAAATGACGCTTTTATTTTATAGTAGAGAAAAGCAAATGAAAACAAAGAAGCCTGTACATCAGGCAATTCACGATTCAAAACATTATCAAGCATGAGAGTCTGACAAAAAGTTAACATTCTGGACCCATAGAACATTTCAACAGTTTGTTCCGAATTTTTTGTTAAAATTTGTTGTATACATCATCAAAGTATATACATTTTTTTATGAATATTTTCTCTAGCTTTCTAGAAACTTAGGGCTGCGTTATTAGTTTATTACTACTTTTGACGCATCCCTGTCAACCCCTTGGAAAAAGGGTTATGAGCTCCTAGCCTAGATGGTACAATTGTTTTCATTAACTGTTAATATGTTGGAAAGTGAATGTTGTCACTAGACACTTGGCAAATCAACTCATGTGGCACGGCAAAACTAACAGTGTGCTGTGTAGCTGTATGAGTTCACAGCTAGTGACTCACAGTCGTTGTGAAGGCGGATCAGATGACCGCGTAGCTCAAAGGTTAGAGCACTAGACTGGACATTCAGAGATCACTGGTTTGACTCCCACACTCGTACATGCTTTTCTGCTTCACTGTAGCTTCCTAGATGTTAGCATAATAAACGTGCAGGTACAGTTCACAATCTGTTTAATTTTAATTATTGTGTCAACTTGTAGGAGCTCACATTCAAAACGTATTTAAAAAAGATGAAAACTTTGCTACATATTGAGGAGATCAAACGCGAGGAAGATATGGAGCAGTTCAATCTTTTCAAGGTTGGTTTATTCCGGGTGTGAATGAACCAGGATTAATGAATTACAGGTTGAAAGATGCATATAGAAATATCAAAAAATTGACAATATAAAGATATAAAGAATTTTTTTCAAAGTAAATTTTTGATTCTGTTGTATATCAACTGAAAAAATTGATTGGATAAGAAATGACGGATATATTGATGTTTTGAAGAGTCTATTTCTTCTGCAACACGTTTATTCTCAGGACGTGTAAATATTCAAACTGCATAGCAGTAATAGACTCTATAAAACATATATATCTCCATCATTTCTTATTGAATCAACTTCAACTTTTAACAATCTGTTTTTTTTTCAGTTGATATGCATCAGAATCAATAATTACTTTTATAAAATATTATTTTTAGTAGAATCCTCTTTTGCTGAAAAAACGTTTTCCAAAGCAGAATTTTTTCGAAAACGTTTTCTTAAGTTTAAATATATTTCTCAAATAAAAAAATGAATGGTTTGCAACTAAATAAAGAGATGTTGATAGTATTGTATGGCTGGATTTACTATACAGTGAAACCCCGTTAATATCACGACGGTGGGCCAAGCAAGAATCGTGATATTAAGCGGATCGTGATATTAAGCGGATCGACCACAGGGAGCACAAACAGTTCATGAAACAATGGAGAACAAAAGGAACAATAGAAAGTCGAACGCAGAAAAAATAAACCGAAATTCTGAGACGGATAACAAAATGGACGTTTAATTTTGTAAACAAACAATTCAAAAAATACAATTTAATAAAAATAAAAATAGAAATAACAATAACTACTGTACAGAATAAATGAAATTCAAATAAAATATTTTCTCAAATCACCTTGTTTACGCTGTGAGGCTTTCTCTGCAGCGGCACTGTATACTCGACTTTTTAGACGTGAAACAAAGGACCAATCACCAATCAATTTCATGTTCGCTATCTTCTTCTTCTGTTGTCAATTGCTCATCTGTCTTAAATCCTGAATGCCGAAAACAGTTCCTTATTGTCGTGTTTGTAACATTTGACCAGGCTTCTTGAAAGCGTAGCATAGCATCCAGTACATTGATTTTTTTCGCCAAAGCAGACGCAGAATTAATAAAACCCAAATCAATTTCTGTAATCAGGTTTTCTACAATACCTCTCCTGTAGTGGGCTTTCAGACATCTGATTATGCCTTGATCACAAGGTTGAATTGGTGAGGTAACATTGGGAGGTAAAAAAATTAATTCCATGTTACTAAAGCTGATGTCAGGATGTGCAGAACAGTTATCAACGATAAGAGCGATATTTTTTCTCCGTAAAATTAATTCATTATTCCAGTCCTTCATCCATTTCTCGAATATTAGACTTGTCATCCATGCCGATTTATTATTTGTGTACGGACAAGGTAATTTAATGCCTTCTCTGAAACAGCGTGGCTTTTTAGATTTTCCGATAACTAACAGGGGCCGTCTCTCTCCTGCCATACTTGCACAAACAAGCACAGTTAAACGTTCCTTTGGTATTTTACCACCGCTATTGTCATTGTCTTTTTCTGTATATGTGCCACTTGGAAGGGCTCTAAAATATAGACCTGTTTCATCGGCATTATAAATGCAATCAGGAGTGTAGCGATTCATTATGTCGTTCAGCTCATTTTCTACCCAAGCTTTAGCGGCCGGTACATCGGCATCTGCTTTCTCTCCGTGTGCAGTTTTGAAGCAAACATTGTGACGTTTTTTCCAGCAATCTAGCCAACCATTACTGGCCTTGAAGCTATCCTGTATGCCAAAATCAATAGCAAACTGAAGGGCTTTGGCGTGTAAAATTGGTCCACTTACTGGTAGCCTGGATGTGTTGGCGTTTTCCAACCAACGAAATAATGCTTCGTCAACATCAGCAGCCTGACCCTTTTGTTGCCGTTTACAAGCCTTGTTCAAAGGTTTTGATAATTTCTCACGATTCTTCACCAATTTACAGACTGTTGATGGAGAGATGTCAAATTTTCTAGCAACTTCAGCATATGATGTTCTTGGAGGTCCGTCATACAATTTCAAGATTTCCATCTTTTTCTCATAACTGAGTTCAGAACGTTTGCGAGCCATTTTGCAGATTAGATAAAATAATACTGTACAATAAATGACATGTGTTCCGTTGCTGATCGAGACTTATTAAAATGACAATAAATTATTTTCCGTTTTCATTATTTAACTGTTTTTTGAACAATACTTCTGTTCGATTTCTAAGGAACAACAAACCGTGCGATCATTACTTTCCGAAGTGTTTCACAAGAATTCACAAGTCAACTTCGAAATAGCATTTCTTTGTTTGAATAACTTAACAACTTGTTATTGTGTGATCAAATTTAAAGACATTGTGACACAAAGCGGGTTTTCAATAAAAACGCCGCTTTGAATTCGTGATATTATCGAGAGTGATATTAAGCGGGTAAAATTAGTTGAATTTCATAGAGAGCGGTCACTGGTTTCTGAAAAATCGTGACAATAGGTGGGTCGTGATATTAACCGAGGTGATATTAACGGGGTTTCACTGTAACAGCATTGAGAGCCAGTGAACACAACGACGGCTAAACTGGATCTAGTTTATTATTTAACTCACCCATAGACAACGTAGATAGATTGCAGTAATTACATAGGTTGCTGGCTGACGTAAGTTACAAATAGAATACAAGTTTACATATACAATATATGTCAGATATCAGCTTGATAATTACAAATCACACATGCACATTGCACAAGTGTAGCCTATATTTATACACAGTTACACCACAGAAAGAAAACAGAAATAATTGAGCCTTCTAAATTACTCTCTGTAACCCCAATTAGAATCTTGTTTTATTGCAACCAGAAAATGTAGGGCATCAAACGATCATTAGAATCTGATTCTTGAGATTGTTCCTTGATGTGTTGAGCATTCCATCTGCCATCACAAGTATGGTACTCATTTTGATATTTTAGATAAAATCTAAAGGCTGAGTTGACCTACGTGGTGGTATTTAAACCATAGTAGACCAAAGATAATCAGATCTGAAGTCTGTTTGCTATATGATTTGAACTAATCTGCCCTAAGCTTCGAAAAACTTCATTTGCAGGTTCAAACTATTTGTGTCAATCTGACAGAAAATTCATATGTCTATAGTGATCACTAGAAAATGTTCTATTTTTACAACGCGGTATATAAAGGTCACGTCTTTCAATCAATCAATCATTCTTGATCTGTTTATATGTATTAGGTTCCTCTTGTCCGGGACGGTAACCTTCTTGTAGTTGGTGTTCCTGGGTTATCAGAATCAAGACCATCTGTTTTACTTGGAGATAGAATGGTATTAAATATCGATGGTAAGCTATTTTATAATTCATACTTTTAAAAAGCCTATCGCTTATCTTTTTTATTTCTTTAGAGTAGGAGCTAATAATATATGATTACTGTAATCCAGCGCATATAAATCACACAGGTATATAAACCCAAGGAAAACGATGGCAACCTTCACGGCTTTTTAATCCTTTGAAAATCCTTGTCATTTAGCCACTCTTTCGATTTTTTCTGAAGTGTTGCTTCATGCATTTTATTAGTCGTATCGCCCATCAGACACTTTCCAAGGATTTTTGTTATCCAACCTCTTCGTTATCTTTTTCGGACTATTTCATTCAAAATTTATCAAACTTCTTTGATGTTGTGGCTTCTCCATCGCTTATTTTCAAGATTAAGAGTTTTTTTAGAAAAGAAAAGTCTGAACAAAGTCGTGTCTGTTTAGCTCCTGAAAAGACTGCTTCAGAACACGAAAAACACACGTCAGACAAAAACAAATTGTCGCATGAAAGTTGCCGTTGTTTGCCCAGGTCTTAAGATATAGGGTGATTTTTCGAGCAAAAGCTTAGGAATTACTGTTTTGAACGTATAAATTGCAACTTATAGATCTGTTAAATATTTGAACAAGCAATATAAAATATATAATTAATAATCAGACATTCATATTTGCTACTATAGGCGATCATCTTGGCGTGAAACTAATAGTAGCAAATATGTATGTCTGATTTTTTCATTTATTAATTATTAAACAGCTCTGCATTTATGGCATCGAGCACTATTGAAACAGCAAAGACAACATAAGTACCTTGATATTACCATAATTAATGAACAATTTACTATGAAAATAACTGTTATAGGCATTGTCAGTATGTTATATGAAAATATGTTCTAAAATATCACGAAGGTTTTCTGCGATCTGATTGGTCGAAAGAGCGTGCATGAAATCCTACGGTAAAACATGGCTCCGAAAACCGGGAAAAACCGCAAGCTTCAAAAAGTTTGATCTGTGATAAAATACAGAATTTATAACTTTTTGATAACAATCCAATAAATATCTCAATAATGGCTACGATCTACAAAACGACATTTAGCTCAAGATGTTTATATTTATTGAAAAGCTTGGTGAATGAGTTATTGGTCGTGTAACATGCAAAATAAAAACACAGAATGAAAGACAATTATAGGCTACGTCGCTGTTTCAAGGTAAACCTAAAATTTAAATAACAATAACTGCATTAATTTGCTAAAGAACTATTGTACCACTTATATTACAGACGTTCTTGTATATGTCTTTCTTTATTCGACAATCTCTATCTTGTTGTGGGATTCTCTTTGCTTGGTTTATGAATTGAAATTGAATTTTAAATTGTGAATTCATGAATTGAAAATTCGCCGTCAAATGAGATTCCGACATTTGTTTTATTTTAGAAAAGGGTTACCACATGCTTGCAAATGTTTGTATTCATATTTACTAAACTCGAAAATGTTGGGAGACACTCGGGAAGCTAAAAATCACTCGCTCGGAGCTCGTGATTTTTTAGCGCTTTACTCGTGTCTCCCAACATTTTCTCGTTTATTAAATATGAATACAAACATGGCAAGTATGTGGTAACCCTTTATCAACAAATTCCAACAAACCAAGTAAATTGATTTTTGGAATAAAGTTATTTTGTTATCTGTTTCAATATGCCCCTCCCCCCTTTCATAAAAGTTTGGTAGAGCTGTCCTCGTCTTAAATATGGTCCTGGATGTTGTTAATGTTTTATAAATTGTATGTATTTACAGATACAGCTAAGATGAAGGCTCCTGCATACGAAGGGTTTGTGCATGAGGTATTTTCATTTATTGTCAAACAGCAGATTTATTTTCATTTATTTAGACCCCACACGTGAGAATAACAGTCCAGGAATTCATGAAATGTTCAGGGACCTTAAATTGCCCCAATTTTCATGAACCTTCACGAAATGTTCATGAACAGTTTATGAAAATTGAGATCATTTAATGTTCATGAATTGTTTATGATTTGTTCATGAACTGTCCATGGATGTTCATGAAAATTGGGGCCATGTAACGTTCATGAACTGTTTATGATTTATTCATGAACTGTCCATGGATGTTCATGAAAATTGGGGCCATGTAACGTTCATGAACTGTTTATGATTTATTCATGAACTGTCTGTGGATGTTCATGAAAATTGGGGCCATGTAACGTTCATGAACTGTTTATGATTTATTCATGAACTGTCCGTGGATGTTCATGAAAATTGGGGCCATATAACGTTCATGAATTGTTTATGATTTATTCATGAACTGTCCGTGGATGTTCATGAAAATTGGGGCCATATAACGTTCATGAACTGTTTATGATTTATTCATGAACTGTCTGGGGATGTTCATGAAAATTGGGGCCATGTAACGTTCATGAACTGTTTATGATTTATTCATGAACTGTCTGTGGATGTTCATGAAAATTGGGGCCATGTAACGTTCATGAACTGTTTATGATTTATTCATGAACTGTCTGTGGATGTTCATGAAAATTGGGGCCATATAACGTTCATGAACTGTTTATGATTTATTCATGAACTGTCCGTGGATGTTCATGAAAATTGGGGCCATGTAACGTTCATGAACTGTTTATGATTTGTTCATGAACTGTCTGTGGATGTTCATAAAAATTGGGGCCATATAACGGTCATGAACTGTTTATGATTTGTTCGTGAACTGTCTGTGGATGTTCATGAAAATTGGGGCCATGTAACGTTCATGAACTGTTTATGATTTATTCATGAACTGTCCGTGGATGTTCATGAAAATTGGGGCCATATAACGTTCATGAACTGTTTATGATTTATTCATGAACTGTCTGGGGATGTTCATGAAAATTGGGGCCATGTAACGTTCATGAACTGTTTATGATTTATTCATGAACTGTCTGTGGATGTTCATGAAAATTGGGGCCATGTAACGTTCATGAATTGTTTATGATTTATTCATGAACTGTCCGTGGATGTTCATGAAAATTGGGGCCATATAACGTTCATGAACTGTTTATGATTTATTCATGAACTGTCTGGGGATGTTCATGAAAATTGGGGCCATGTAACGTTCATGAACTGTTTATGATTTATTCATGAACTGTCTGTGGATGTTCATGAAAATTGGGGCCATGTAACGTTCATGAACTGTTTATGATTTATTCATGAACTGTCTGTGGATGTTCATGAAAATTGGGGCCATATAACGTTCATGAACTGTTTATGATTTATTCATGAACTGTCCGTGGATGTTCATGAAAATTGGGGCCATATAACGTTCATGAACTGTTTATGATTTGTTCATGAACTGTCTGTGGATGTTCATGAAAATTGGGGCCATATAACGTTCATGGACTGTTTATGATTTGTTCGTGAACTGTCCGTGGATGTTCATGAAAATTGGGGCCATGTAACGTTCATGAACTGTTTATGATTTGTTCATGAACTGTCTGTGGATGTTCATGAAAATTGGGGCCATATAATGTTCATGAACTGTTTATGATTTATTCATGAACTGTCTGTGGATGTTCATGAAAATTGGGGCCATATAACGTTCATGAACTGTTTATGATTTATTCATGAACTGTCTGTGGTCTGTGGATGTTCATGAAAATTGGGGCCATGTAACGTTCATGAATTGTTTATGATTTATTCATGAGCTGTCCGTGGATGTTCATGAAAATTGGGGCCATGTAACGTTCATGAACTGTTTATGATTTGTTTGTGAACTGTCCGTGGATGTTCATGAAAATTGGGGCCATGTAACGTTCATGAACTGTTTATGATTTGTTCATGAACTGTCTGTGGATGTTCATGAAAATTGGGGCCATATAACGTTCATGAACTGTTTATGATTTATTCATGAACTGTCTGTGGATGTTCATGAAAATTGGGGCCATATAACGTTCATGAACTGTTTATGATTTATTCATGAACTGTCTGTGGTCTGTGGATGTTCATGAAAATTGGGGCCATGTAACGTTCATGAACTGTTTATGATTTGTTCGTTGACTGTCTGGGGATGTTCATGAAAATTGGGGCCATGTAACGTTCATGAACTGTTTATGATTTATTAATGAACTGTCTGTGGATGTTCATGAAAATTGGGGCCATGTAACGTTCATGAACTGTTTATGATTTATTCATGAACTGTCCGTGGATGTTCATGAAAATTGGGGCCATATAACGTTCATGAACTGTTTATGATTTGTTCATGAACTGTCTGTGGATGTTCATGAAAATTGGGGCCATGTAACGTTCATGAACTGTTTATGATTTATTCATGAACTGTCTGTGGATGTTCATAAAAATTGGGGCCATGTAACGTTCATGAACTGTTTATGATTTGTTCATGAACTGTCTGTGGATGTTCGTGAAAATTGGGGCCATGTAACGTTCATGAACTGTTTATGATTTGTTCATAAACTCCTGAACTGTTTTCACAGGGTCACTTCATTATTTTGTGCTGATTAAATCACGTTATATATTGATACTCTTTATTCAGGTTGGTTTCAATCAAGTTGGTGTGAAATTCCATCAATCTTTCCATCAAACATACAATAATGAACTGTGTGATGTTGCATTCTTCAGTAATAGGTTTGTTTGCTATTTTCTATTCCATGTTAATTACACAAGTGTGGACTAAGACATCAAAATAAAGTTGTTCAGTAGTTTATGAAAATTTTAAACCCATGTGAAAAAAAGTTCATGCTCTTCAGCTCTTCGTGACTGCTCATTAACCCACAAAAAATGTTCATGAACTGTTCATGAAGTTCAATGTTGTTATGTTTTTGAATGGAATTCATGTGATATTAAATTTAGATGCACTAAGGAATCTGAGGTGATTGGCAGGATGGCTGTCGATCATGGTAAGAGCCTGGGAATAGGTATCGGACCGGTCACATGATCAAATGCTCAACTAAGATTCATAGACTCATTCTTGCACATGCTGTCTAGTTCACCTTTGGTATATCCAAATTTACTATTTCCTAGCTTATGTCATTGTTTACTGCTAACAACATTCTCATCATAATCATAACGTAAGCAATCATTTCATATTCTACGCCAAATTCTAGACATCTTAGGCAGTTAAGTTAAATGAACTGTTCATGAACTCATGGATTTTTTTCACAGGGGACATGTGCAGAGGACCTTTAGTACCATAATTGAAGGGTTGTTTTTCTGTCAAAAATCCCCAACTGTCACAAATGGAAGGAATGTGTATATACGTAAAACAAAATTGTCTACATAAGCTTACATAAATTGTACATAGGTTTTTATAGAAAAAAGTAAATTCAAAACCAAAAACCCTTATACCAAAATTTCATGAACTGTCTGTGGGGGTTCATGAACTGTCCATGAACAGTTCATGAACAGTTCATGAACAGTTCAGGAAAATTGGAGCCATTTAACGTTCATGAACTGTTCATGAACTCCTGAACTGTTTTTTGCAGGGGTATATCATGTTTTCTTCAGGAATTTTATTTATTTCAAACAAAAAGGTGTTCCAAATAGTATAGACATGTCTGAGCTGCTTGACAGAAACCTGTCTTCTTGTCATTCCAAATTATAAGGAAAGGAAATGATTGAAAACAACATGCACTGCTTTGTTATGAGCGTTGATTTTAATCGTTAAAAACTTGTCGTTCTCATTTGCACTTTAATGAATACATTTATTTAAATTGTGTATCTTGGCCTTAATCCACTACTAAACTTGTTGTTAAAATTGGAATCTAATTATGTGCCGTCATCTTTTGATATTTCTGTATTTGTATTTTAATCCAATGTTTATATATTGCAGAACCCCAATAAGAAGAGCCCATCAAGCTATTGAAAAAGCAATTAATATGGGTGAAAAAGGTAAAAGAAAATTGTATATGCCGATTGTGGAAGTTGTCTCGAAATATCACTACAGTAGAACAGGGTTTGATAAAAGTTGTGATCCTGCAACCCTAGATTGCGAAAGGCTGAGCTGAAATCCGAAGGCACAAAATTTTAACCTTTGGATTTTTGAAGCTTATTTGTACATTCAGAAATCGATTATCAGTGTTTGTTTACATTTACAACAAGGTCTGAAATATTTTTTTACAAGTTAACATCTAAACTGGACGGAGAATTGACAATGAAATCAATAGCAGACCAATTTTCTCATTATATGTCGGGGAAAAAATCCTAAGGTTTCCCTTCGAAAATCTTTGGATCTCGGAAGGCAAAATCTTTTATCGGACCCTACAGTAGAAACTGTTTATAAGATTATCTTTTATAATGGATTATTGATTATACGAAACCAAATTTAACTTATACTCACGGTGAAATTGCTATCGTTCTTCTTAGAATTGAAACGAAGATGAGGCAAAAACCTTTTTCGTTACTCGGAGTTTCACATGTTTCTTTTTGCAATCATCAGACGATTTCTTTCTCCTTATAAATAGTTGGCATGATCGCCCATAACATACTTTCTGAAAACTCCCTATGGGTGCCATTTCTACTGTTGTTTCTACTGTATTCTGATAGCCATGGTCCGACAAAAGGTTAAGCCTTCTGGAATCATAGAGGGATTTAAAAATTTTCTTCTGAATTTTGTTGAAGGATGACCAGTAAATCAAAAATATATCAATTTTCTTCTGAATTTTCTCTAACCTTTCGGAACGTAGGATTCCAGGCTTCCTATTTTGTCGGATGCTACTGATAGCGGATGAAAATAATGATAGAAAGGCTGAAATAATATGTTCTCGTTGTTCTCCCCTGAATATCTCAATTAACTTATTTTCATGAATAACCCACAAGACATACCAATAAGTTAACTTATTATTTACTGCAGAAACATTTTAAAATTTTTCACAAATTCTGATTCAATTCGACAGTTATGTTAGTCTGATTCGATATGAAATCCGAGCAAATGAGGATAAATCGCTTTGGATCACATTCGCACACCTTTACAGGACACGCGCACATAGACTTGTGAATTTATGTGCTAAATTTTGTGAATATTAGCTGGAATGTCAGGTTAGTGATGAGTTTTTGATTCACTTATTTTTATTTGTTTTCAGTTCTATTTCCATCTGTTATCATCTCAAAAGCTTCACTTGGTCATTTATCAATGCGTAAGTCACAAAAAGGTTCAAATATAAGTTGAATGTTTTATTTAATTTTCAGACATAATCATTTTAGAGAATTTCAGATTATTTTGACCCTTATGAAACTCCAGGGCTGTCAATTACTGAGATTTTTGTATTCAATTACCGTAACAATAGGCAGGTCCACTAAAATTTAAGTATCTACTTTAAACATATCCATACGAAGATCAAAGGATAAGTTTAATATCCCCGATTTTTTTTTTCAAAAATATCGGCAAACCATCTAGATATCTGACTTCAAATGACATTGCGTAACCATGGTTACGAAACGGCAAGTTTTGGTGGGTGAAGGAATGTGACGTCATAATCCGGACAAAGTGAGAAATCTACTATTATCATGACTTGATATCCAAAACCGTTCATCCATCAATTCGTCATTTTTTTATCCAAGTTTTTTGTGAATAGTATAATCAGAATCGCTGATTTTTAAACGAGACTAAGGGTTAAGTTTTGTTTCTTTTTTCGCTTTGTCCCTTTTGTAGCGAAACAAAACAAATCTTTTCCATATCTTTCTCTCGCGGTTCCCGACCGCAAACGAACAAAATCAATTTTCCCTAGTTCTCAGCCAGGCCGATCTGCACGTGCATGACGTGTGAACACACTGTTTTTGTCAAAGACCTTCAAAGTGTTCGTTCACTCGTCTTTACCGAAAAGTAGGCAGCATTCACTTGGAAATATGTATATACATTTGATATTAGAGAAGAAACCTCACTCATATATAAACGGCTTAGATCATCACTCGAGCATCAAAGTAGTGTTATTTTTATTTGTCAAATCTTCGTTCTTTTATTTCGTCTGTCATCACCAGATATAAGACGGTGAAATCACATTCAGTGTGCATTTATTTGAATTAATTAACACTTTAAATGGACCAATTAACGCTTTACCAATTCTAGATTTGGATTTATTCTAGTAAATCAGAACTCAAATTCAATAAAGTTGCCGTTTAAATGAAATATTTTACACATCGATCACGCATGCTACGACAGTTTACGTCGAGGCGTATAATTTTCTGAAAACCGAAAATCAATTTATGATTCATTTTGCATTGATTAACAAATATTTACTTGGACCAATGATTAATCATGCAGCTTGTGTGAAGGCAATGGACGATATTGATGTAGTAGCTATATTTAGCTATATATCTATTTTATCCCATTGATCAGCGAAGACAGTGAATGTATAGTTTTTGTAGAATCATGGTAGAATCATAGCTACAACAAATTTGATCCTATAATAGACCATATGATTCGCGAGAAAATAACGTGGATAATTTGCTAATAAATGGTAGATCATACAACTCCTTTCACTTATTATCCAACTTGTTTGAAACTTTATGTGTGTAATTTGAAATTCAAATAATTTGCCAAGCTAGTCTACCATCCTTGTTCCTTCTCGCTTCGACACTCGAACCATACTCGAATGTAGACAAAAACAACATAAATTGATATAAATATTTCAGAGCGATTTCCATTGATGAATATTTCAGGTCACCGTAATAAGTTTTTTGAAATCAGCCTTCAATATTTTGAACAGGAACAGCAGTGCTAATGGAAAAGATTACATTCAAATTTGACGTTCAACGATACCAATAATTACAAAAAATGCTAAAGTCTCCATTGTTTAGCGGCGTGTGATTTTGTTCTGTCCGGGAAATGACGTCATAATATAGCAAGCCAATCACAAATCATTTTGACGTTCTACGAAGTTTTTGGATTTAAAACTCAAAAATGAAGGGTTTTTTGGAATTTTTATCAGTTTTATGGAATTCTGCGGGTATGATATATCCGAAACACGAATAAAATCAACTTTGAAATTTTTAGTGGACCTGCCTATTCACCAAGCGAGGTAACGCGATCCAAATGCCAAGCACAGCACAGCTTGACGTAAGCGGCAAGCTCTTAATCCATTCCATACAAACACTTGCTATTTCTGATATACCGCTATGACGTTCAAGACCTCATTTCGGGCGATTTTGATAAGATTTGAAAAAACTTTAGATTCCTAAATTTTTTACCGTAGCATCACATAATTTTGATAGTGTTGAATTATATTCTTGTCCAATTTATATGATATTTAAGTAAGAAGAGTTTGACCGCAAATATCGAAGCCCTTCTAGTCTGCTTCAAGCTGTGATACCACATTCCATATAGGGAGAACAATAGCAGCGCTTGGTGAATTACTTTGAATAATCCCTGTATGATTACAAAATCATGTTGCTAGGAAACCATACTTTTTTACAAAGCTATTAATTTTTAATTTGAATAAATCTGGTGTCATTTTAAGAGTCATTTTTAAGCATTTTATTGTGTTGAGCCGAAAAGTATCACCTGAATAAAAAGGGTAATAAATTGTTTTCAGGTAATCAAAACAAAAAGTAATCAGTAATTTCTAGGAAACCAACTGAAAAGTAATTTGTAACTGTTATCAAAAATAGTAGGCGTAACAATTGCTGATAAAATTGCTTTTTCAGAAAAGTAATTAATTGCAGTAATCAATTACTTTGGTAATGATTACTCGCAGCCATGTGAAATTCTAATTATTTAATTAATCAAGGTACGTTATATTTAAAACTATTTTTGAAATATAAACTCCCTTGTTTGAAATTTCAGCTAAAGATTTGATTAATAAATCACTTAATGAAAGACAACAAGCTGCAGTGAGGCACATCTTAGCTGGCATTGCAAGACCTTCGCCTTACTTATTATTCGGACCTCCTGGTACGGGGAAAACTGTGACGTTAGTAGAAGCAGCAATACAAGTATTCAAGAGAATTCCATCTAGCCGATTGCTGGTTTGTGCTCCTTCAAATAGTGCAGCAGACTTACTTGTAAGTTATTTTGCTTTCTAATAATTGTATCACAATATATGTCAGAGTGAAACCTGTCTATAACAGCCAACAATGAGCAATGCTGGTATTGACCACTATATGCAGGTGATAATAATATACAGGGCTGATTCATTAGAAAATACAAATTTAGACATACCAGGAATGACCACTCTAGATAGGTGACTGCTATAGACAGGTGACTGTTATAACAGGTTTGACTGTATGCTGAGTTCACGAGCGGTTCATGAAATTCACAAACTGTTCATGAACCTCCTGAGTTCTGCACTGTCTATGGGTCTATGAACAGTTTGTGAACAGTTCATAAAATTTAGGCTATTTAACGTTTGTGGACTATTTTAAGAGGGGCATTCATTAAAGGGTTCATGAATTGTTCATTAGCTTGAAGTCTGTAAACTGCTCATGAACTCCTATATTTTTGCAGGGTATTTTCCACCCTAGACATATTACTTTGTATTTTAATCTTCAAGATTTTGTCTACAGTGTAACCTTCTCCGACTATTAGATTATTAATTATTCTCTAACAAACAGATTATCTCAGGAGTAAAGTTTTTTTATAATCAAAATTATGCTATATTTTTAGGCTGAAAGGATTTGTGAAAGTAACCAAGTTACACCTGCGGATCTTATTCGTTTGAATGCCTTTCAAAGAATGCAGCCTGTCCCTGAAATAATTGAAGATTTCACCACAAATCAAGTTGATGATATCAACAAAATATGCAGACATCGTATTATTATATGTACATGTTCAATGGCTGGTTTGCTTCTTTGTTTTGGTCTTGAAGCTTCTCATTTCACTCATGTGTTTGTGGACGAGGTAGATTGGTTTTATTTCAATAATAATTACAAAGATAAAATTGTGCAAAATATACAAATATGGTTAAAGTATTAACATATTTAATCTAGTTGTTTCACCTTAACTTGTTGTGCAAGCCCCTGGGAAAAAACTGCATGAGTTCAAGGACAGCCATAATACGGTTTTGTATTTTTGTCAACTCTTACCAAATAACTTCAGTTTGTGACATTTGTTTTCTTATCAAAATGTTATGAGTAATTTTGAGGTACAAACCAATCAGACAACCATTGTTAAGATTGTTGACTTAGGGACAGTTACTAAATTAATAATTTCTTTTAATTTAAAACCAAAAAAACAGATAATTTATTTATTTATTTAAGATAATTTATCTGATAATTGGCTGTTACATATTATTATCAAGTTCTGATGGATATTTTTCTCATTCAAACTCAATTAGTGTCTCAACTAAATAACTTGAACAATTTGTGAACATTTTACAGAAAAGAGATTGGTGATTGACAATCATATATGTAAAAGCACATGTCCTTGTCTCTAACAGTTTTCAAATAGAAGAAATTCCAAACGCTAGTTTTGCTGTTGTTGTTTTGGCATTTTTTAAAGGTTTTTCCTTGACTCTCATTTCTGTTTAATAAACAACTTATAAACATTTCGTCAACGTTAAATGGTCTGTTTTCATGAACTGATTCGTTAGCAATTCATGGTAAATAGGCCATTCAACGTTCATGATCTTTCTCACAGGGATGGTCAATTATCCTTCAGTTATGTAATGTCAACCGCCAAATGTTGGTGAAAATGAAAAAGCGGCCAGATACATTTTTATTTTTCTGTCAAGTCACCTTGTGTCATATTCTGAAAATATCATTTCTAATGATTTCATTGCTTCTGTTTCAAGGCTGGTCAAGCTACCGAACCAGAGTGTTTAATCGGCATTGCACTTGTAGCCAATAATAACAATGCTCAGGTAAGTGACCAACATATTGGAGAGAACTTAAGAAACATTATTTATCACTGGCAATGAATCGCTCTTCGTTGCTAGATTAATTTAAATAGCTAAGCTGATGTGGTAAAGTTCAAGTTAGATTTAAGTATCCCCTTCATTGGAAAACGTAGCTTGTAGCCAATCAATAACTCAAGTAAACCATGGAAATGTTTCATCGTATACACATTTATGTACATACCAAGAGTTAAATGAATCACATTGCGACAACTCATTGTTCTGAAATATACTGGTATGTAGGAGTTTACTCCAAACCCTCAATGACCATGATGTATTCAAGTCTGAAATTACAATGGCGTAATTTCTTTCTCAATCTGGAATTTCCTTTTTGGTGTAAACAGGCATCAGCACGATAATAAAAGAGATCGGATCTAGCTTTATGACAAAAATGACAAGAACTAGGGGGTAATGTAGGAATCCGAACCATATTATGGCAGTTTACATCAACAACGACATTCTAGATTGACAAAAAATTATGTTTTTTGTACTTTTCAAACTAAAATATACATCAGGCCTGAGATCGATAATAGTTTTAGTCAATGACTAAGTGGTCAATTTTGGAACACATGATCATAACATGAATTTTAATGTATCAAAAATGCAATTATCTGTTGCGTCTTTTCATCATAACGGTTAGAAAACATGAAGCGGGTAATACAGTTTAAAAATGACCATTGTTCGACCAATCAAATTGCTTGACTTTTGTATTGATGTGTTGGTCGATAACTGAAGTTTTGAATTCCTGAACTAATTTTTTTTTTCTTGGGCTTGGACACATTATGCATTTCAACTATTGATTTGATTTTCTAGATTGTTCTTGCCGGTGATCATTTTCAATTAGGTCCTGTTCTTCAATCACAAATTGCAATGCATCATGGTTTGAATATTTCGTTCTTGGAACGTCTGATGGAAAGACCATGTTACCAAAGAAACGAATTAATGTTTGGTGATCACGGTTCATATGATCCTTTACTTGTGACAAAGCTGGTTCAAAGTTATAGGTAAAATCAACATTTGCACCTCTATGTTCTAATTTTAAAATTTGAAAAAAGTTCAACAGAAGGAATATTTTGGCCCCTACTGCTCCAAACCTCGTTTTAATAACGTGTTCATGAACGGTTCATTAATTTTCGTAAAGTTCAGTTCACAAATGCAAAACATGATTTCTTTTGGGGATTTTTTGTGGAAAGTAAGTACACGTGCTGCCAAAGAGTGAGTGGGAGTCTCTAATCTTTTGCAAAACATCCTTTTCATCAGCATGATATTATTAGATTATTACTATTTATGAGTACCCGTGTGGTAAACAGTTCAGGAGATCGTGAACAGTTCAATAAATTTAAATGGCCCCAAATGTCAATGAACTGCTCATTAACTGTCTTGAACTCCTGAACTGTTTTTCGCAGGGGCAATTCTTGAATCTCAAAGCGCCTGGATTTTCATAATTCCGTTCAGAAGCATCATACAATTATCACGTTTAATGGAGAATGAGAAACCCAACATACATTCCTGGTGTAAATTTAAATTAATTTATTGGGATTTTATTTTTTATTTTTGTTCAGATCTCAAACATCTATACTACGTCTCTACTCCAAAGTGTTTTATAATGATGAACTGATAGCTTCTGGTGATAAAGCTATGGTTGATTCATGTACTCATTGGAATTTATTACCAAGCTCACCATTTCAGATATTGTTTCATGGTATCAGGGTAAGTCTTACATCGACTCTTATATACATGCAATCAGGGTCCGAAGAAAATTGTCCTTCTGGAATCCTAGAGGCATTTCAACATTTTCTTCTGAATTTTCTGTTGAGGTTTGACCAATAAATCATTAAAAATATCAATTTTCTTCTGAATTTGCTCTAGCCTTCTGGAATCTAGGATTGCGGGATTCCTACTTTTGCCGGACCCTGCATGCAATATATAAGCACTTCCGTGTGCAACCTTGGCGCAGTATTTATTTATTCTTTGGTGTCAATCCGTGAGGTAGTTTTGAACGATAGTACATCCTGCAACGATCTGTAACCATGTACCAATTGGATGAATTTTTTCTCTTAAATTCATGTGTGTGATATGCAGAATGTAATTGTTAATGATTGTGTTTAGGGTGCAGAGATGCGTGAAGGCAACTGTCCATCTTGGTTTAACCCGTCTGAAGCTGTCCAGATTTTTACCTATGTTAAGCATCTACTAGGTCAAGTGAATTTGGGATTAGACCAAAGTGAAATTGGTGTAATTACTCCATATCGTAGCCAGGTAAATATGTGATAGTATAATCATACAAGCTGACACTATCAATCTTGGATATAATGAATCACTACTTAAAACATACTGGAATGGGATTGAGTACTGAAACCATACTGAAATTCACCAGACACAACAAATCTAGATTTTTCTCATTCTACTGAAAAACTATTGAAATGCACCTTAAAATTTGAAAAGTACTTTATTCCAAAAGAGTCCAATTCAGTAGCCTATTCACAAGGTTTTCAGTATGTTTTAATTGGGTTTTTAGATTTTCAAAATCCGTAGTGTAATATGATGACCATTTAGGGTCTGTAAAACAGGGTGCTGTGTCTGTTTAACAAATTTCATAGATCTTCGATTTAGGCCTAATTTATATGTCATCTCATACATGTGGTGATCTGATCAAGTACCTACCCAAAGCAAAATATTGATTTTGGAATTGCAGATGAAACAAATAAAAGAGCCTTTAATAATTGGCTCTTGTGGACGCGTTCCTAATCAAAACATCTTCTGACCTGTTGGCTGTTTCAAACGATTTTATCATGTTTTATTACTTGGAAGGGGATCTGAAACAAATTTATGATGTAGTCTATATGAACAGTATATGTACATCAACTTCAATAGACCTTGTAACAGACATGCAGACAGAAAACAAATCCTGAAATTATTTAGAAAATTTAAAATCCTACAATTCCGTCAAAATTTAAAAACCTTTGGTATTTCTACCAAACGTATTCTTTTTTTATCGATAAAATTATTCCATTGATAAATTCATTCACAAGAACGCCATTGATAAAATATACAAGTTTTTGACATAAATAGGATAGAGTCTAAAAGCAACTACTACATCAATTTTATCATCAATAACAGTACAGTAAAAATCAGAGCCATCTTAAGTACTGTTTGAGTATCTCTTCTCTGTCTTTAACACTGCTACCAGTATTAATACGAGTAAATGTCAAATTGTCGAACCATGATTTGAAGCAATGTTCACGAAATTCAGACAAATCGCACAGAAAAAATATCATGAATTCGAAAATCATTTTGTTCAAAGAAAACCATCATCAAAAGCAAAACTTCGTTTTTGATGAAACAAAAATTGTGATTTACAAGCCCCAAAAGTTGTATGTCCCAACGCATAACATATAACGTATAACATGTAACGTATAACATATAACATATAACGTATAACATATAACGTATAATATATAACGTATAACGTATAACATATAACGTATAACATATAACTTATAACATATAACGTATAACATATAACGTATAACATATAATGTATAACATATAACGTATAACATATAACGTATAACATATAACGTATAACATATAATGTATAACATATAACATATAACGTATAACATATAATGTATAACATATAACATATAACGTATAACATATAACATATAACATATACTATATAACGTATAACGTATAACATAATGTATAACATATAACGTATAACATAAAACGAATTATTGTTCCAGGTAAAAAAGATCAGAATGTTATTCAATGAAGTTGGATTTGACGACATTAAAGTCGCTTCTGTTGAAGAGTTCCAAGGTCAAGAAAGGAAAGTCATCATTCTATCAACTGTGAGATATTTACTATTGTTATAATTACAAAACTTATCAGGCTTTTTGATTGGTTGATTGATTGATATTTGCAACTAATGATACTGTTAACATCTCAGTGCTAACATTTACCCTGGGAAATGTGTTTGGTTGGTGACATCTACCAAATTGTATTCGCATTTTCACTACTGAGGCCGACTTGAAAAACGAAATCTGGCTGTGCGTCTGAGAATGTATCAACCAAGAGTCGATAGATTTATAAGTGCCACTGCTTTGATGCCCTGTGGAACTCAGATTTTTTCTGTTTTCATGAAAAAAAATTCTGGTTAGTTTGGATTAATTTAGAAATCTTAGTTTCAGAACGAATTGAATTGGATTATATTTATGATTATTGCTTCTGATCGTACCCGTAATCAATTTTCTGTGAATCCGATCCAAGGCACATCTTTAATTCACACCAACATGATAATTCCAAATTGAAATAAAACTTACACCATTGTAATTTTCAGACTCAAATATACTATATAATAAATTATAGTTTCAGAGGTTTTTCCTCACATTAACAAGCGTATTTGAATTTTGCTCAAAGGTTCGGTCCGACGAAGAAGCTGTTTCAAAAGAATTAAAACATTGCCTTGGTTTTCTATCCAATCCAAGAAGATTTAATGTTTCGATTTCAAGAGCAAAAGCTCTTCTTGTCGTTGTTGGTAATCCATACATCTTATGTTTGGTAAGTACAAAACACTATTTTTTGTATGTTTCCACACTGTAATATTGACCAACTGTCAGAAGATTTTCATAATTTTTTACTAATATAATTTGTAATACAGTCAAACCTGTTGTAACGGTCACCTCTATAAAGTGGCCACCTGTCTATAGTGGTCACTCTAGCAATGCCTAAAATAATATTTTTTATTGAATCAACCATTTATATAAAGGTCAACTGTCTATAATGGTCAATTGATCTACCTCTTGTAGCTGGCGGTTATATACAGGTTTCACTGTATAAATACAATAGTAGTATAGACTGTCACGTTTATACAAATGTAATGCAAGCATCATTATAGCCCTACAAAAGTACACTACGTCTTTCTAACTGTACAGGCTTTTTTAGGTTTTTGCTCAGAATAATAATTTAGTACTGACACAATGGACGCAATTCTTGACAGATCTGCCTTGATTGCCAAACATAGCATGAGTATGAAGTTGCTTGTCGCAATAAAGTTCTCTTTACCTCATGAACTTTGAACTCTTGTTTAACCTTGTTACAATTTAGCTACAATCCTACAAACCTTTGTCCGTTAGAAATTTTGTTATCTCAAATCATCTCTTCTTGGCTAGTAATATTGTTTCAGAGTCATTTTGGAATTGCTTGTTAGCGTATGCTGTTTGGATTTAGCAGAAGGCTGTGGGAGATTAATTTCTAGGATTTAAATGTTACTGTATTAACTAAATACAGTGTGACCTGCGTATAAAGGTCACCCTATAGGGCAGCCACCTGTCGTTAATGCTCACAAGGTATACTGAGAATGTTTAGGGAATGGGGATTCTGATGGAATTATGAATGTGAAAAATTTGTTTCAGGACCCATATTGGTGTTGTCTTGTTCAGTACTGTGTGTCAAATGGATCATTTGTTGGTTCTGATTTGCCGTCATTGGATTCAGACGAAATGAAGGTCAGTTTGCCTGTCTATAATGGTCAGATACTTAGCCCTGGGCCAGATTTGGGCTTGAGCACAACAAACGTAAACATTTAGGCCCAAGCAAAATTTGGCCTTAACAAATCAAAATTTTGTTAAAAGAGGCATATAATTTAAGATATTGTTTCAGAAAGCTTCTGAAGAAAATTTATGTTGAACAGATTATACACTTTGACAAACATGAAAAATATTTTATCAGTCAAGTTTTGTTGAATGAAAACAGAGATTGTAGCTGCATATAAGTCTAATTACCCATTACATTTGTTGTTTTCGTGAATTTCAATTTGCAGTGATTATTTCGTGACAAAACCAGAAAACATCTCATGTACAATTCATTAACAATTCGTCGGTGGTTACTTGACCCCAGCTGTATCCTACAGTGTAACCCGCTTAATTGAGTGCGAGTCAAACTTGCCAACGGTTTTCATTGCATTTATCTGAATTTGCAGTTATCCGAAATTGGACTTGACCAGAAAATTGTGTAACGGGTTTCAAAGCCAGGCTGCACATAAGCGGATTACACTGTATCTCCATTTGAATCTATGGGCATTATTCAAAACATTTTATTTATTTTATGCAATTTCAATGTCTAACATTTTAAACCGGAGGCACTTTTTGGTTTTGTAATTATACACTCTAATGTAATTAATTACATTTGATCTGTATAGGGCATTATGATTGGCTGAATCACCTCAGTCTATTGTTTCGATAGACCACCAATGCTAAAGACTTGAGAACATAATCAACCCAGAAAATAAAAGTTTTTCCAAAGTATCAAATATAAATTGTTAAACAATTCATTAACAAGTTCTGTAGCCGAAGAAAATGATTTTTTTTTCTTTTTATGTGTTCAACTATTTTGTCCCCAATAGAACAATCATATCCCCTCCGAAAACACTTGTTGAGTTTATGAACTGTTCATGAACTTTGCAACCATGCATCATCTGATCATGAACACTTTAAAAACAGGTCAAGGTCAGTTCATGAACGTTAAATTGCCCAATCGTCTATAAACTTTCGATTAGCTGTTCATGAACACCTTATAAAAAATTCAAGAGCAGTTCATGAATGTTGAATGTCCCAATCTTCATGGACGGATCGGATCGTGTGGGATTCAGGTTGATATTTTATAAACAGTTCAAGAACAGTTCATGAATGTTAAATGACACAATTTCCATGGACAGTTCATGAACTGTTCATAAACACCTTATAAACAGTTCAAGAATAGTTCATGAATGTTTAACATCCCAATCTCCATGGACTTTTCATGAGCTGTAGTTCATAAACTGTTTTCACAGGAGGGACTGTCGATAGAGGACTTCAAAATTGTCTGAAATAATAATGTTGAAATTGTTTAAATTACATTTACATCTACAGGAATCATTTGCGAAAGCAATCAATTTCCTTGGCATCAAAGGAGATGATCATATGTCCACCGCAAATGTTGATGATAGTGATGATGAAGAAGAGATCACTCAACTTGATCTTAATCAGGTAATTACAGTAACATAAACAACAAACAACACAATTTTACGTTCTCTCCGTATAAACAAACACATAAGTCCCCAATCATGTATTTGTGTCTTTCCATGTACATTCAAGTCTGCTACAATGGTCACCTCTATACAGCGGCCATCTTTCTATAGTGTTCACTTTAGCAATGCCTGAAATATTATTTTCTATTGAATCAATCATGTTTATAAATTTCACCTGCATATCATATAGTGGTCAAATTATCTACCTCTCGTAGGTAGCTGCTATGTGCACTATACAAATTGTACTGTACAGCTGTATAAGATTGTTTTCAAAGGGATTTGTAATGCCTGAACATTTGTGAAGACGATAGTTATCAATGGGAGTTGGGCCTCACACTGGCACCAAGTTTTTGCCACTTATTTTAATTAAGAGGTCATGTGCGCTCGGCCCAATACCCTCTAAACTGCTGAAGGAATGTTTAATATCTGTACTTTCTTTCATCACCAAAGTCATTAAGACGCCACTACATGATTGTACTGTAGCTGATAACATGAAATAACCCCTGTGGAAAACAGTTAATGAGTTCAAAAACAGTTAATCAACGTTAAATGGCCAAATTTCCATGAACTATTTCGTGAAGTGTTCATGAACATCTTTTGGAAAAATCACAAGCAGTTCATGAACGTTAAATGGCCTAATTTTTATGGACTTTCCATGAATTGTTCATGAGCACCTTAAAAAAGTTCACAAGCAGTTTACGAACGTTAAATAGCCCAATTTTTATGGAATTTCTATGAACTTTTCATGAACATCTTATGAACTAAAGATGTGCAAATCCTACCTGGACCTGACCTGAAGGTTCATGAACTCATGGACTGTTTTTTACAGGAGAATCTCAACTTCACCATCTCTCAAGTCACCCACTGTTGACCCTGATGTTTTTTAAAATCATCGACCACTTTTAAATATTTCAACATTATCAAAAGCATGTGATACTATAGAATATGACAATGTATACGATGTGCCTCTTAATTAAATGTACATCTTTCTAGCTAGATCATTATTAAAAAATATATAGACTCATTCAAATACCAAACAGCAACTAGGCTTTGATCTTGAATCCGAATTCTAAGCACAAAATTACTTCCATTGTAACAATGACACATGCGTGGTCCTACCAAAACAAATAATTAACCATTTTATTTATTCTATATGCAGTGAATACAAAAATTAAGCAAAGAAATCTCTTGATATTTTAATTATAATCCTCTGGGTTCAATTAAGGAACTTTTTTCTTTCTTCAAAATTTAAATTCTTAAAGAAAATTTCGTTAACAGCATGCACCATTATCAATGCCACGTAGACAAAAGTCATTATCGCCCTTATCAATCTATTTTATTTAATCTAACCATTCATCATATAACTGACACATTTTAATTTTTTAAATGAAATAATTTTAACTATTTTGATAAGATTTAAATTATGCACAAATTGAGCTCATAAAAGAAATCAGCATACACATCATGTAACCCTCATCTCCATAACAATTGATTTCAGTTCATTAAATTATGTTAACAGAAATCCCGCTTAGCAGCCATAACAACGACATTGCTTTGGGGTCATCTTGATCAAAGAACACAAAATAGGAATTTTGAAGCTAAACAAGAATGTTACAATTCTGTAAAAGAAAAGATTGAAACATTGTTGATTCGACATCCAATTGAAGCAAAGACTGCTTCTAGCAAAAGCAAAAAACTAAAGAACCAAAAGAAGAATAATGGATCAAATGAAACTGGCAAAAATGAAAATGTTTTTGGTGTCCTTACAAGTACAAAATTGACAAGCGAGAAATCTCTTTCTAACAAGAAATCAAAAAATAGAAATGCTCGGAGGAAGAGAGCTATATCAAAAAAGGCAAACGAAGCTACAAGTATTACTAGGAATGCACCTACCATTGATAATCAAGGGACGTCTGTTCCTAAATCACCACCGATGAATGCCTTGCCTCTCCCTTTTACTGAAAGCGAAATATTGAAGCAGCAGAAAAAACAGAGCAAGAAGTTGAAACGCCAGAGGTATCAGAAGAGAAAAGCTGAACGAAAAAAGGCAAACAAAGCTACAAGTATTACTAGGAATGCACCTACCATTGATAATCAAGGGACGTCTGTTCCTAAATCATCACCGGTGAATGCCTTCCCTCTCCCCTCTACTGAAAGCGAAATATTGAAGCAGCAGAAGAAACAGAGCAAGAAGTTGAAACGCCAGAGGTATCGGAAGAGAAAAGCTGAACGAAAAAAGGAATGCAAAGTGACCAGTCTTCCTTGTGCAGCACCGAAGAGGAATGAAAACACAGTTATTCCCAAAGTGTCCCCTTTCGATTCCATGCGTAACAAGACATTTTTAACGAAAAACGCACCTGAGATCGATGATAAAAAGGAAACTGGACATGAATATGAACCCGATAACCGCACATATTCCACATCTGCCAATCAGGATATAGTTCCACCAAAACCTTCCTGCTTAGTCACCTCCACTCCCTCTTCTATCAAGAAAGCAAAACGGAAAAGGTATCGTAAGAGAAAAACTACACGTAAAGAAGAAAGCCTCTCTCCTACAACAACATCAAGTGAAAGTAGTAATAAAAAAAACAAGATTGATAGTGGAATTAATGAAAAACCCAGAAAAATAGCAGATGACAGTAAAGCATCCAAAGTAGTTGATTCGGTTACCGCTAACACTCCTAGCAAAAAAGGACGAAAAAAGAAGAGTGAAGGAAATCAAGCGTTTAATAAACTGGAGGAAAGTGAAATTGGTAGCCACACAACAATGAAGAATGCTGGAGCGCTCAAACCAATCATACCATCTTCTCCAACGCTCATCATATCTCCCGTAGGTACCATGTAGCAGCCATACTTTGAAGTGGCAAAGGAATCAAAAATGATTTTCGGTGTTGAGTTTCGATAGTCACTGACAGAATGTTTATTCTTGAACAGCGGTGTAATGTGACACAAAGCGTAATATGACGCAAAGAAATATATTCTTCGACAATGTTCGCGCGAAAGTTTTCTATCCAGCTCAAGTTATGTCTGCATTATGCGCCTTGTTCTTCATACGCAGATACTGTCAAACATGGTATAACGCCCACTTCTATATAGCGGACAGATGCTGTCAACCGTACTATGAATGGCTACGTCAATACTATAAATATAATTTTATTATTTTCAATCAACCTTCAAATAGCAGCCACCTGTCTATAGTGGTCACTTACTCTGGATCTTCTATGAATGTGGCTGTTATATACACGGGTTTCCCTGTGTATTATTTTTTACTGTCACAAGCTCACAATCAATCTGAAATCCTTCCATCATCCCTAGTTTCAATTGACTGGAAATTAAAAATCTACAGTTGAAACAATAACACTACTGTAATAACATTGTCAGACCTTTGAAAGCGATATAATATTAGCAGGCATTAGCTCACAAAGACTTCTTGGAGAAAATCTTAGCAAAGGCAACTCAAATCAAAAAGTTATAAATGTTGTAAATTGCCCCGTAGGAGAATATTAACATAAATTTATCCTGTATTTATTCAGACAATTTGCAACGTTTCTTATTTTGCCAAGATACAGATTGTTCTGCAGTAATTGACATTAAAAGTTTATGATTTTATGTATCAGATGCTTAGCGCCATCAAAACAACCCTCCACATCATCAAAACCAACCCTCCACACCATCAAAACCAACCCTCCACCCCATCAGAACCAACCTCCGCGCCATCAAAACCAACCTCCACACCATAAAAATCAACCTCCGCATCTCGTCTGTTGTAAAATTTAACAGTGTATTTCAATTTCTCAATGACACCCACTTACAATTACAATATCGAGAGAAAAACGTCTGAGATGCAATTTGATGGCGAATGGAATTAGAAATGTAATATTTGAGTGCATTAAACAGAATTAATAGCTAGTTACCGAACACTGCTAAAATACCTATAAATCCATACATTCTGGATAACCAAGGATGGTCGGAGCGAAGCGACAGAGCCACGGACGCATAAATGCAAGCCGAACGCCTAATTGTTTGAGATAATTTCCGCGAAAATTGACAAGGAGTATAATTCTGTGTGGTGTGTTGCTGCATTTTACTGTAATAATGCTAACCGGTTAAACCAGTATACGAACTCCTTCTGCACCAGAACGAAGTCAGCGACAACAAAACGCGATGAAACACATTACACAACACCGCTGGTCATTTTGGATATCTTCTGTGATGATCATTCACAAAATAATATAAAATTCTTATAAGATAGTTTGCAAGAATAATTTATTTGATGCGAGTTTGCATGGTCTTACTTTGAGATGAAAGTTTCATTGATTTCCAACTGTAAAGCTTTTTGGACATTCTTATTCTCATTCATTTGGGCACTTTTAGATGTTACACATATGACCAAGAATAGTATTTTCAAAAAGGAGGCAAAAATGTATCGGTTTAATTTTCATGCTTAGACTTTCTCGGGGACTTTCTACTGGATTATAATGCAGCAGAGACATTTTTCATAACTTTCAGAAGGTGTCTCGCAGCATGTTTTGTCTGCTCGTACATTGGTTCTACCCAGGTTCTACCAAATTTACATTTGACAGGGAGTTATGCGAGCATGAGTTTTATCCAGATGCGAAAACATTTTTTCGTCTTATTTGATTTACATTTGAATTAACGTTGGTTAAAAAATAAAATAAAACAGCACCTTGAAATATTCTAAATTATATAAATTCTAAATGTCTCGATTTATTCTCTTTCAAATTCGAATCTTCAAAGCATTATCAATATTTCAAGAATCCTGATTTCTCTACTTTCATTTAATCTCAGGTTGAAAAACTGGCAGCATCGTTCAAAACTGATCTAACTTTGAAATAGCTCAACGCCAACTATTGTACATGGCAATACAACTGAAATCATGGTTGCTGACTAAATTATATATTCAATATTTGTAGACGTCAAACTAGATAGATTGTATCTTACAATTAATACTAAGGGACCCCCGGGAAGGGACCGCTCATTATTTATGACCGGGGTTGCATGGGGCCAGAGAGATTGGGGTTTGGTAAATAATAAATTATTGTCAAAAATGGTTGGGTAAACAAACAAAATAATGCAATTATATCACCAATTCCATTTAAACTACAAAGAGTAAGACAGTGATGCATATTTAGCTCTAAACCAGCTCTATAATTCATTTTCATCTAAACCAGCAATTTTGGCTGTAATAGCTTGAAACAAGAACTTCCATATCTTTGTGCAAGGAGTATCAAAAACAAAGCACCTCGATATTTTACTTAGGGTTTGTTAAACAAATTTTTGACGCTCTTTATGGTTGGGTAAAAGGAATATATAGTTGAAAAATTAGAGCTCTTCAGTCCCAGCCCCGGTCATAACTAATGCGCGGTCCCTAAAAATGTTGTAAGAAGTTAAAAAAAAATTGAGGGGCATATTTTTAAACTATATTTAGAGTTCATTAGCTGATTAGAAGAAGTAGTAGACGTATTTAGCAAACAGTACGCACGAGCATTGCTATAAGCCGAACTGTATGATGGTAGTTTGTTCAAATTGAACGTTAAAATGTCATTTCCATCAATCAAACAATCATTGATCGACGTAACGAAATCGTAAAATATACATCAGACCATAATCAGACCATTGTGCGTCAGTCCTCCCTCCTACATGCTCATCATCGACAAGATAGCGTTTATTCTGATTTAAAATTATTCCATGGTCGTATTTACATTGGTTTATAGTTGTCGTTCGTGCGAACTCATTGATGAATACGATATATTATAAATTGAGTTGACACATAAATAAGTAATATTTATATGTAGAAATGTAATAAAAATTTAGGAATATTTTGAACAATTATATTTGCATAATTGCAATTTATGAAGTATATTTATCTGTTTATTGCCGAGTAACTAAAAGAGTCGCCTGGAGAGTACGTGCGTTACCCTCATATTGGACCTTACAAATTTTATCACCTAGAGCCACCTAGATCAATCTACGTGTATTTATAGGGGTCGTGGCTAGATCAAGGAGTAACTCAAGGACATTTTATGACTTTTTATGGATTCTTTTGATTATATTAAATTAAGATTTCAACCGATTTTCAAAATTCTTTTTGCATTTGGTATCTTTGTATATTTACCACAAACCTACCATGTATAATTAAAAAATATAAAAAAATTACTCAACTTTTAAAATAAACTTCGTGATAAAAACTTTTTGGCTGACTAACATTTGTTGCAATAATATTTTTACTTTTCATTTTATACTAAACAGATTTGTAGTAAATATAAATAGGTAAGAGATACAAAAAGAATTTTGAAAATCGGTTGAAAACAGAATTTGACACAAATAAAAGATCATCATCATCATCATCATTTATTCAGAACCTTTAAGTTATACATAACTTTTTTTCAAAGGACTGATAGTCATAAAAAGCAATAAAATAAAAAATAATACATAATAATAAAAAAAAGTCATAAAAATATCCTTGAGTTACCCCTGATCTAGCCACGACCATTTATAAGAGTTCGGACATTCAACTCTTGGGGCTCATCATCATTGAAAGAGGCACATAAAAGAGTGTTGTAAATAGATAGCTCTGAGTGTCTGGTTGACCATTTTACTCTTTCGAAACTTCTTCCTGATAAAAATTCCTAAATTAATTTGCATGCACCTTTTAAAGTACCAATCACGGTGCTTCAAACAAAGGTGACATATTCATTACAGGTAATCTATTAATTTAACAGACAAAACATTTTCTATAAGCTCTTATTAATTGCTTCTTAGTTAAAAGGTCTCTATGATTGTACTAATTACATTATTTCAAAGGTAATTAAATTGATCGTATGCCAGTTATTGTATTATATATATATAGCAATGTGCTAAATTTAATAAGATTGTAAAATTCGATTATAAATTGAAGTCGTAAATTGATTAATAATTCTTGTCATTAAGTTCAATTGTGCAGATTCAATGTGTGTCCTTATGCCCGTGAAATCAGAAGTAATGACGCAAATGGCCTCATTATGAGGAGCTGTAAGAAGATTACACGCGTCAAACTTTTTAACGCATGCGATATTACTACAGCCTCTCATAGAGCGATTGTAAGTTGTAACCATCATTGGTGATTCGATGATATTGATTGTATGTAACAATGTAAATGCCTCTAATTTTCAAGTTTAAAATCATTCTGGAACTGTTGTCAGTTTGCAACCGTTATTATCAACCCACCAATCATGTCCTATGAGCTAGAACCTACACTTCTTATGTTGCATAAATTGAGTAACAAGGCGATTTTTTAACAAAATTCTATCAATTTCTTGTTCCCAAATGTCAGATACATTTACTGTCATTATTTGAGTTTCGATGGCGTAATTATGCCTTGCACACAATTTGTCTGGTTTCCAATGAGAATTAGTAGCAGTATAATCAGATATAGACCGTCCTATATAAGAACAGGGTGCAGTCGTTCCCCTCACTGCAACGAGACATCAAGATTGTGTTAGAGTTAAGACTTTCATCAGTTATAAATTGTAAGAACGTGCAGTCTGCCTCCTGCAATCTATCACGGCTGGACACCCATCATGCCCTTATCTTGCCATATCCACGTGTCTCGAAATGCGGGTCGAATAATAATACATTATATAGCAGCAAGTAGTATGGTGATAGACTGTCACGCTATGATAATTTACCGCGCCTCTTTTCGCCAACTTACGCATAGGATCAGGAACTATATAGATACAGGATGCAGTGATGCACCTTCGATATCATTTGCAAACATTTTCGTAGAATAGGGTTTGTCACATATAGAGATTACCTTACATCATGCTTACAGATAAATAGGTTATAATAGTACACAGATGTAAAGCGAGGCTAATAATAGTTTCGACATAAATTGCAGTTTGTTTGATTAAGGGAGTTCCCATGCATATCAATCTCAAATTCTCAATAATTTTGTAAAGGACTCAACGAATGATCTCCCATTAATCACAATGCCCTTAGCATTCCGTGCAATCGTCTGAAAACAGGTTGGCATATAAACATCAATGAAAACACGCCTTGGTAATTTCTAATCTTTGAATCGCCATCAACTTAAATGCCTTATGAATAAAGGTATAAGCTGGGGTCCAGGTGTTGTTTATTTGAATGATGACCCTCCCCATTGCGGGTCTCATTTGCTGAGAAATATTTGATATTTTTGATGGTATTCATATCATATTCAATCACGAATTGACTATACATTTATGGAGTTATGGAGACAGTCTGCATTTTTAGTAATTTTTTAGGACAGATGCTCATTAGCGATTCATAATATTTATTCTGACGATGCTTTGTGCTTTCATCATCATTATCATCATTTGAAATTATATTTTGTAAAATTGTACCTTGCGTAAAGATCAGTTAAAATACATTTACTGTTATTTAATATCCACGCTTCTGGGATAAATTTTATTACATTGTTATTCAGTGTTCTTGTTTCTTATATAATTGAACAACAACTTTTTCCAATGTGAAACATTATTTTTAGAAGGCATTCAATTTATGCGATACCGAAACATGTACCGAACTACATCCTGTGTATAACTATATGATCTGGTCATAATCTACTATCGTTTTTGTAAAATCTGGATAATCAGTAATTTGAGAATGATTGTAATGAATAGGATTTATACATTATTTCATTTCTATACTTTTTAAGATCATTTAATGTCGTTTATCCCCTATAGGCTTGCTTGCACTTATAAGCCTCTTCTCAAGACCAGAAGTTAGACTCAATTTTATCATTACGCAAAATTAAGCTTAAGTTGAAGGATGATAGTGATAATAATTAATTATATTGTGCTATAATAATGATTTTATTGCAGTATGCCTGCGTGATAAAATGATAGCTGATATTATTTCTCTGGTGAGGACGAGGGGAAGCTCGATGTTTCATGGCTATTTCTAAACATTCTATCTGGGTTTTATAAACATCTGATTTGTACCCAAGGATTATAAAACGATCTCAAGTAATTGTTTTCTCGTCTATTTTGACATAATCTTTAATTTGATCTCAATTTCAAATTCTACTGTTATAAGAAAAGTTTGTTGATCTTTCAATCTTTCTATGTTTCTAAACTTTCCAAATCAACTTTTAAATAATAGTGACACGTGCTTCATACTAGAATGCTTGGAAATGTGTTTAGAGGGCGTGTCATGAGCGGAGACATGACCGAATTCTTAACCATCGGCAAATTCACTAAATTCTATTCAGTTTCTTGTTATAAACATGGGCGCTGTTTACTTAGAGAATGTAGGTTCCGAATTCAACGGTCTTCATCTTTTAATAAATTCAACATTGTGATTCAAAAACTATCACGGGTTCGGGACGTAATACATATATGCACCACCTAGGGTGTCGCTTTCGAAATTATGTCCTGCAGCTTTTCCGATGAAACAATACAAACAGCAAAGAGCATATTCACTTTTGAAATCTATGCATTTCCTATTCTAGCACATCAGCAAATCAGAGTTTTAAAAAAATAAAAAGGACTCTTTACGTAATTAGATAATTTTTGAGATTAATTCCTTGAAAATTCTGTTCAATCAAAATTTTGTTTGACAGCCATTTGAATGTTGATGTCGCGATCGAGGCCAGGTGTTAACGCGTGCAAAAATGTATTGTTTTGAAATTGCAGCATGATTTATGCACATGAAAGCCACAAAGTTATCGTCTACAAACATTTGCATTTCAATACGCGTAAGGTGCGTTGTATGTCCATGTGTCACTTGTATATTCTATATGTTATATGTATCTTTTAATCCGTTATCATTGTCAATTACAACGTGTTTTGCAATGTGCGCGTTTATTTCAGAAAGACTTTCATTACAAGGTGTTGATCGTCTATGACCTCGCTTCGTGATCTATATCTTCGAACAAGAGAGTTGAAAACGTCCAAACGAATTTCAAAAGCATTAATAAAGTGATGTAGACAAACGAAGTATGCTGAATTATAAATCATAAGGAATGGATTTTATTTTAAAGAATACAATTAAGAAACCATTTGGTATTGCTTTAAACAGGAAACAATTGCTTTCGTGACTTCATATAACGATAATTATTGTGAAGCAATTTTTAATCGACATTTCATACTTTCAACGTTTAAATTCCACATAATCAAGTGGTTTTATTATTGAAATATATCTACTACAGCTGATCTGTGGTGTATATATTACATTTCCAAGCTTGGATTTACTCCCAACCAGGATGCTATATGATTTAAAATGGTATCGTATTCATTATTTCCTTGTAATCCTAATAATCTCTCTTCTCATTAAACAAAGTCTGGCGAAATCAGGTGAGTGTTTTTACTTTTGAATTTCCATTTTTATGATTAATAATTTCATCTCGCTAAATTGCAGCTGCTACATAGTTCATTATTTAATTGTAGCTCAATTTTAAGATGACAGTTATGTTCAAGAATTCATTATTGACGTTTGACGCGTGTTTTGATCGGCGCGTCAAGAGATCATGACCGAAATTGTAGTGTTGTAGCCGATCTCATCTTTCTTGATTCTATAAAATAATTTAGCAATTCAAACTTATAATAAGCAGAAGATACATCAAGATTTAATCATTGAGTTTTATATTATCTCCAACGTTTCCGTTTTTAAAAGCAGCGTCTCTGAGCCATTTTGAAAATTATTTTGTGTGTTGCCACTTTTGAGGATAAAATGTTGTTGAAACGTCAAATTATTTATTATTCTTTACCGAGTCAACTTTATTCACGTAGAAAATACGCAAACTGGAACAGTTTTTGAAGCCTCAAATACCCTAGATATTTTTTAAAAACATTGTATGTCGCTAGCTTATTGAATTTCTAATTAGGACAATTAGGTATTATATCAGAGGCCTAAGGCATAATATTTTGAATACAATATTACAAAAGAATTAGCTCACATTTCAAATACCCTAGACCAATCAATAAGTCGTATAATTGAAAGCTTATTTAAAACTTCTCTCATTAGCTGATAGCGTTAGGAGACAGTCTAATTTATTAAAAAGTGCGTCTAGAAATTTAAGCCATATTGCGTGCAGCAGAAGTTGCAGAACTCTGATTGCAAATTGCTAAATTAGCTCAGCCAAAATTGATAAAAATTGTGTGAAATTAAATTTGTAATAAAAATTCAAGATATTTTGGTATTGAAAAAAAAAAAAATTTAAATAACAAATATATATTTGATATTTGTTTGAAACGATTGTACAAGGATCAAGAAGTCTTAAGCTACTTTATGTGGTATATATATATATATATTTAACCGAATATATTACGGACCGAACTCGTAATCTTTGAGTCATAATTTCTATATATATATATATATATATAATAATAATTAATTAATTAAAAAAATTAATTTTATTGAGTATGAACTCTTATACACACATGTATATGAAAGGCTTTGCCTCGTCTCTGTTTTATACTCTATATATATATATATATACTCTCTGCTAGAATATATATTATCTCTGTGCGGTTATCTCACACACAAAAGCAACATCTTGTGTGAATTATTTGAACAATTGATATGATGTCCAGCTGTTCGTGATCATATCAATTTGCTCATTATTTATTAATAAGCCATCCAACATGGTGAGAATGTAAACAGCTCAGTGGAATTTATGTTTTTATGCCAAACAAAGTATATTGATTCAAACAGTAGGCAGGCTATTGTTGAAACAATTAAGTTGTTATGTGTTAGGATATGGGTTTGACGACTAACTAATTTACAGAAATTACTAGCAGAAATTTTGTTTGGAAATTTTTTTTTAACTTTCTGCTTACACTATGAGATTTGAGCTATCGATCAGAAGTTTACAATATGTAATTTATTGTGCATTCGACCAAATGTTGCCTTCCGGCTACTGCCTCAATAAAACTATTTGAATGAGAACGATATTAATTAGAATATGGTAATGATAGGCCTATGTAAACAATTATTAATTCAGAGTAATTCAAAAATAATTTTAAATTCTGATATTTGAAGTTTTTATTCCTGCAGTAATTATATCCTCCTCAAAATTGTGACAGGTTTTCAAAAATTGTGATGTAATAATTATTTACTTGATTTTGAATACGAAAAATTCTGAATTGGTTAAAAGTAATTTCTTCTATTGTTTATATACTTTAGTAAAATGTGGTGGTACTTTGACGAACTCAACTGGATCATTTTGGACGCCAAATTATCCCAATGATTATCCAAATGGTACAGAATGTATTTGGCTGATTAAAACAGATATATCGCGGTATATTGAAGTAACAATAGAAGATCTTGATATTGAACCGTATCGTGATTGCAAAACGGATAAATTAGAAATCAAAGATGGTTCTTCAATGTACTCTCCTATGATTGGTATGTTGATTGTTTATTCTCAAGGTTTTCTCATTTTACTAAAGATGCAATTTAGTATTGGTTTGCCTATACAGTGTAACCCGCGTATGTGCAATTCGGATAAGTGAATTTCCCGCTTATTTGCAACCTGGCTTTGAAATCCGTTAAACATTTTTCTGGTCAAGGCATTGTTAAACAATTTCGGATAACTGCAAATTCGGATAAATGCAACGAAAACCGTTGGCAATTTTGACTTGCACTTAAGCAGGTTACACTGTATATGCAAAGCAACAATTTATGAAAATAAACAATTCTGTCGGCTAAAATGTTGGCTGTTGGCTGTTGGCTATATTTGCTAATAGTTCTCTACATACACGAAGCATGAATAATTTTACTTCAGCCAACATATTTACTTGTTACAAACAGCAATACTGACTACCTCACCCATAGATAGCTGAGACATTATAATAATAATAATAATAATAATAATAATAATGAATTTATATAGCGCCATTTCTTAGAATAATCCAATGGCGCTTTACAATATAGTTAATTAGTATCGAGAAATTATAATAGAACCCCCATAATAGGTATGAAGGGTATATATCAGTTAGGTATATTATAACAATATAATATCTTGGTGAAATCTTAAATCTTAATTTATACAATCTTTGAACACTAGATTACTTTAATGAATAATTTTTTTTTTTACTGTTGACTATGCTTTGACTAATACTAAATGTAAATTATCAAATAATTAACTGAGCTTCATAAATTGTAAGCCTCCTTAAACAGGAAGGTTTTAATGTTCGTTTTAAACTCAGAAAGAGATGTACAACTACGGATGTCAATAGTTAACTGTTCCATAACTCGGGGGCCATGTAACAGAATGCCCGGTTTCCGTACGTTTTTAAATTGCATTTTGGCTGGACATTCACATTAGAGACACACATTGAGAATGATTGATAAAAATTTACCTCATCAAACTCTATTTAATCACATAACCACAATAGATCTTAATTCCAGCACACTTGGACCAACCTGTCACTCCATTTAATCATTGACATATTGATAACAATATATTGATACTGTACAGTCAGATCTGTTTTAACGGACATCGGTCACCTCTATACAGCAATCACCTGTCTATAGTGGTCACTCTAAAATTGTATTTTCTTTTGAATAAACCCTGTGATCACCTGTCTATAGAGGACAATTTATCTACATGTTGGTGCTGACTGTTATATACAGGTTACCGTGAGCCATTTTAACCATGTTTCAATAATTAAGTACATCAAAACAAATTGTGGAATTTTTAACTCGTTAAACTTAAATTAATAATAAAATATTAAAATTATTCTATTGAAAACTCTTGCTGAATTAAATTTAAAATTATTAAAAACATCAACATAAAATTGCAATTTAAAAATTTCTTAGAATTCTTACAGTAAAAAGTAAGATATTTATAACTAACTTGTTTTAATCTTTTAAAGAATATATAACCTAGTGTTTTGATTTCTTCGTTTAAATAAATTTTTAAAATTTTAATTTTAATTTAATACAATCAACATAAAGTTACAATTTGAAAATTTCAGATAACTTTTGAAATAACATAATTATAATGTCACCTTGAAGTTTTAACATTTTAAAGAATATATAGTGTTTTGAATTCGTCGTTTAAATATATTATTAAAAATTAAATGTTTAATTTAATATAAATTTCTATTAGGCATCACAAGTCAACAAGTGTACGATGGAATCGAGGGTAAGTTAATAATTTTTAAACTTCACCTGCTGTCAACAACAAAATTGCTAAATTCTTCATAAAATTAAATTATAAACATAAACCAAATCCTAATGATAGTAGTAGTATAAATAGTGTCAAAAAGTGTTTTGCCTTGCGGAAATGACGTTGTCAGATTTTGTGGGATTGAATTTTAAATTTCTCCAAAATTCTAAAGATTATATTTATTATATCTATTAGATCTATTTTTGTTTATTCATGGTTACATGAATTAAAAATAAAGGAAAATTTGATACGTATATCATGTCTGCAATCGTAAATTTAGGATGTGATATTTATGCCAGTCACCCTTTTCTTGTAAAAATAAAAGTGTTTCTTCCCACAATTTTCCTTCAAATTCTACAGTATACATGACTTGACTGTTTAACAGATTTTAATTAAAAATAGAATACAGTAATATTAACAATGTCACAGTTGTTTTTAAGTTATCTACTGTAGTTAATGCAGAAAGGAGAGAATTCCTCAGAATAGCTGATGTCCTTTATTACCTACCAGCTCTATAATAAACAAAGTTAATCAACAGCATTCAGTACTGATAGAAAAGCGTGAAAGTATACCATCACTTTCATGGAGTTAGAAAAATTTAAAGTTACGCCTGCATTGCCGGATGGTCTGACAAACTTGGGTATCGTGGTATCTTGATTTTTTTACATGACTTACAGTAATGTTAACAATGTCACAGTTGTTTTTAAGTTATCTACTGTAGTTAATGCAGAAAGGAGAGAATTCCTCAGAATCGTTGATGTCCTTATTACCTACCAGCTCTACGATAAACAACGTTCAACAAAATAAGCACATTATTGTTTATTATCAAACTGTTGATTGTATATTGGTAAATTTATCTAACTTTTGATTTAATTTTATCGTTAGGTGGACAGTATTGTAATACGATACGACCGCCACGCATCATTACATCATCGTCACATTATCTTCGTTTTTGGTTTCATTCTGATAGTCGAGATACGTACAGGGGATTTTTCATTACATATCGAACGATCAAAGAGCCAGGTAAAAAGATAGACTATTATTATTATTTTCATGTTCTTTAACAACGTGTTAGCCTGCGTTACAGACCGCAATTCATTCACGAAAAAATAGGATCTGTGTGACTTGTTCGATTTCTCTGTCCGGGCCTCGTATCAGAATAAGATTGATGTCACATAATTATGCAAGATTAAGATGATTCTCACCGGGATTCTCACATCCCTTTTTTCACTTCAGTTGACATGATTGCAATAAGTTCTATTTTAGGCTTCGTAGCTATGAAAATTAATTGATCGAACAGAGGTGATGAATTTATTCACTAAGAACAATAGATTAACCACGCATCGATCAGAAACTTCCGCTCTACGTTTTTGAAAAGTGGCTGAACAGAGAACTGCGGAAATCACACAGACCCTTTTCTTTTGTGAATGAATCATGGTCTGTAACGCAGACTAACAATGTATGTGATTGGTTGATTGCTCGTCAGGTTACGTAAATTAAATCGGCAATTTCCCTCCGAGAGCGGGAAATAAGTTGTTATTATTTTTATGTTACCAACCTTCATTGTTGTTATTTATTGATCAACTCCTGGAATATATTGACTTTGTTAATTTTCCCTTTGTACAAGGACCACCTGTCTGTTATGGCCATCTCGTTTGTCATAATTAAGTTTGGTTATTAAAATCATATACTGTTTAAAGAGATCGGATCGGTTTTGGGTTGTGTAGCACACATTTAAGGTCGATTCCTTATTTTTAAGGTTTGCATCTAATCTAGGTTTTACAAGCGTGGGTCCAGATTAGAATTTAGTTCCAAAGAAAGAAAAAATATGATCCAATTTGATCCGGCTCTGTTGAAAAGTTGGGACATCTTACGATATGCTTGATATGATAACATTATAAAGAGAAGTTGTAGTAATTTTATCCTCATTCAGAACTACAGACCCATCAAGCATCCTTTTTTATTTTAGTATGTGGCGGTACAATTTCATCTAAGAATGCAATAATTCATTCACCGCGCTATCCTCTTCTGTACCCGTCTGGAAAATCATGTTCCTGGTTAATCAAAGCACCACCAGCCAAATACATTCATCTTCAATTTCTTGATTTCGAAATGGAATTTATATGCAAATCAGATGGGACATGCCAGTGTGCTGATTGGGTAGAACTTAAAGATGGTCCAAGATTAGTTGGCAGGTTAGAAGATTATTACAGTGCAGTGAAACCTGTATATAACAGCCACCTATGAGAGGAAGATAAACTGACCACTATGGGTTGGTTCAATAGAAAATATTATTTTAGACAATTCAAGAGTGGTCACTATAGACAGGTGACCGCTTTATAGAGGTGCCCGTTATAACAGGCTAGACTGTATATCATTTAAACATTAAATAAGGATGTATGTTAACTAATTAATGAGCCGGTATAGCGGTGTGTGATTAATTGACATGATATATGCAATTGTGAAAATGGCTATGTATGATTTTTAAGAAATACTATGATTTGTTTGATGAAGTGCAAGTCAAAAGTGCAAATGATTTTCATTGCATTTATCCAAATTTACGCTTATCCAAAATAGTTTATAGGATTTCGAAGCAAAATTGCAAATAAACGGGAATCTACTTTTCTGTTTTGCGCTTTAGTGGGTTAGGCCTACACTGAATTTCTTTAACATTACCTACAGGCTATATTTAAGAGTTACTTAAATTTGTGCATGCTTCTTTACAGTCAATTTTAAATTATTTTTGACCATGTTTTTTTGTCTTTTTTATAAATTATTTGCAGTTATTGTTTCTCTTCACCATCAACATTTGTTTCAAGCTCAAACGAACTAAGATTAAAATTTTGGTCTGGACCAATCGGACGGTCAAGAGGATTTAAAGCGATCGTATCAACTAGCTCAACGCCAGGTAATTAGTTATTAGTTATCATTTAGTGTAGGATCCAACAACAAAATTCAGAATATGTTCAATCGTTGCTTTCATTGAAATTGTCTTTAAAGACTTTGTTTTTATTTGAAAGTCATATAGCAAGCTTCAATAAAGTCACATTTTGAGCAGGGGGTACTAAGACCCTCGTAAAGGATATTCAGCCCCTTGTTTTGGGTAAATTTTTGATATTTCTTTTAGCAGTTTTTCAAATAGTTTCTATAAATAGCCCCTTTGTCGTTGCTACCCCAACATCTCCTCAGAATTTTAAAGGATTTTGAAATCAACATAAGTCTGGTTTTTATTTAGAACCGAGAGGAAAGTGGCACCAGTGGCAGTCGCGGGTCTTCTCCAGAATATCAAACATGTTTGATTTTCAGGAGAAGACTGACGATGAATGCGTTTAGATTTGACTCGTGAATTCAATCATTTTTCACAGAACTGTCCATAATAAGCAAGATAATGATGATTAAGAGGTTGAAATAAAAAATTCAATATTTACGGGGAAGACATTACAAAATTACGGATTTAGTCTACTGCGTGATTGATATGCATTGTTTCTTAAACTATGCACTGCTACTAGTAACGGCATGCTGAATCTATTTCTGATTGTGTTTACAGTTTTTCAAAATGTCTCCCATGTATTTAGCTGTCACTAATCAGATATTCAATGTTTGTTATTTATAGGATGTGGTGGTGATTTTCTATCTCGAAATGGGACATTCATTACCCCAAATTTTGCCCCATTAGCACAAACATCTTATCCAGCATTTTCTGATTGTATTTGGACTATAACAGCACCCCAAGACCATTACATTTCATTACATTTCACCTATCTTGATGTTGTGTCAATCGATCAAAGTTTTTGTATTGGAGATTATATCGAAGTGAGAGATGGTAGTGACAATATGGCTGCCCTTGTTGGTAATTTAACATCAAATTTTATACATTTTAATATTTGAGCTGTTATGTTAATTAATCACTAGATAGGATTAGGAATAATCATGATCATATCATAACATGATCATAGTGTAGTGGTTAGGGTGTTGGACCTTGGCCCGCATGGTCTTGGGTTCAATCCCTGGCAGACGCAAAATACTAACCAACTAACCAACCACCCTAGAGGTAAATAATTAATAAAAAAATAATAATAAATCAAAAACAAGCCACAAATTATAACCAGGGATTGATGAATCATTTGATAATCAAACTTATTCGTAGTGAATGACTTGTAAGCTGAGTTTATAATATATTACATATCTATTATTCCTGACCAACAATCTGACTCTGTTCTAACAATTTATTGATAGGAATGTTTTGCAATTCAAATTCTCCACAAGTTCTTTTATCAACAAAAATGTCACTTTATATCAAATTTCATTCTGATGGAAGAGATCATGGAAGAGGCTTCCAAGCAAAGTTTAAAACGCATCGGAAATGTAAGTAGAAGTTTATGTGTAATTTTTTTTCCAGAGTTGCTCTAACCTTCCACGATCTAGGATCACATGATCCCCCCATTTTTGTCCCCGTATGGTGAGATCATCAATTGACTTAATAAGACGGTATTGGCTAGTAGCATCTCAATAATCAATGATACAGTCAAACCTGTTATAAGGAAAGGACCACCTCTATACAGCGGCCACTTGTCTATAGTAGTCACTCCTGCAATGTCTCAAATATCAACCCTGTACACAGGGTCCGACAAAAGGTTCAGCCTTCTGGAATCCTGAGGCATTTCAACTTTTTCTTCTGAATTTTTTTGTTGATGTTTGACCAATAAATCATTTGTCTAGCCTTCCAGGATCTAGGATCCCAGGATCCCCACTTTTGTCAGACCCTGCCTGTACATAAAGGCCATCTGCCTATAGGACAATTTGCCTACCTCTTGAAGCTGGCTGTGATATACAGGTTTCACCGTAACAACTTTGCTTTCTCTATCTCTCTATAGCTTGCCGGGATTCACTTGGACTTGAAGATGGACGTCTTCGTGATGGCTCTCTGACTGCCTCATCATTTCTTCAAATGAAAAATCCAATTCGGTCATTATCAGCTCATCATGGCAGGCTCAATGCTCAATGGGCGTGGTGTAGTCAGGTAAGTGAAGGGGTGGGATTTATCCTTTGTTAGAGAAATGTTAAGATGATAGCTGCTGTTAGTTAATATTGATCATTCTAGGTTAACAAATTATGTATTTAACTTTCTAAAATTAGATGTAATCGGCAGTTACTTTTGAAATTGAAGATGAAACAAATTTATTGATTTATTTGTAGCTTCATTAGCCTAATTTCGAAGATAGTTCCTATCAAATAGTTCCTCCTTCGAGGGATTGGACATGAGACCTTTGAAGATCCACAACCCCACAACCATTGTCATCTTTTTAACAGTAACCATCATAGTGATGAAATAACTACAAAATATTTTGTTTGATTCGAGAGAAAAAAATGTTGATATTTTTAATTGAAAACTATAGACAAAACTATTAAGAATGACATGTTTTAAAGATTCAGGACTTTCAAACTTTGCACAGTTTTTCTTCCTTAATTTGTTTTTCAAACATTAACTATTGTTATCCAATAATAGCAGTATGACCAAACGTATTTTCGGATATTGTGTTTTCATTTCCTGTAAATGCATGCGAGATGAATTTGTTTTGATGAAAACATGGGTAAGGACTAATATGGCCTATTAGATGAGATAATAATAGAACTTATCATTTGACGTACATTTGATAAGATTATTTGACTTTTCTTATCATAATAATAGAACCACGCCTCTGTGTTTGTTCATTAGTTTAATAAATTATATTGATCATTTTTCTATGATTGTTTTAATTAATTTATCTTTAGGAGCAACTATTTTACTCAACTGGGGAATATTTCCAAATTCAATTTCCTCTATTGACAAAAATTTCAGCCATCAGTACACAGGTAATAAAATGATTGTCGTAAACATAATACATCATGTGTGGTCATTGGTTCATTGAATTTATTATTAACCAATCATATCATATGATTTCATTTCATTAGGGTTACTTTCTACCTTCACCTTATAACCACAGCCAATACATTACAAAGTATCGATTGCGTCATTCAATGGGGGATGGTACTTGGCGAGATTATAAAAGTTTGAATAATTTCAACGACCAATTACCATTCACGGTAAGTGCGAGTTTGCATAACGAAGATTAAGAACATTTAAACCCCATAAAAGTTATTGTAAATGTATCGTACTACCAATGGTGGCCGTGCCATGGATTGGCTCGTTTCACCAAAAGAAATGATTTCTTTACTGATCTCAGCCACGACATTGTAACAGTGTAGATCAAGCTGAACAGAAATCATGGCAGATTATAGATACGCCTTGATTGTCAACGCGCAGCGATACGCCGCTACTCTAATGCAATTCCCTCAGGATCATTCCATCTGCCATCAGAAGATGGAATTTATTTGATCTTCAGATAAAGTCAAAGCTGTGTTGAATTTTAGAATGATGTAAACCTATCTGATTTATTCAGGAAAAACTGTTTTATAATATTAAATTTAGTTGTTGTTGTTTCTTCAATTTTTTTCTCGCATCATGACACAAATAAAATAATGTATAGTAATTAATCAAGATATTTTGTTAGGCTTAAGATAAGCCTATCGGATAATGAAGTAACGCCATTTAAAAGGGTTCCCAAATCATCTCGATTGGTTGTATGACGTGAGACTGTTTTTCTTACAGGTTTTCAAAGGAGGTCACGATTGGGAAGTTGCCCACAAAAATGAACTCAATGTACCCGTTGTTGCGCTTATGGTCCGCATTTATCCGTTAGATTTCGTTAGCGGATTACAGAAGCATATTTGTTTGCGATCAGAATTATACGGATGCCCGCTTGAATTAGGTACGGTATTTTACAGTCAGATCTCTTCTTATAGAGTTTAAATGCAATGCTAAATAAAATCTCTGTAAGTTTGAGAATAATCACAATTATTCTTACACGCCTGTCACTAAGTATAGTTGATTAAGAAATAAATCAATGTATCTTTCGGTCTTATAATCCAAGCATTTAAAACAGTTTTGAGAGTAATGACATTAGCTCGCAATTATGATAGGCCTACTAACTTTCAAATTCTTGCATAACGTAGAATAGTCAAAGCTTGAATAGTCAAAGCTGGGATTCACACGGAAACAATATTTCAAGAAATCAAGGTCAAAAATGTTCTTATTTTGAGAATACATTCTGTAGCATGTCTGGAAACTTTTATTCGGACTAAATGGTGGCGTTTCTTGTGCTTCCTCAAGTTTCAAGAAAATAATTATTTAGGTACGACGCTATTTTCTTGGCAATTCTTGGCTTGACGTTATAGATAATTGAAGTAATACTATATGAGTTAAACTACAAATAAACATTTCCCGTTCACAAATAATGTATGTGCTATTTTATTTATTTTAGGAAGTGGTAGAGTGTACAGTTCAGAACATGATGTATTCATTTATAATTCAACGTCAACAGAACCAGCAACTGTCAATCAATGGATTATTACACCACCCCCTAGAACCCCTAATACGTATTACCATATTAATATTAATGATTTCTACGTTGACTGTAAAGAAGGTAAAGTAATAATCTCACATGATCCCTTGGGAAAGGATAAAGTAGAATACTGTGGTAGTTCGAAGCCAGTGGAGGATATTGTTTCTGCATACCAACCGACTTGGATTGAAACAAAAACACTGGCAGCACAAAGTCAACCATTGACGTTCAAAGTATCATATACAACAGAAGATATAGGTGAGTTGGTTATCTTTACATATTTTTCATTTTAAGGTATTACTGACAGACCTGTTAGACCGGTCACCTCTGTACAATGGCCACTTTTGTAATAATATTTTCTATTGAATCAACCCGGTGTATAAAGTCCACCTGCATAAAGCGGTCAATCTCTCCTAATATCATAGCTGGATGTTATATACAGGTTTCAATGTATAATGTATGCAGTCAATCTAAAACACAGTATTTCGCTGTTACCTCAGACTTACCCATTGTTAAAGGCATACCCATCGCGTCACGGTCTTGCGTGCATCACGCATCAAAGACCTAGCGCAAAGGCCGCCGGTCAAATTTATACCTTTAACTTTTGTAGTATATTTCATTTAATTTAATTTAATTCCACTGTATATAACATACTGCAGAGTCATTCTGTTGATATTACGTGGTGATAATAGTCTTTTTGATGTTTATGTTTCTAAACACCCTTATCTCATTCAAGGTTCGGGACAAGTTCTCCGTTTGGTCACTGGTTTGATTAATTCTTCTATTTCCACGACAACAAACGATCAGTCTGTATGGTTTATTATTTTACCAATAAATGGTCGTATTGATCTTCACCTCGATGTCATGGGTATAGCCTCGAAATCAAACGGTGATTGTATTGATTTTGTGGAATTAAAAGACGGACTTGCGGGTGAGTTTTTGTAGTTTCCGATCATTTTCCAAAAGTCCTGCATTTTTGATACTAATTGTGATCTTGAATGACCCACTAGAAAGCTATCGATTAAAGGATGATATGAAATAGTTCCGTTGTTCTGTTCTTTATAGATCAGTTGCATATTATATAGTACCTATGAAGCAGGCGATCTATAACAGTGTTTGTAAGTGCCATGCTGCAAATACAGTAATAACAGTGAAAGACATCTCATTTTGGTGTTGTGTTTTATAATTACCTTTCAATAAAGACCACCTTTTCTAACGGTCATTTTGATTTATTGTTTCACGTCCACCTTGCTAATGGTTTCTCTGACACTGTTTCCAATAACATCTCTGTATTGTTTTGTAGCCTCATCTCCAAGTCTTGGTCGGTTTTGCGGAGCAAGAGTGAAGAAATCTATAGTTTCTGCTGCTCGATATTTAAGAATTGAGCAAAATATAAGTAGTAAACAGACTTTAAAAGAGAAAAACTCACATCCAAATACACAGTTTGGATTTAAATTGATTTACAAAATGTGGAAAAGAAAGTTAAAAAAACGTGAGTATATTGCAAAGTTATTGAAAAGCAAATGGCTTCAAAGTAAAATTATATAACAAACAACACAAATTTATCGAGGTTTGAATAATAGACGCATGAATTATTTACATTACGTCATACAAAAAGCACACTAACCACGTGATCATATTAATATAACTAATCATACTATTTATGAGTAATTTATGCTACTAATAGTAAATACTAATTTCATTATTTACAGTTGCCTAGCGACTTCATTCAGTGAGATTTTTTTTAAGCGTATTGTCCATAGGGCATTTATAAGTACTAATGTGTTTTATTGTAGAGAGTAATTAATATTATAAGTAATATATTGTACATACGTCATAAAACTATAATGAATATTTATATACGAAACATGAAAAATAGATTTTAGTTTTTATTATTTATTTTTAACACAATATTATATTTATTGTGTAACACTATTACAAAATTAACACAAAGATAAACTTTTAGTTGATTATCATAAATGCATCATTCATTATTGAATAGCTATATATATATAATATTTTATTCCCTGGCGGATTAACTTGTATATCATCATGTAAACTATATACTATATGCAATATATTGCATTATAAATGCATAATAATTATTTAATAACACCTAAAAACTAACATGCAAATCACACCTAATCTCATGTCTCTTTTTTATTTATTCGATCATTCATTTTTTTTTAAATATTTCTATCTGGTATTTCTTATTTCGGTTTTATAAAGTCGATTTAATCTAGTTTCTACTGGTTACAATACAGTCATATAAGTATGCTCGTTTGCATGCTGGCCATCGGGGAGGCTCTGATGGGGAGTATGGTATCCCAGACAATTTCTCAATCTGCTTTGTTCCCAATTTTGATTCTCCCTGGTTTTTACTCGCATCTGCTATGAAAAACAATTAAGTCGAACTTTCAACATAAAATCCATAAAGTAATTTGATATTTATTCATTGTACATCGTGAGTTGTTTAAAATATACTACTACTTTACAGAAAAATTATGATGTATAATATAATCAATGCTAAACGCTAATAAACTAACTTTAAATGTACATAAAACCAACTGTATGCTAATCGGAACAAAACAGAAAATAAATAGATACGAACCTTTACAATTAGAAATTAACAACGAAAACGGAATCATACATAATGCACCACTAATTAATTATTTAGGAGTCCGCATTGATCCAACACTATCCTTCGATCAGCATATCGAAGCAATGATAAAGAAAATAAATAGAGGCCTAGCAGTACTAAAATTTGCACGGAAGTTTATCCCACAATATACAGCAGAGATGATCTTCAACACCATAGTCTTGCCACATTTCGACTACTGCGCTGTCGTATGGGGGAATTGTAAAAAACAACACATCGATCGCCTCCAGAGACTACAAAACAGAGGAATGAGGGTCATTCTCCGCTGTAATTATCGAACTCATGTCTCAGACATGCTCAACCAACTTGGTTGGCTACCAGTCAGAGACAGACTAACTACACAACAGCTAATATTCACACATAAACTAAAATTCAATTTAGCTCCTCCCTTGCTCTCCAATTTGTTTCAAAAACCACACTCCATTAGAACACGTGCACATTCCCACAATGACATCTACATTGAGTCAAGCCATAGACACTCATTCAAGTATGCTGGTGCTCATAAGTGGAATGACCTTCCGTCTGAGATGAAGATTGTTGCTAGTGGAACCAGTTTTAAGCATCTTCTCAAGAAGCAATTGCATAGCAAATCGTGACAAATTTTCTTTTTTTAGCCATAGACTTTATTGTAAATATTATCTATATACCAACTATAAACCTTACCTTTTATACTTATCGTGTACACATGTACACATATATATTATATTTGTTTCAATCAGTCCTGTGAAAAAAATCTCCTGTAGCTTATCAGGTTCTGAATAAATGATGATGATGATGATTTATCTCCCTGTTCCCGTTGGGTTAGGACAAAATCATCTCCTTTGCTCCCAGCCTGTTTCTGTCGGTCTCAGTCTCTCCAACACCAATATCAGAGCATCATCATTCCGCTATCTATAAGATTTTCAGATGAAACAATTTTGATTCCAAATATGTCCTAACTCAAAAACGTGCTCTAGATTATCTCAGATCCTTTTGTTGAAGTTTACATCACTTTAAGATTATCACAAGCATCGAAGGTATGTTAGCAACTTAATGTTAAAAGGTGTAGTATTCCCTGAAGGGGAGTTATTCATATAATTTACAAATTCATAAGTAAAATGTCCCTGTAATCAATTGACAACTCTATCCAAAATATGTTCGCGTCTTTTGATAAAGGTCTTGGGGGTCAAATTGTCCGAAAATGTAGCAATCGTGGAACATTCTGCCTCTCTGATCCGACTGCCTGTTGAGCATCAACGACCCAATTTCCCTTTTACCAGATTATTTGATGTATTCCTTTTGTTTGTCTAGCAATGTTTCGCCCAACAGCTGCTTTAAATTGGCAATTAGCTACTGCAAAACCGCATGACTCACTTCAGAACTCTATTCGAAGCAATTCCAAACTTATTTCTAGTAATTTTAATCTTAATTTCATTTTAACTCTAACCGTATTTACAATATGTCTTTTGTAAACAATTTATAAATTTCATTATTAATTAAGGAACATTCGAATAAGTTTTAAATTAATACTTTATTTTTCTGACGAAAAGGCAAAATATTAGTATAAAATCGTTATAAATTTATTTATCGATATAAACGTTATAATATGCTTTTTATTTAACCTACCAAATTTAAATCAAATTTAACCTATTAAAAATTAAAATGTATTTAAAAATTGTAATTAAAATTTCTAGGAACTTTGCATTTGTAAGATATTAACTATATAAATTAAACTGTTAATTATTATAATTGTTTGTATATAAACATTGTTTATCGAGAGTATAAAAATTTTAATAATAGCAATTAAATATGGTTCTTAATCTACAGTATGTATATGAACTAAATATTTAATATCCCCTTATAATTATGTTACCTCAAGTAAATGCTAACTTATTTATAAATTATACTAAACAACAGTAAATAAGAATTGTACTCAATATTAAAAATGAGTTCAACATTTTATAAATTATAAATATTCTGTAAATAATTAACATCTATAATGTATAATAAATTTGCATAATTATCAAATATATATTATATCGTTAGATTTAGTTTTTTCCTCTATGTGATACCAACCTGACCAGTGCGGTCAATTCATCAATATTATCTAGGAGGTATTTATCATAAACGGAGTGTGCAACAATTCCTATCACAAATTACCCGTTAAGATAGGGGTGGCCGGGTGCTACTAAAAGATTTATCTGATAAAATAATTGATGAGGGTTTGTTACTAATCATGAGTTATAAACGAAGTGCAATCAATCTTACAACTTTCCCGTTTAAAGATTCTAATATTGACATTTCAATTAAGGAATTGAACAATTGCATTTTGACCAATTACAGATAAAATTGATAAGTATTGCATGCGTGGTCAACTGGTCATCCATATAAACCTTCTATTTGTCCCGCAGATTCCGTGCATTACTCAAACTCTAAAATTAATGTAACCACACAGTGCAAGATCGAAAGACCTGCTCAAAGACGCAGTGAAATCCTATTTACTATTTTGCAATACCAATATACCAAATAAATATTCGAATTTAAACGTTTATTTTGACCTCTATGACTTCAAGACATGTTTTCTCAATATTCACTAAATGTTTAAGATTAAATGTAATATATGCGATAGTAGTTTTGATTATGCGTTAGTCAATCGATAGCCCACCCCCGGGACGTAGCCAGAATTAGCTGGGTGTTAGCCGTGGTAAAAATGTTTTGTAACACACGGAATGCCGGGATTATAACGAAGTTCATAGCAACCATTGAGAACCGGGATTTTTCTTTACAACAGTAACCTTACATACTAGTTTTTGTAGAAGAATCTAATATATTGAATACTGTTTAGCATGACTTACGCTAAGTTTTTCAACCGGTATGTAGCAGAGTCTTTCTCCGGGAGGCTGAAGTTAAGCAAAAACGTGTAACATAAATTACATCTCCGTTAAAACCCAGTCCATCTCAGGGATGAGGTGGCCAAGCTATAGTGCATTAATTGCCGTAAACATGCATTTCGTGTTTATCAAAACGTATGATCAATATTTATTACCAGTCTTATTGGGGGATTATTGAGAAGAAAGAGATAACTTTTTCAATACACTGACGTGTTTTTTAGAGTATACTTGCTTTTTAAGTATTATATTAAATGACATGCAGTTATTTTATTTTGTACCTGAAAATTAAAACAAGTATATATTCAACTCCGAAGTCGATGTTCGAATCGACTGCATGTAATAATAATTGTTTAAAATTATTAAATGTCTGAAACTATTTGCGATAAACGGTAAGTAAGTGAAGTTAGTCTTTAACATGTATCTTCAAGCTATAGCTTCAGCATACAAATGTCACAAGCTATATTAAAAAGTAATAATTTATTTCTTATACAGTATCAATTTCCAACAATTTAGTGTTGGTAATTTTCCATCGGTCCAATTTAGAGAATAGAGATACGCACGAAATTCAGAGTCGCAGTAAAAACTTAATCTTTGTTTCATATTTTGTCAAACCATATATAGCATATAACTAAAGACTAGGTTTTTATTCCTTTTTTAAAAGTTTAGTTGAACAGTGAAAACTAGGAAGCAAAAATGGTGAACGAGGAAGGCAATTATAGCATTAACGATCTCAATTTCACACGCACACATTTAATTGAAATAAAATTCATTGCTTTTTGATATGAACTTAAAGAGTTTGAAATATGTTAACAATTTTCAAATCAAAACTGATCAAGTCATACACGTTTGTTGAAAGTTTTTATGTTCAATTTTAGGATGTTTGTCGAGCACAAAAGACCGCAAAAGATATTGATTTACGTTCGTTCCGTGGTCAGATGATTTGGCTATAGGGTTTAAGTTAATATCTGGTGAAATTTTTCGTTGCAGATTAAATCCGTTATTGAATCCAGATATTTTCCAGATCCAGATTGATAGCATAGCAATCGATCTGATCGAACGATTTGTTGTATTGAAAATAAAGCTTCATAAGTATCCAACTGAAAAAAATTCAATGCAATGCTTCTTCATATCCTCGTAAAATATGACTTTCTAATTCCCTAAAGAATAACATTTACATGATGTCTTTCATTTCACAATTGTGGGTTTTGCGAGTGATAACCAATTTCTCCATAACCCATCATCGTCAACCAGCATGTGGGTGCAGGCGTCAAATCAAATGTCAAATCAGGGTGATGATATTATTATATGAGAAACAATCAACGATGGATTAAATCTACTATTAAGGTAAAAACATGACATGTTGTTTCTTCTATAGAAATCAAGGAGTGGCAGAGTGGGACATAGACCCCCTGCGAATGAAAAAAATGTTTCGACTGTCAGGGGAATTTTTGGTACTTTTTCAACATTTTTAAAATATTTTTCACAAGTATCTCCCTCGTCAGGGAAGTTGGCCCCTGTCGGGACAATCCTGATGCCACCCCTGAAATCATAATGAAATCTGTATTTATGATATGAATAGTCAACAGAAACGTACACGGGACGTCTTTCTACCAGAGATCTGGCCTCATTAAACATTGAAGGTTTCAGTTGGGAATATGATGTATATTTATCTATCTACCACTGCAGTAAAATGCAAATTAGAAAATGTTGGGAACACATTTTATGACACAGTTATAAAAACTTATCATCCAGGCAACATATTGAGACTAACGAGTTTATCAAGTATTATTTGAGAGGATGGTATTCTCTCCGTGCGTAATTAGAACTTGGATGGATAAAAAATATAAGAAGATAGCGACTATGTCAGCAAATATATATGATTTTTTAATGATGAATAAACGAAAAAATCAGACATTCGTATTTGCTACTATTAGTTTCACGCCAAGGCGATCATCAGGCAATTTAATTTGTGAAAAATTTATCGTTTATTCATTATTAAACAGCTCTGCATTTATGGCATCGAGCACTATTGAAACAGCAAAGGCAAAACAAGTACCTTGATATTACTATGATTTTTTAATGCATATCAATTCAAAGACTGAGAAATATATCATTATATACAATAAACACATAATCCGAAGAATTGCAATATATTTTGTATTAATTTCCCAATGTCAGACAAGCAGATATTTTAATCTCTATGTAATGCTTCAGCTTAATTTTTTATTTGGTTTTGTATATATGAGATATAAATAATTGCACGTTTTATTGTCAAATTATGACCATTCCATTGATGTCATACACTGTGATTCACAGATAATGACAATTACTGATGGAACAAATTTTATGAAGTAAAAAGTAACCAACAACTCTCTAGTTACGTACGCTCTGCCCAGTGTCTACTCAATTAGAGACTCGCCGGGCATAGCCAGCCAGAGCCATCGATATATATTGCATTGGGCATAGCCGTTCAAAAATAGTTGCTGCTATCGGCGTTACTAGGGCCATACTTTTAATCATGCTCATATGGCTTCATAAGTATGGACTCCATGAAGTCTGCAACAGGGCAGGAGGGAGTTGACATGAATTCAAGGACATCTTTTCAATTAAACAATTTTCTTTATTCATTCCTTCTATAAACATTAAATATGTACAATTGAAAATATCATATACATAATATACTTTCTCAAAATCCGAATACCTAATAATCAAACCATCTGGCAAATTGTGTCGGTATATCCATGATGCCAACCAGGGGTGGCACCAGAGGGGGGCAGGGGGGCTACAGCCCTCCCGTCGTGGATGCTCAGCCCCCCTGTCGGGGAAGTCCAAATTTTCTGTCGGGGAATTTTTTCAAGATATTTCGTAAAAAACAATAGGAATTAGCTCCATTCCAGTATTAGAGACTATTGCCAAATTGTTTCTATGTAACATGGAAATTTGGCATTGCCCCCCTGTCGGGGATGCCAGCCCCCTCGTCGGGGAATCCTGGTGCCACCCCTGTCTATATTCCCGAATTACAAGCCTGTATATATTATATAATGACGTGCAAATACGATCCTAGCGGTTTTTTAATCCAGTAGCTGAACTACGTAATTCACAACGTAACGATATCCTAGTAGGTTCTTTTGTCTCCCTGATGATTTTCTAACCGTAAATATATAAATAAAATCAACCACAATGACCCATGCAGAATATGTGGTTAATAAGTTTTAACAGCTAGCTTTTCCTTCTTGTTTTGAACATCATGTTTATGTTTGAAAGTTATATATAACGATGCTATATATATTGCCCGCGTTTTGAACGAACCTTTACATATTTATATCCAATAATGCCAATAATATATGTTGCTTGCGTTTTCTATAACCGTTACAATTTTAAACGAACCTTTAATATTTATAACCAATTTTGTCAATAATATAATACTTTAAATGTGTGAGACGTTGTCCTATTAACAACTTATTAAAACTTTATCACGTCACTCTGTGGCTATAGAGGTCATTAAACATTACAGTACACACAACGTAGCTCCGTAGGCTCTGTTATAACTGAATTTTATGTTATATCATTTGAATAATTGTATAAGCCATTTCTAAAGGTTTGTAGAGGTAGTCGGACCATCTATTATGAAGACTGATCCGGATTAAGTCTGAGTCAATACTACCGTCTTCATTTTATTCGTTGAATCCTTTATATTAATCAGTGCAAGAAGAATCGATGTCTATTGCTATTCAACATCGGCATTTTATTTCTTCAGTACTGTTTGTGTGACTCTAAGAACTCACTTTGAATCCTGTTCAGATCCGGAAGCTATAAATACCCTCATGGGTCCAGATCCGGGTCCACCCCGGAAAAGATGATGGATCATGATGGATCCGGGACTACTTCTCTCATTCGGCTAATTGAAATTTGGACAAATAAACCAACAAAAGATTGTCCCCCGTTGGGGCTGGCCCCCTATTGGATAATGTCATAACTATCAAAATTCGCGACAGTGATATTTTCCATTTCTCTGTACATGCTGATTTTCTAACAATGGTGTTAGAACTGAAAACAGTTTTCTACACCCATTTGCTGTTTATCCGGATAAAGGCTAAATAAAGTGAAAATATTTATTGGTTTTATACTTATTTGCAAATGATATATGGAGAAATAAATTCTTCACAAAGGAATACATTTCTATTGTTGGACAAGTAATTTTGTATAACAACATCGATGTTTTTACGTGTTTAAATTTGCCAGACTGAACATATTTCCTTTAATTCTTATGAGATTAAAACAGATGGTGCTTTTATAACTTAAAACTCAAATCAAACATGCTTTAAATAAATTTCAATTATTTTTGATTACTTGGCCAACATTCTAAAATTAAAACTTAAGAAAGCAGTTATAGACTACACGTATCCTATTTAATATTGTTCAAAATAATTCAGATCTTTTAATTAATCAATTTTTATTTCTTGAGTCCTTTCAAAAATATTTTGGCGATAATGCCAACTTACTGAAATTGACATGTCACTATTTTATGACAGATGTCAAGAGATGGGTATAAAATTATAAAATAGTATTCGTTGTCATGACTACTTTGTAAATGTAACGCGGCAGTCGCATTTTCATTTTCGAGTCCAAGTGTGAGGTCTTTCCTTTACTTCACTTTTCACGAGTGCCATCTTGAATTGCGGAACTCAATCTTGGTGGTTGGTCTCAAAATATCTTTTTCCTGCACAATAACCATTCAGAAAGTAAGTAGTATAAATATTTCCAGATAATCTAATGTTTAATAGTGTCTTTTAATATTGTATAATGATTCGGGCAAGATTATTTTACTACAAACAATGGTCTCCACAAAGAATTGAATGTTTTGATGTCCTAAAAATTTAAATTCAATAATAACATAATAAATAACCTAGTTTGCGGCTGGCCTGTCTTGTTTTTCCAATAAGAAGCTTTGGCCTGAGTTCTCATATTGAATTGTGAAGAATTCCAATGTAGGAACTAATAATATGTTATACAGTTCAATTGTCATTTGGCTACCAGGCAAATATGTAGACTAGCTGCTCTTATATGCGTCCTGACCTACAGAAGTATTTTCAATATTTTGTTTCTAATGATTTGTTA